>MQTX01000038.1:1806233-1969826 GCA_009735665.1 Angiostrongylus cantonensis
CGACATGCCATTTCGTCGGTGAAAAATCGAACAGCACCAGGTCCGGACAGGATAAGATCAGAACATTTGAAGAACCTTTCGCCAGTCCTCGTAAGCACAATGGCTAGGCTTTTCACACGTTACCTATCTGAATGCAAGGTTCCTACTCAGTGGGAGACCAGCAAGACCGTGTTGTTGTTCAAGAACGGCAACCTACACGATATAGGCAACTATCGCCCAATCTGCTTGCTGTCTGTCGTCTACAAACTTTTCATTCGAGTCAGCTTCAGCTTAATTTCTCGCTTCATGCCGATTTGTACTCCCCAGATAAATCCCGTTGACAAGTGGTTGTTGATAGCGCCTATAGGTCAATAGTACGGCTGAGAAACAGGCAAAGCGAAGGACTCGCATGGTGTCGTAGTGAACCGCAGACACTAGCGGTGCAGAGGTTTGCAAATATCTCAGATGTAGTAAGTTTTAAAATCCGCTGAGCTCTAAAGATTCATTGCCCCCTATAAAAATATATTTAAAGTAAAGCTCTAGACGAGATAGCATTGAGATCGGTAGGCTGAAAAAGAAAAAGAGTGAACGAAAATCAATGGAAGACAGGGAAATGAGTAGAAAAGGAGAAACGGAGGTGAAACGAAAGCGAGTATGAGGAAACTGTGTATAGACCTACTGTGATTGCACTAGAAATTCCTACAGTTGTTGGCAGTTCAAACATTGTTCTCTCAGCTGACGTTGACTGAATTTGCGAAAGAGTCCACAACTTTTTTGTCGTGGTGTTCTAAAAACTGACCAAATTGGTTGCTCCAGTTGGCGAAAGCAATGGAGAACAAAATAATACTATACAAAGCAATACAAATAATGCAACAAAACTCCAGGACAGTTCAATGGCTGCAATTTTTCACTTCCCCCGCCCCTTTTTTTTCAACATTCCAGAGGGTTAGTGAATCTTTGTAAGACTTAGAGGTGCCCTACAATAAACACGCAGTCGTTCGTACAATGCCACGTTTTGGAAAAATCAAGCCTTCCATCTAGCAAGGGTCGAGAAATTGTGTGTGAGACATCTCACGAAGCATAGAAATAGTAATCTCGCTGAAAGGTAATTGGTGATGGCAGCGTTAGATTGAAAACTAGCTAAGAGAAACGCAGACCAAGGGCTTACGTGGCTTAGTATGTAATGTGCGAGCCCTAAGAAGAGGAAGTCCTCTTTTGCTCCGGTCCGCGGTCCGAGTTTTGCGAATATCTCAGCATCATATTAATTCAAAAATAGTGCTCTCATAGATTAGAGATCCACCACACCTTATTTTATAGTTTAAAACTATGCAGTCAATGACGTCTGAAACACTACGAATGGGGTATGACCAATCGTGCATCTCTAAAGAATTGACCAGTGCCGAAGCTTTGTCGTTTCAGACTTATTTGAACTCAGTAGCCTTAATTTTATTTCTATCAATGTTCTAATAGTTCCATTAAAGTTTCTTGACGACTTCGTAAACACCTTCTCTACCAGTCGTATTTGAGTGAGTCGAAATTTCTCTCCAAGAAGGGAAATCACAAAAATCTCACTCGCAAGCATAAACGATGAATCCGTAATGGCCAACCACAGAGATCAGCATTCAGTAAATCTGTTAAGGTTAGGCAGGTTATGATGACCACTAGTCAACACGTCTTATGTTTGTGCCCAGCAAAGTATGAAACCTAGTAATTTCATGTTACCGTTTTCCTACTATTCTTCACGTTTTCACATATTTTAACATCATGCATACTAATTTTCAAACCGACATCCATTTGACCTCGTAACCTCGTGGTAAAATAGTCAACATGTGCTAAAATTGCTGAGCTTGCAGTCTTCATCAGAGCCAATGATCCGCGACGATGGTCCACAGTTGTTCGTCTTCTCGGTATGGCATCTTCGTCGTCTCACCGAGGCGGATCTTCTTCAGTGGAACTCGACACGAATGAGGCACCGCAATTTAAACACATGTTAATTATTTTACTACCGAGGTTAAATGACGGCCGACTTGAAAAATGTTTTGCTATTCGCCCTATGGCTGGCTAACATAATACCAACGACTGAGGGATGGATTATCCGTTGAAAACAAATTATTATCAACGGATAATCCACTTCGCAGTATAGACCTATCAGCAGCATTCTCCCTATATAAAAGAGAACTGCTGAGTAAGCATGCCTCATTCGCGTGGTGTTCTAATGAAGAAGATCTGGCTCGCTACGCCACATAGAGAGGACGAATAACTGTGGACGATCGACTCGGATCGTCGGCTCTGATGAAGACGAAGACGTCGAAGCGTTAGCCGAAACAAATCTCATTATCAACCTTGTGTAAGGTCAAAAATTTGAACTCATGTTAATCATGAATACTTTTCATTCATTCATCATTCGTCAATCATCACTAAGTTAATTAAACGCTATAACTTATTTGTTGAATTTTTAGAAAAGTTTTACCTGCAATGCAGCAAGTTCCTCTAGAATTCTTAAAAAGGAGGAACTATTTATATAAACGATACGAAGCTGTCTAAGTACGACAATGTGAGGACTTCAAAGGGACCAAGCAGAACCGGCACGAGGACTTCAAAGGGACCAAGCAGAACCGGCACTTAAAGCATCCATAAGAAGAGAAAACGATCACTTGGCCATTGCCGAACTCACACATAAGCGCGAATATTTTCATGAAAGAGAGTTGTGATAAAATCATTCGAATCGAAGCACTTTTGGGATCACCATGACTGTGAACAGAATATTCAAGGAATCCTGTTGGTAAGCAAAAAGTAAGTCTTTACGATATAAAGCTCACCGATCCTTGAATCATTGTGGTGACCGGCACGATAGGCACGACGAAATCCGGCGGCAGTGTTGGTGGTGACGGGAAAGGAAAGAACGCTGAAATATCCATGAAAACATAATTCCTTGCACACCTATGTACAATCGTGATAAACCTTGCTGAACGTTAAGCCAGATCAGCTTCATCGAGCAGTAAACGCACAGAGACACAAAAAGAGTTGTTTCTCTTCCATTCTATTTTATTTTACTGAGCATTTTCCTATTACGCGGACTCATCAAAATGTCAATTAGGTGTCTTTTACTCTAAAAAAGCAAAAACAAAAAAAAATCGTGTGCTTTAAACTGAAATGGACGTACTATGATCCTTCCTACTCGTAGGTGCAGTGGTTACACGGTGGTAGAAGTAATCTGGGTGTGTTGGTGTTTCCTCAGCTGAACTCGTATATTCGAAATCTCCTTTCTGAAAAAAAAAGAAAGACCAAATATTAAACTGGAAGGTTAAATAATATGAGCATCGTTCTTTGATGGGCCGTGGAAAACGCAATGGTTAGAGATGTCGTGGAATGACTCATGAACACTAATTCGATATTGCACGGGTTAACTAGAGATGCCGTTTCACGGAATTCATCAAACGTCGCTAAGAAAAGCTTTCTTCGACTCGTAAAAAAAATCCGTGGTGGAAACCCTAAAACGCTCTTGTAGAGCCATTCTAAAACTCTAGTGAGTATCAGAGAGTTTCAGAGAGCAGAAATATTGTTTGGGAAATTGGTTTTTGCTCTGAAGCTATCCAGAGGAGCTACGCTTTCTTTCGAGAACAAAGGACCGTTTGTTTAGCCTTTTATATCCAATGAAATAAGTACGGCTATAAAACTGCTCAAAAAGGATAGAGACAAAGAATTCGGTAGCAGTGATTGAGATACCACTGAGCACTCTCAAAGTCCACCTAGTTCGTAATCGTCTGTGTAACCGCCTATGTAAAACTCCAGATTGCATAATATGACCTAAATGAAGAGATTGTGATTGCATGAGTTCGGATGAAATATACTAAATCCTTTGTAAGACGAAGACGAATATACTGGAGGTGAAACGGGTAGAGCACTGTGCGGCATTCCGGGGTTAACATTGTTATTTCAATTACAGCCCCAGTAGTTTAACCGTGCTCACTGCCGAATTGGGCACCCGAGATCAATCCCGTTGACGGGTGATTGCTGACGTCACTGATCGATAGAAAACTAGCTGAGAGAAGGGAGAAACAAAAGACGTACATTGTGTGGTGATGAACGCTTTAACCACGTAAAGAGTAATAGCGTTTTCAATCCCCATCGCAGACACCTGCAGCCCGGAGTTTTGCAAACACCTCGGCATCATTACGGTGGTATCCTCTTATTATTTGATGACTCATATTTACTAATAAATTTGCCATAAACCTATTCAGCAAGAAATAGCTAAAAATATTAAACTTACCACTGGTGGACCGGTGGCGACGGTAATGAACGTGCTAAAGATACTGACAATCACTTCGGCTTTGGTTTCTCGAGGCCGATCCCCGTGATCGCGGGCTACAATGAACATTCGATGATTGCCGAAATGAGCGGCAGTGAAATCGCCATTGATTGACACCACACCGTCGTTGGACACCGCAAACAACCTCAAAGAAAAAAGAACATTTTAGGTTAATCATGCACTGATGTGATGTGCAATAGTGTATCCCACAGGGTGCTTGTAGAGCAGTGGGTTAGAGGTGCTCTGTTATACCTACAACGCCTATTCTTCGATTACGCGTTCTGGACTAGCGTAGTCTCTCGTTTGTCTGAGATTGACTGATTGATAACACACTTGTCCGAGACCGTGAAACACTGAGTTGACAAATGACACTGAATAGACCCTCACTGATGTGAAAAAAGCCAACAATAAGGATCCCTCGTAAATCATTATATGGGCTGAATACGCATTTAATCACCTCTACGGTGCAATGAAAAGAGTTGAGTGCACGGCGTATCGCTAAGAGATTACTCAATTCACAATGCTTCATTCTTTATTCCATCTTTATGTTCCACATAGCCGGTAGAACAAATTCCATTTAGTTTAGAGTGCTATTTCTGTTTGTTCAGCTAGTTGTTTTTCCTTATTCCGTGCTAGCATGAAACAGTACCAAGCATCGAATCTTAACACCATTTATATTCCCAGCATTAGTACGTCAGAATTCACCTGTTCATGTCGGGTGCAATTCGCAGCTCTAGACGACCGTTATCCTCGCTGTCTGGATCCTCGACGATGACTTTTCCTGTACGGTAAAAAAAATAAGGAAAACAAGTAACCTAAGGAGAATAGTTATACTAAAATTCTACTAACCAATAATCATATTTGGTTTGAGTTGATCGAGGTCGTGAATGTTAAACTGGAGTCGAATTGGTTGAGGGCCCACAAAATGAGGTGAATTGTCGTTAACGTCCTGAAGAAGTGACGGATAGCGTATTGAATGCCAGCTCATGTCTCAAAGACTGCAGCAGTCGCAATGCATCGTATACATGTATGTATATAATAATAATAATAATAATTATTATTATTATTATAATAAGGCCGCGTTCAGCAGAAGAACTAGAGGTGCCGTTTCATACAGAAACGGTCGTCGGTTTCATCCACCTTCCTGGCCAAACTAAAGTCCATCTATTTTGAGATGGACAAATCGCTGTTCGGATTCTCTGAGAGAGTTCAACAACTGACATCTTTACGATGGGGTCGTATGTATGGTGCATCCCCAGGAAATGATCACCAGCGTATGCTTTATCCTTTTTCGTTTACGCAAGGCTGGATGTACGCGTGTAGGGAGTTATTTACTTTTCACTGTTCATATCTTCATTATACGATAAAGTTATACTTACCAGAACACCAATCTGTACAATTGTCCAGTACAGATGTTGATCAGGATGTCGACTACGAGTGTCAATTTGCAATGAATACATTGCCGTTCGTTCACGATCGAATTCACCAACTGTTGTGATGAGGCCACTGAAAAGTTTTATATTGCTCCAAATCAATGAAAAACTACCGTTTGAATATCGGAGTGGAGTCGTATGACCACTGTCGATGGCAGAGTTAGCGCTAAAGTTTGACGAAAGCCGTCTTCATAGTCCTACTGTTGGCCACCTACACCCATCTTCCAATTTGATTCTTGCTGACTTTCTCAACTATGACCACTCATTAGTAGTCTTCCGAAGAAAATTCGAAAACATACGTCCGTTCATTGATCGCGAACTTTTCTTCGATATTTCCATCGACAATTACGTAGTAAACATCTTCGTTGACAACTTCATTCTGGAATTATAAATCGACTTCTTTTTGTTGTGTGAAATTTGTTTTTCCTGTCAGCAACAGTTTTTTCTTACCCCCAGTGACACCACCATCGTATTGATTGGAGTGTTTTCACTGACTTCCGTAACAAACGTTTGAATCGTTTCTTCTTGTTCTGAAGAAATGCTGATTATCATACTTCAATCGTATTTAATCGAGAACAAGAGTGCATGAGGAACACAGAGAGACACAGACAAAGGCGGAGGTAGAGAGAGTGAAGGAGGGACAGGGAAAGAAAGTAGGGAAAAGAGCCTGATGAAACCCATCTGGCAACGGTTACGGTAGTTACTACGCTAAACGATAAAAGTGAATCTCTAGCCTCATTAGCTGCCAAAGCGGTGAAAGTTCGCGTTAACCATGAACTATAAAAACTTATGGCCTATTCATAGCGAGATTTTTGGCTCTTTTCTTCCCACTCTTTTTTAAGTCAATATGAAAAGTCTTTGCTGTTTTTTCTACAGCAAACAGGAATTTCTCGGTGGATAAAAAATTCGAAAATTTGAGAACTTCCAAAATTCATTTCCTGTTAAAAATAAGAGCTTCAAAGACAAATTTGAAGAAATACACTAGTGGACTCTCGAAAATCTATATTTCATCCCGTTAGAATGGCAGCAAACTGTAGCCGCTATTGTTCCTTAATTTAGTCACTACAGCTCACAACCCCTGGCAGGCTTTGGCCAGGCTGACCTCGGCATCCCAGAGAACCACAGTGGCTCAACCGGCTACTCTCCCAAAAAAATAGAGATTGTGCTAGCTCCCGTACAACTAGTGAAGACGGGCCGCCCAAGTATCCAACTATCGAAGTACAGTTCACAACGAGCGATATAATTCGGTCAGCCCTTGAAAGCGGTCACTATTTTCGCACTAAATGAACGTTTGCTCAGTGCATATCGGGAAACATGTGCTAAGTAGTTCATTGAAGCCTCATGAAAGATCTACGACAAACCGGTGTTCTTCGGAGAAATGGGCGTAGTGATGAAAAATGCTGCCGGATTAGGGACGAACGTCTCCATTCCAGGTAGCGGAGGCAGGCTCGCCAGTCTGAATGCTGGTTGCACCGCCAGCACGACCACGATCGCTTGTGATGATCTGCCACCTCCATCAGTGGCCTCCAAAACCACCTGCAATCGAATCATATATTCCTTCGTGTATTAACAGACAGATACTACTTATTCTACTTAGCAGTGCGCTAACTAATATTGTTGTGCTTGATTCATTCCACCCTAATGAGAGCTAAGAAAACAACAGGAATTATGACATGCTATGGAATTCAACTAGTACTGAATTGCTGCGGCAACAATAGACGAAAACGCATTGGTCCAAATACAAGACCTGATATTGCTCTCCTGGGATCAGGTCACCGTCGACGAATAGCATGTTTGTCGCGTCATCATAATGGAATTTGTCATTGGCTCCATGTGTCACCTAAAAAATCGTTCTAAAATCGTTCTAACAAAAAATGTGTCAGCAAATATGAAATAAGGGATAAAATGATAGTGAAACCTCGAAATGAATGAAACTGAAGTGTTTGTAAAGAAATTTCAACAGAAGATACCAGTTACTCTTTTTCCTTGTTTAGAATATTTTACGATTCATCACTCTCTAATTAGAAAGGACTAGCCACGACTTCGAGATATTTCGAACAGTTTATGATAAGAATTCTATCGCTAAGCGTTTATTTTCATCAGTTGATTTAATACCGTACCTCTAAAATTCGATACGTGATCGCACCGAACACACCGGAGTCGGCATCTGTGGCTCGTACCTTAAGAAATCTTTCGAGAGAGTTAGAAACGATAGTAAAATGTTTCACCTTTTATTTTCTGCCTACTACAATATTCACGGCAGATTACTAAGCGAAATACAAGCTATCTACGCTATCTACGCCACAACGAAGTTAGATGACTTTGCTCGAAAACCGAAGCAAAATATTTGACGAGGGCCCTGTCGCCTAATCGATAAAGCACCGGTCTCCTAACCCGAAGATTCAAGGTTCGAGTCCTTGCTGGGTCGAGAGTTTCGAAACAATTGGGAAAAAAATAGCCTCAGCTTAACTGGGTTCAAAGCCGATGTGGACTCCCCAGATCAATCCCGTTGACGGGTGATTGCTGATGGCAAAAGATCGATGGAAGTAGCTGAGAGACAGGCGAAACGAAGGACCCGCAAAACGAAGGACCCTCCCGAAGGTGGTGAACGCGTTGCTTCCCGAAAAGGACAATAGCGCGTTCGTTCTCCACCACAGACACCTACAGTCCAGAGTTTTACAAATATCTCTGCAACGTTGTGGTAATAAAATGGTTTAAAAAATTCTCGAAAACAAAAGCCCACAATCAATATGTTTGTCAATGGATTTCCCTGGCCAGAAACAGTTATTTAGCATTCGAACATCGAGCTTATCGTAGAGGTGGCGCTCAGTATTACGTGCATACGTACGTGTTATTCGATCCTGCCACGGAACAACCAAGTCTCACCTCCCTCTACCGCCAAGAAACTGGTAGCCGGCTTATCTGCAGAAAACTGTTTTCTATCCATAAATGTTGCTGACATCCTATGATGATGGTCTGAGAGCGTCATTTTACCGTCATCCCAAAAATGTCAGTGAAAATGTACTTAACTACCACACAATGCTACACAAAGAGGATCGCTCCTACGTATTAGGCGAAGCCACACAAAGATCCTAAAACCCCGGTGAATGGCGGATGCGAGAAAGCGGATGGAACGAAACGATCGTTGGGATCCTCGCAATACGTAACGTCGGATTATGTAAGGAAAATATGTGATATGATAATATATGGCATACCTCTACGACCGATCGGATTTCGCCGAACGCCGAGACGTTCACGGTGTAGATGGGTTGATCGAACTGTGGTGAATTGTCGTTGACGTCAAGCACATGCACCGTGATTGTCACCATTTCACTACTTCGTATCGGCATTGTGTCCACTTCGCGAGCTTGTACCTGTAAGTTTAATCTTTTATTATCGCCTACGAAATTTGTTATTATTTTTTGTGTATTCCTCTCATCAGCTAGTTAAAAGCAATTCGCACGGCTAATTTTAGCAATGGACGGGTTGCCCACTAAAGTACAAGATTACGACAAGATTTCTAGGAAGGGGCTTCAATCCAATCTACTTTCCCAACACTGATAACCTCAGCATTGACCAACAATTCACTGTTTCCTTACAATGATCAAACAAGAGGTTCGTACTATGGAATTTATTGGCACACAACAGCTGACGTTTCAGCGGTTTCCCTTTCTTTAGAGCCTGGAAATGTCAAATTCACATACAGTCTACTCAGCCAAACACTTTCATAACTTTAGCAGATTAGACTTAACACATGAATTTGCTTCGAAACCGACTTTCCTTGAACCTCGGTGTGCTTAATCAATATGCATTCTTTCTTTGATGAGCTTACACGAGGATGATAATAATATTTTTATCGGCTACCGTTTCGACGTCTTCGTCTTCATCAGAGCCGATGATCCGAGTAGATGGTCCACGCTTGTCTTTCGTCTCGATGTGGCGGTTTCGCCTTCGTGTCGGGTCAGGCCTTCTTCAGCGGAAAATATTTTTATCAACCTCGTGTAAACTCATCAAAGAAAGAATGCACATGAATTTGCATCCACACGACGAACAGCATCTTTTAAACGCACACCATACTCTTTGTAAGTCTCCTAGTTGAATGATGGAGAACAGCCGCACAGAGTAATGCAATGGCACGTGCCTGAGTCAGGTCACAGAATCAGCCTGAGGAATGGCGCAGGGTCACACGTGATCACAAAACACTCCTCTTTGCGGTTCGTTTTTGAATCCTTGGAATTAATCCGGAACGCTTCAAGAGTTTTACGTGCTGGTGTTTTGGATTCTATTGCGAGGATAGTGAGTTTTAGTTCAAAATCTTCTCCATTATGCTTCTGTGTCCTCTGCCGGATTAGTGGAGTGTTTGGTTTCAATTTAAATTTACCGACTGAGTGCTCTTTTAAACGGATGCATAGTGGGATACCTATTTCGCCAATATATTCATCCCCTTATCTATGAAAAAAACGAGTTTACTTTAATGTAATGCCTATGTACTCTACTAAAACTCATTCAGTTCTTTCTTTTCTTAACGATTTGCCAGTACAAGAGCAGAACGGTAGAGAAATCTTGTGTGTAATTTTTGGAAGACCTTCTTTGACCTATTTCAGAGGTACTTCAGGTATAATGAACTCACCGGGTTTCTAGTGACATACGTCAAGAGACAAAGGTTCATAAACGACACGTTCTCTTGCAGAAGTTCAAATCGAAAATATTCTACAGTAGACCACCTCAGTTGTTTTCGTCATATCGCTCCTACTTTCCCCTTCTAGGGTACTCCAAGAAAATCGAAGAAACTAGGGAAACGCGCTTTGAACTACATACTACAGTGACCTATGTTCGTACACCAAAACACACTTGACGCCACAATATTCAGTAACATATTTCTAGGCTTACTAGTTCGTGAGAAAAAATGTAGTGCTTGATAAAATTCAGAGGGAAACCATCAAAGCTCGTGGTGTCAGATAAGAATCGTCACCACTCACATTCAGTTGATACGTTGAAGGGTTCGGTGCATCGGCGTCGATACGCGGTGTATTCAGGTAGAGATAACCTCGTTGATCGACAGCAAATATAGTGGCTCCTGTACCGGTTAGAATGTACTGGTAGGTGGCCGGTGACATACCGGGACGCTAAAAAACTATTGTAAATCTTGTAAAATAGCGAAATTTTTGAAAGAAAAGAAAACCTCAATGGATCAGTGAATAGTAAGGATAAGGAATAGTAAGTGAATAGTAAGTAAGTAAACAATTAAGTGGTCATCCACATAAACAAATTTTTTTTTATTTTACATGACCAATCATCACGCTCACAGTGCGATTCTTAAAGGAGCTTCAAAATTTCCTGTTCAGGCTATTGCTTGAGTATTTCGACTTCGTACGATTGTCATATAATGCAGGTCAAGTCGATTCTCCATGTAATCATGGACATAGCCGAGAGATGGGGTTCCCATGGATTGGAGAGCGTGCAGGAGGGGATCGAACAAGCACAAGCACCTTGCTTCCTGGTGGATACCATTACTGACCATTGCGCTATCCCATCTCTCACACATATAAACAAGTAATTAACTTAAACCCAATCAACAATGCGAGAAAATAAACTGTTAACATGGAATCTGCATGGAAGAAACAGAAAAATTAAAAAATAGAAATTCCAACGACCGACTTTCTATTTAACCTCGGCATTGATCAAATAAAATTATAAAAATAGGATTCAGTGGATTTATTTTCCATCCAAATTCAACTCAAAACTAACTAGTTTTGAAGAAAACTCTTCTGTAATATAATTTCAGTGATCAACGTAAAATAATTTTCCATTGACTCCAGTTTCATTCCTACTGAAACAAACTTTAGTAGCGGTCTGTGGGTCTGTGCACTTCCCCTTGTGAATAATAGCCACCAATTTTGATGATCTCCAACTCAGTACAGCTATTCTTGCTATGAAAGAAAGGAATTGACATCGACATTGAAAAGTTAGCGGATCGATCGATAGATCGATCAATGAACGGTAAATCCTTTTGTTCAGGAAGCTTTCCAATTCGTAGTGCATGTCTCCGGAATTTTGTGAATTTTAAACCATGTGTGTTTTGATCAGTGTCCGTTGAGCGGCTCGAGAATGTTCTGCTTTAAATTGGACTAATAAGCGAATATTAAAAAAAGATAAAGCTCTCGGCGTTGATCAATCCCTGAGGGATGTGCTATGCATTCGACTTCATTAAGTATCGTTGGAGGTGATTGAATGCATATCTGTCCTTTACAATGACTCGCGGTGGCTTGCCGATGTATCGAGCCAGGGCTGCTATCCTCGCAGACAAGTCTGGTACCAATTTGCCGACCCCGGAGGGATGGAAGGCCTGGTAGGTCATGGCGCATGGATCGATTCCAAGTGCGCGTAGCAGTGGCACCTCCAACCGCTGCGCCACACGCACCACTTATAAGCGATTATAAGAATTTTATTCTGACAATTTTTACACAAAGCTGTAAAATAATATACTGTGAAATTGTACCTACGTAATCAGACCTGAATAAAATGCTCATTCTATTAATCAGCTAGAGGGATGAAGATAATCGTTAGCAAGGACTTTCTGTTAGAATATATTGAGTTCTGAAGTTAACCGAACTCACCAAATCCTCATCACTGACGAGAATTCGTAGCGTTTCGGCTTGTGGATTCGGCGATACTCGTACGGTTGTACCCACTGTAGCCGTCTCCGACACATAACCCTCACTAGAGGAAATCTGAAAAGTAAACGAATATTTCCATATTATCACGAACAGCCACCTCTATCTATTTAATATTTTATGTCTTAACTCCACCTTTGAATTGGCAGTCTTCATGAAAATCGTTCGACCTCCGAAACAACTTCTAAACGTATTTTTCAGGCTTGGCGTCACTTTCTTGCTATGAGCTACTGTGACACCTTTTCGAAATATTACCAGTTCGCCACTACAGACAATTTCCGGTCCTTATCTGTTGAAGAGAGGTTTACTAGTTGCCTCAAGGATTCAGCTGGGACGACCGAATTCTTGCCGCACATTAACTTTTGAATGGCAGCCCATTCCCTCTCATACGGTGAAACCTCGTTCTTCTGCCATACATCGCAATTCTACAAAGAATATCACTCCTTCCTCCACCACCCGTCAAAGTGATCTGAGTAAATTATTAAGAGAACATTTTAAAACCCCTTTGAAATAGCCATATAATACTATTAGCGAGACAGGTAATCCGAAAGTGAAGAGGAAGCAATACATATTGGAAAGAATTTTTTCGAAAATTTGACATTCTATGCCCAACATTAATTGCTGTTGATTGTTTCAATCAATTAATTCCTCCCAACGGTTTACCACCTCATCGTGGCTGGGAGGTGTTCCTGGGTGTCGGGCTACCATGTACAGAGTGGAGATTCGTCCCCCTGGCAAAGTCTCCCAAGCTAAGAAGAAGTCCGGAGTTTTCATCACGAAGGCCGTCAAAGAGTAAACCTGTGCCAGGATGCACCACCGTCCTTGTATGAAACAAGTCGCATGATGGCAAATCTCCCTCCGATCGACAAATGCCAGCGACCGCTTGTGGTAGTGAAAGCTTGGAGCAGGCTTTGGCCAGGCTGACTTCAGGACTCGAAGGAGCAACAATGGCTAGGCCAGTAAAACACCAAAGAAACAGAAATTATCTTCGGGCCCTCACAAGCAGTGAAGATGGGCCATCCAAGTATCACCTGTATCACCTGTAGTCCCGTTGATCGTCGAGTGACTCGAGCGGGCGCCAGTAATTCCTCCATTTTTCCCTATCGGGTGCAAGAGTAGCCCAGTGGGTTCTCCTCGCTTTAGGGACACGTCGAGCATCATATCTCTATTTTAGGCTTTTCGTAAAGAACTCTGACCATCGGGTCGGTGGTCTTCCTGCAGTACGTTTGACATCATGAGGAATCCAGTCACTAACAGCTCTTGTCCATCGGTTATCATTCATAAGCAATACGTGTCCGGCCCACCTTATCTTCGACTGTCTAGCGTATAGAAAGCATCTTTCATTTTCGATCGTTGACGTAGGTCGAAGCTTCGGATCCCATCCCTTACTTGTGTGAAACGGGATACTCCTAGCATCGTCCTTTCGACTGCGCGTTCCATAACGCTGAGTGATCTTCCACCATGCTTACGTAGCGACCAGGTTTCCGACGCATACGTTAGGGCAGGAAGAACCGTTGAGTCGAAAAGGTGGGCACGGAGTCAGGTGTTCTTTGTTCTCTTCACTGCTTCCTCGATGCTCTAGAAAGCTCCCCAAGCTGCTCGTTTTCTTCTGCTCAGCTCTGAAGCTAAGTCGTTCATCATATTGATTTCCCGACTTAGACATAACTGGAGCATTAGGAGATAGTCGTTCCGTTGAGCGTGAATGGGGCAAACGAAATCAATCCGTTCTTCATGAACATCGTTTTCCTGAGATTTACTCGAAGACCAATCTTTCCACATGTTTTATCAAAGTCCGCAAGCATGCGTTCCACTTGGCTAATGTCTGGTGTCATAAGAACGATATCATCAGCAAAGCGAAGGTGATGCATCTGCCCACCGTCGATTTTCGCTCCCATATTATCCCATTCCAATGTTCGCATGACGTTCTGGAGAGTGGCTGTAAATAATTTTGGCGAGATTGTATCGCCTTGCCCGACTCCTCTTTTGACGTCAACGTTAACATAGTCATAGAATGGTAAAATTTTGGTTGTGAAATTTTTGTACAGCTCACGAAGAATCTTTATTTACTGAGTAAGGATTCTTTGACTGCCAAGGGACTGCTTCTATCTCAGCTGAATCAAAGGACTTCTGTAAATTGATGAAAGTGAGACAGAGCGGTCTTTTGTACTCTCGCGATACTTCAATGAGCCGTGTTATCGTATGAATGTGGTCCATCGTAGTGAATCCTTTTCGAAGCCCTGCTTGCTCACATGGCTGTCCTTCGTCCATTGTTCTGCCATTCCTGTTTAAAAACCTGAGTGAAAAGTTTGTAGACGACAGACAACAAGCAGATTGGGCGATAGTTGTCCATATCGTGTAGGTCGCCCTTCTTGAACAACAACACGGTCTTGCTGGGCTTCCACTGAGTAGTGACCTTGCATTCAGACAGGTAACGTGTGAAGAGCCGAGCCAGTGTGTTTACGAGGACTGGCGGAAGGTTCTTCAGGTGTTCTGATCTTATCCTGTCTGGACATGGTGCTGTTCGATTTTTCACCGACGAAATGGCATGTCGGATTTCGGAAGGGAGAACCGGTGGAACAGCATATCCATCTTCTTTTATTTCATAAGACGGGAGATGGACGTGGCTATCCAAGAGATCTGAGCCTGGATGATTCCTGGATGATTTTCTCCATTGCTTTTCTGGACGCTGTTATTGTTCCGTCTGGGCGTCGGAGTGCAATCATCTTGGCCTTGTAAATGGCGAAACTTCGGCGGGCTTTGCGAATGCTTTTCCACGCTGGCGTATTAGCTCGAGAGTTGCTGCAGACAGACGTCTCTTGATGACTTTCGAACTCTCAGCTTTCATGGCGCTAACGTGAAGATGTTGAATGAGCCGATCGTATTCCTCGTCGGTGTTGTCGATAACGGCATCTTCCCAACAGCCGACTAATGAGTTGAATAGGTCCCAGTTTGTAGTGGTTCTACGACTTCGATTTTTGAATTTAGCGGCTTTTTCTCCTTTCCGCGAGAAATAAAATCTTGCATGAAGGAGATGATGGCCTGATCCCGTATAGAATTTTGGGACAACAGCGACATCGGTTAGGCAGAACTTTCTATTTACTGTGATGTGGTCTATTTCGTTATGGTACTATCTATTGGGAGATTCCCACGTTCATCGTTGACGGTGAGGCTTCTGGAATTGCGAGTTACCATGGATGGTCTAGGTCGCCATGATAAACTCAGAGAGCCGCTCATCCTGTTCGTTCCATTCTAATCCGTGGGGCCCAATGTGACGTTCGTCAGACGATCTTCTTGGTCCAATCTTGGCATTGAAATCTCCAATGATGACCTTGAAGAATGTATGGTCTTCTCTGCAGAACTTCTCCAAGTTCATGTACAACGCTTCAACTTCTTCTTCGTCATAATTTGATGTTGGCGCGTAAGCGACGAAGATTGTGGAAGCCGGTATTGATCCACATCTTTTTAATCGTAAACGTCCGATTCAGGTTGTAAGCTGTTCGAATGAATCGATGTTCATGGACAAACTCGTGTTGACGAGAACGCCGACACCGCCTACGCCTCTACTCTCGCATGTTCCGAAGAACAGTTCTCCAGTGTCATAGACAGCGTTGAATGGGTGGCGTCGTCTCGTCTCGGCCAGGCCGATGACGTTGTACCTTATCATTCTTGCTTGCATGAGCTAGTCCTCTATCGAGGATTCGGATGCAAGCGTACGTGCACTGTAGGTGTAGATCGTCACCATAGTTCTTTTTCCAGGCAGCTTCCATTGGCTCTGAGATTTTAGCAGCCTCTCCGTACTCGTTCTACCCAACGCTGCGAAATTGGGGCTCTTTTGGAGACAGAGGAATAAGGCCCTTTTTTTTTTTACTGTGTTTAGCATTTTTGATACCCATGTATAGCTTGCTGGACTCTGAACGTGGGGGCTGGTTATACTCACGGGTAACTTGCCAGGCTCTCTCAGACATGGAGCTTATTTGTTGGAAGCGACTCCTAACCGCCTCCCTGGCACTTGATTCCAGGCTTTCGGCCGAATTAACTCGTAGAATACAATTCGCATAAAGCGTGAACGCACCCACACACGCATGCGTGAATACGCGTAGCCAATACAGAAAGTAGGTGCCAAATCGGCGCAGCAGAAACAGGGAGTCCATCCCCTGGATCCACGTACGTCTCAGGGAAGCAAAGGTCGCTTTTGGTTCGCGATTAACCCCTAATCCGCCACCTGGGGATACGCCACGTAGCCTCGCGACTAACCGGCTCGAGATCCCTCATATGAGGGAGATCCGTGGCATCCAAGTATACAAGTAAGTAATCAATTAGTTACACTTGCAATTACTACTTTGAAAACGATTTAAGCCAATAATTACATTTAAAACATACCATGATTAGACCAAAATCTGTTTTCTAATAAAACATGAAGATATTTTAACCTGCTAGGACACATCTATACTCAGCTGGTTAATAGAGATTCTAAAATATTAAGATGTATTTAGGAAGGAAAAAGCTCTTAGCTTATCAGTGAAGAAATACATATTGATTAGAGAAGAAAGTTTCACGGTCTCTATTGGATATGTTTCGTACGTTTCCGCAACTTTTCGTTTATTTGTCAATTTGCCGAATTAATTACTTCTAGTTGAATCGAGAGTACGAACGACTATGGACCATCAACTTGGATCATCGGCTCTGCGGAAGATGAAGGCTTCGAAACGTTAGCGGAATAAGTCTTTCTGTCAACTTCGTGTTAGCTCAATAATCCAGGAAAGCGTTGACTATTCATGCCAAGCTTGAATGAAGGTTGGTTTGAAAAATATTGGTTTCTAGTTACATTTTATAATAAATCTTGGTAATTCAAATGAAACACGAGTATACTGTAGCAAAAGGCAGCACCATGGCGTAGAAGATTTTGCTACGAATTCGTGCCTTTTTCTCTGATGGACGCTGATGTTCAACCACTTTCAATTCGGCTTTCCACATTCTGTTAGGCACGAACGTTGATATACGGAGTTCTTGCTTTGTTTGCTGTTGACGGTTATATCAGCAATCGTCGAATGACATACCAGATCGCCCAAACGATTGACGAATGAGTCAAAACACTACTTTGTCAAGAAATTTTTTCTAAACCATCTTTTAAAGTATTTTTAAGAAACGTAAAGATTTAAGAGCTGAGGTGGTTGGGGTCGATCTCTAATTAAGACATGCGCCATCATCATTCATTCCACAACAATATGTGATATTGTAGAGGTGAATGGATGCATATTTGGCCTACACGATAGCTTGAGAAAGCCCGCCTATATATCAAATCAGTAAACATCTACAGTTTTTGAGGATAACATCCTAACCCTAAGAGGACCGAATGTTTAGTTAGCCTGGAGTGCTAGATCAAACTAACTATCCACTTGTGTATTGTATAGCATCGCTAACCACTGCGCTATTCACACTTCTTCAAAAAACTCCAACATCTGTAAATATATTTATATACGCAACAAAATATGTTACCTGTAGAACAGGAGCATGCTGTGATATGGAGAAATGTGGATTAATAGAATTTGAACTCTGGAAAGCTGAGATAGTTGACAACAATTTGACAGCAACTATTAGAACGGTCGATGCTGGTTGACGTAGGAACTGCAATTCGTATATCGCTTTTTTGTCAATACTTTATGTTACGGAGTTTATGTGGTTTAAGCTGTTGTTTTTACTGTACTGTTCTATCCATAAATGCAAGAGGTACTTTCTAATACCATTTCAAACGAATTTTTACTTGGATACTTGGACGACCCGTCCTCACCGTTAATGCGAGTCCCAGCATAACCTCCATTTTTCTAGTTTTGCTCGTTTAGCTATTGCGTTTCCTTTGGAGTCCCGAGGTCAACCTATCCATAGTCCGCCCCTAGTCGTCACTATCACAGGCAGTCGCAGCTCTTGTAGGAGATGGCAGAGGGAGATTTGCCACCATATGACTAGTTTGATACCAGGACGATGGTGGAACTTGGAATTGGTTTACTCTTAGTTGAGCTTCGTGATGGAAGCGCCAGACTCCTAGTCAGTTTGGGAAACCCTGTCGGTGGATGAATCTCTCCGCTGTACATCGTAGCACTACAACCAGGAACATCTCCCAACCCCGATGACGAGGTAAACCATTGGGTGGCAAATGAGTATTATATAAAACAGCAATCCAAAAATGATAGTGTTTCTCTTGATACCTGTGACATCTATCCGATTTCCCTGTTGGTGTCAACCTTGCCTGAGCGTCATGGAAATCTACAAAAAGAGCGTAAGGAAATATCTTTAATAATTACTGTGAGGAAATACGTGAAAATACGACGTACGGAGCGAGATTTATGAAAGAAAAGCACTGAAAAGGAAAAACAAAAGAACACATCTCATGAAAATCGGGCAGAAGCTTTGAGTGAAGAGTATGGATGGAAATTGTACGAGAGAATACTCAGAAAACAAAGAAGGAAACGAATAATCGATCAATTCCTATTAATTTCACGACACTTAACGGTTTGCTGCTTACCGTATAAAAATCTCCAAATGATTCAATGTTATTTTAAAGGCTACCTCGCTAAAAACTCGTACTTTAAAATCGTCTTATTGGTTCAGAAATAAACAAGAAAACTGATAATCGTACGAAACTTCACAAACGATTTTGGAAGGCGTGTAAATTTTCAAAGAATGAATAAATAAAGTTAGCTTCAGATAAGAAACAACCAACAAAAAGAAAGAAAGAAAAGAAAAAAAAAAGAAAGCGGGGTAAATAAAATATTTGCCAGCATTAGTCGATAACATGAGTTTTTCGATTGAATCCCATAAAGGGCTTTTCTTCACTCTTTACAGTCTTTAAAAGTACTGAAGAATTTCGAATAACGAGCGCAACGATGACCGATGACGTCATCGGTCTCCTCGCATTTGTACGAGATTCCTCGGCCTGTTTGTATGCTTAGCGTTCGTTTGTCCATTAGGTGTGCTCAACCAAGCCCAGACTGGACGAATTCGGTACAGTTTGACTGAGAGACACAGAAAGAATAAGGATTAGTGAAGACTAAACTCAAAAACATGTCCAACCAAATGATCTCAGGAGAGAACTAACAAACTAGGCACGAGACCCAAGCACACCAGATATTGAAACAATCACAGACCTTTTGTAAACGAGCTAAAAAAACTATTTTGAAAACTGAAAAAAGACAAATTCTTGCAAAATAATACAGAGTATTAAGATTTTAAGATTAGGAAAAAAACTATATGAAAACGAAGAATGTAACCGCCTTCACGGCCGGTTTCGTCGAGGGCAGTCAAATGTTTTGTCTACAAACCTTTTGTTTGACACCATAAATAAGCGGCTACACAATAAAGAAACTTCTAGGTATTTCTGTCCAAAGCACATTAAGGAAATGAAATCGCGAGAAGCACAAGCCCACATGATCGGAATAACTCTCCGCGACCCATCGTTGTTGTCGGCCCAAAGATTTTACAATCAGGTCATGCCTTTCTAACCCGAACAGAATTTGTTGTCGTGACTTGTCGCAGCGGACCTTAAGCTGATTAGTCACAGTGAATGAAGACTTGCTCGTTTCCGAACTCAAATATCACGTCTAAAAGGCGCCACTTCGATCTCGTACCCGCAGAGAGCGCATTCTTTCACGTCGTAGCGAAGGGTGACATTACTAACGTAATGTCCCACGTGTGCTGTCAACAGATTTTTTTGTACACTTTTTGCTCAGCTGGTATTTGGGCAACCGAATAAGTTTTTGTGTTAGAGCTCTGAAACAGGCGTAGTAAACGTGTATCCCTGTGCTCACAACGGATAACTGCCTATGCAGATAATTTCTGCATTAGAGAAACGTTCGCAGCCCTGTAACTTGGTTTGGAGGAAGGACGACGGTGATGCTTGCTCCAATTTGCCTTTCGGACAAAAACTGCATACCTTTGGATGACCCTGGATGGTGTGAGCTGAAGTTTTACACCACAATTTGACACCTTGGCAACCATTTCCAAAGCCATGATGAGGCAGTGAAGCAATGAATGGAAATTAATGATGAAATAATTAATATAAAGGAAACTAAGTGAGGTATCAAAATAATGCTAAAAATTTCTTCTCAGCCAATGACTTTTTGTATACTTTGGGAATTATTAATCGAACACAGACTGCAGTGCTCAGTTTACGGTGAACGAAAAGCTTTCATCTGAATCGAAAGAAAATGCGGCGAATCCTCTGCCACAACCCCTACTCTCATTTTCATTGCTTTGTTTCGTTTGCAAGAGCTAGGAACGGAATCTAGCCCCTAATTTATTGTGAGCAAACCTGAGATGATCGCTTACTAAGGTAAAATAGGTTGCGAGGTCGAGACGGGTCGAGACGGCTCGGTCAAAAGTTGGGCAAACATCTCCCTCGGAAATGCAGAGTAAACGAGCCGAGCCCGTCCATCTGTTCGATTTCGATGCGAGCCTCACACCACAAGAGGTTCATGGCCTTTTATGACCAAACATAAAACGATCATGACATCGAACTCAAATAACTGAACAGTCACGAGTCGGTAAAGAAATGAAAAAAGACAAGAAACGAAGAAAAAAAAATTAACTCTTCTATCTTCAGACGCCTTAGACCTTCTTTTATCACTAGAGCTACGCTAATAAGTCCTTTTCAAGAGACACTAAAGGTACTCTTAATTACTCGCCTAAATAGGAAGTTTTCCAGCTTCCACATGTGGTACTAAGATCAGCAAATACTTTCACTTGAGTGTCGCTTGCTTTTTGGATTGCCGAGACAATTTTCTCGAAATTTCACCGATTTTAGCATCAAAAACTGTTTAGGGAGCTCCTTCTGAGATTGCTTGATGGTATTTTGGGAAAACAACGACGTGGATGATAATGGGTCCCAGGCGTGATGGATTCCTCATTTAGCCGAAAACTTGTTCTTCCACATAGGCGGACTTCATTTCCAGCATGAGTCATATCACCGGCGGGTGAATAACCGTTTTCGTGGTTTGACTTGTTCATTACCGAAACGATGAAAAAATTCTAGAAAGGTAGAAAATTTTAAAAAAAAAGTAGTCGGAAGAAATATGGTATGTAAAACATGTATTGATGATGTTCAAAAGGTAAACGAATGTAACTAGGGCTTAGCGATAATTCAGCGACTACTCTAAGAAGTGATACATCTTTATTTCATTTTCAAAGGAGGAGGAGAGGAAGAGTTCTAAAATGACATTTATGGTTACGGTACCAGAAATTTGGTAAGTTGCAAAGAATATATAGAAGCGATGACCACTCGAAGCACAGTAACCACCAGTGGAGTGCCGTAAACAATAGTTTAATTCCGATAACCCGAGTAATAAATTAGCCAGTTATGCCTTAGTTTCAAAAAAATAGCGTTTTAGGAATAAAATATAGTGGGTTAATATAGGGGCCCATCATTCATCAGGGTGAAATGTTGCACATTTTGGAGCGAGTGAAACTCGTCCGTGATGCTGACATTCACATTGGCTCGTGTCCGGTCAACTGATGACACGACGTGCAAATAACATTGAGTAAGTACCCAAAAGGAGAAATCAACGCGTATACATACATACATACATACATACATACATACATACATACATACATACATACATACATACATACATACATACATACATACATACGTACACACATACATACATACATACATACATACATACATACATACATACATACATACATACATACATACATACATACATACATACATACATACATACATACATACATACATACATACATACATACGTACACAGGCATACCACATATGCATGCACACACATGTAAACTGACATAAATGTGCGTTCACAAAAGTGTGAGTTAATAATGAGTGAAATCATAAAATTGGAAGGGCAGCTACAATCTTAGCGAAGTTGTTGAGAACATTAGAGTACACGTTTAGTATGAGAGCAAAATGTTCGGCGTTGATCAATCCCTGAGGTACCCACTTCGTATTTTATTTAATCAAGTACCGTGTAGTTGATTAAATGCACATTTAGCGAAAATACAATAACTGGCAGGTTATCGATGCGCCAGCTCAGTGACTTCATCTTTTCTGTCAGGCCTGGTACCAATTCATCAACGTTGGAGTGAAGGACTTGATTTGTTTAGTGGTTGGGATAGAACCAAGGATTTTGTATATAGAAGAGAACCTCTAACCGTACACGCAGTGTTTTGTGTTTTTCAATGAGGTGTAGAAACTATTTATGCAAAGACTAGTCGGTGGCGATATGAGCTAACAGTAGTAGTAGAAAATATATGAAGGCATCCACCGCAAGTCATTTCATAGACCAAATATGCCTTCAGTGACCACTGAGGATGAATGATGAAGCAGAATAAATGGAATAATAGAGAGAAAGATAGAATGCATGGTGCATCCTTCAGAGATTTATCAAAGTCTAAAGTCCTGCTCCTTATTTATCAATATTTAATAATACGCTTGAACGAATACATATTTTTGCCACTTGCCCTTTTTACCAAATTACTTGTTCCTTGGTAAAAACTCGTTACCATAAGATCACCACGAATTCACGCGATCATCTGGAAATCTTCAATCAACTACTTTGTTTTAAAAAACTCTTCCAATTAATCTCTTTAGACGCATAGTTTTTTTCTTAGAAGTCTCTTATACAACGACTTTTCGCCGGATGTGAAAGACGATAGCGCAGTGGCGTCGTTCACATCATCACAAACATCACATGAATACGTCGCTGGACACGGAGAACATTTGAGACAATCAACAGTAAACATACGTATTGTTCACAGTAACTTAAAACTCCTTCCTTCGCCGCTCTCCTATTGCCATATCGTCTTTTTTGGGCAAACAAAACAACGGCTAGCAAAGTTGGGGTGACCATGATTGCCGTTTGGCATTTCGCTTAGTGGCGAAACACTGCACTACTAAACGGACGGTCGTGCATTTCCCAGGTCCGCACTCATCTTTGCTGACGAGGCTTCACGTTTTTTGATGAAGCTAGCTTTTTGTTTCTTTAGTTTTGTGAGCTATGCTGTGAAGTTTACTACGAACCAAGTATAGCTAGCATAAAAAAAAGAGTTGCATTTGATGTGAATAATCGGAAAGCAGTGAATACGGGCTCTGCATATCTGGGAACCCATCCTTTTCTCTCGAAATACAAGAAAATTGTTCCCGAACTATCAGCGATAATATGAAATGTCTTCTGAGAAAGGATAGCCGACACGAGAACTGCACTGAAGAAGAAAAGTGTCGAAAGAGAGCTTTTGGGCGAACATGGCTACAAAAAAAACTCAAACAAAAGGAGTGGTGGAACATCAGCGCAAATCAGATTGAAGCACACACAGTGAGACACTAGAGGATGAACCCACTGTAACGTACCCATCATACGATGGTTATAAAGATTTAGAACTAGTTTTAAAAAAAAAAACTGTACTAAGCTTTCGTTGAGTACAGCTCTTAACATAAAGGTGATAGACTAACACTTGGGTCTAGAGTCACCTATCTTCTGATGTATCTTTAATATTGCATAAATTCACTGGCTGCATATGATGGTGGCAGGAGCGGGTAGCACCATAGTTGTGGTGACGATCATCACCAGCACGGTATTGGTTCCATTCTCCGTACTCACCAAATCTTTAATCCCTCCGGGGTTCGGGAAATTGGTAACGAACTTGTATAAGAAAAGTTCATTTTCTGCAATCCAATTGGGAACGCTCTAGCACTGTTAACTCTGGACTCCAGGAAGACTCAACTCGACTGCCATCCAACGACATCCATGTGATGGTGGTAATGATGAAACTGATGAAGAAAGATTCAGCAAAGATGAGATTACGATGCTTCAGTCAAAAGCTTCTAAACACACTGTAAATCTATAATTTGCTCCTGAGCAACTGCTTTTACCTATATGAAGTTAACCATGAATTAGCTAGTAACACAGTAGTATAATACTCAAAGCTGAGACCTTAAAGAATTCACGTTGAATTGTCCTATTAAGTGGCGAATACTGATCACTTGGTAGAATAATAACATATGAAACTCAGGGTGCAACGACTGTTATGAGAGAAAGAAGAGTGAGCATTGTTGTAAGCGCACTTAACGAGGAGTTTAAGAAACCGGAGCTGAATAACCTGAACCGATAATGGTAAACCTAAGACAAACGAAAATGATTCAATGGATCAATATCGATCGATCAGTCGATACCGTTCAGTTTAGGTCAGTGTCAGACAATTAGTAGTATATCAGCGGATAGCGTTGAGGGATGTAACGAATGTTAAGAGGTGGAGGGGGAGAGTGACCGTTGTGGTAAACACACAGTCGCCGTGTGCAGCCCTCCTCCATTGTTATTAGACACTCTCATCACCTGAGGTATTCGAATCGGTGTTGATCTTTTGAAATATTTGCAGTGACGCACGACGTCCAAAGTCCTTTAAAATAATCCCACGAGACATGGGAAAACATCTTAGAAGCTGATAAGTAAAAAACAACTAAGCGTAGTGCTTCCAATACTCCAGCCATTCTCTAGTTTTTTAGGGTGACGTCATATGATTTTTTGAATGTTAGTACGATGCATACCTTTTCGCTGATAAATTCTATAGTTTCGAACGATAGAAGAACGAAACAAAGATGTCTTAAAAAAAGTGAAATTTTTTGTAAAAAAGGAACCAGAGAGAGCGAGAGAGAGAGAAAGAATCAAAGATAGACAAACAAACAGAATCACAAGAGCACACGTTTCTCAAAGATAACAGAAAACCATGTATTGTAACTTGAGGTTTTCAGGAAGCCTAATTCCCTTAGGGAAAACATTTTTATTGCGGCACACCACATTTCGTTAAAGAAATAGATGGTTTTTATTCCTGATGGAACACGGAGCAGATACTATAACCGCAATCCTCTTGCATAGTGTTCAATTCATAGGGCACTTCTTAAAAACTCCTTGCTAAATAAGATAATTCTAATATATTGGCAAAGCTAAGGACCACAGGTGTCTACGGTGAGGAGCGAACGGCGACAGGCGAAACGAAGGACCCGCGCGGTGTGGTGGTGAACGCGTTACTCCCCGAAAAGGACAATAGCGCGTTCGTTCCCTGCCGCTAAAAAATCTAGTAGGCAGCAAATAAAAAGGTTAAGATTTTGACTTCTGGTCAGTTTTTCTCTCGAAACCATTGCATCTGGTACTCTTGAATAATTCACGAGTTCTCCTAGCGTTGTGATGAGTTTGCATAAACAGTCGTCGTCGGAAGGGTTTGTTATCAAAGGCACCTTGTTGTGGCCGTCTTCCATCTTGAAGACTTCAAATCTGCTGTTTATTTTTAACCTTCAGTCGAGCCAATATTAGGCAGAGACAAATATAAGCACAAGAAGAAATCTGAAGTGAGCCACCTTCAGAATGGTGTATTATACGAGCATGAAATGTGAAGCTTAATATAAACTAAACAGTCCAACTTGAAGAACAGAACAATCTTTAAAATTCTGGTGAATCAATATAAGGTCGGATGCTTGTTTATTGGAAAAGGAGAAACTTTAAAATTCGTTTAGACTAATCGCACAGAAGTTATTTATAAAGAATAATGATGGTGCGATTGGCTTTGATCAACCCTTAAGAAGCATCATATATTAGACTCCTTTCATAGCAACCTGGAGGTAGCTGAAAGCACAACCCCTCCAAAGGATGACTTCTGGGGTCAGATAAGTGTTTTATTACTCACGGATAGGTCTCACACCAAGTGTCCAACGTTGGACAGGAGGAATACTTGGTTTTCTCAGAGTTAGGTGGAACGAATGATTCCGTCATCACTGTACAGAACCTCTAATCACTGCGCTACGTGCACCCATTAAAATTGCGGCTTTTTCACAGAAATGAACACATTGTCAACCATAAAAACGATTCTGCAATAATCCGCCTTACGCAATAAAATCTCACTGAATACTATGAAATAATTAATTTTAGCTAATTATCTTGTACCTTTCGGTTTTCCTTCTCCTCATTTCGTTCACTGTGTTCGCCCAACCATTTTGTTCTGCCCAAAAAGAGGTTTGTATTCGATGTGCTTAATCGGTTCTAGACGTTCGTGAAATGGTGGGAGAATTACTATGACCCTCGGGGAATCGTTGTTGACATGCAGCAAACTTTCCGACTGACAGGAGCTGCCTGTAATGAACACAGGTTTTCTCCAGCTATCTTGGTAAAACCGCCGTGAACGTGGATGGTAGTTGTTGATAGCTTAAGGACTGGAAGAAGTGCTTGGAACCGCACGAGATTTAAAGAAGGGCTTTCTAACTATTTAAGTGCATCGATTTCTATTATCTTAAACAAAGGGGATAATAGAGCACAGAGGTCCGAGATCTACTGCAATACACACCTTGCTGTCGTTTCAATCCGACGACCTTAATAAACCCTAGAGGATTACTACCAATGTTGTCTAGGATTGTCTAGGATAAAAACATTGGGTTCATCCAACGGCGTGCCCAGGAAGTCGCTGCACAGGTTAAACATGGATTCGAAAACCTCGACGAGATCTGGTAGAGTTGAAAGCGTGGCAAATTCTCAAGATGTTAGTTAACGGTGAAAGATTTGACCCCTAACTTTATCCCAAAAAGTCATCTTCATAGAAACTTGGCACGAAAAACTGATTATTTCTTCTTTAATTGTTTTATTTGTTAGATTTCAGCTTCACTGAATATAAATAAAATATAAAAATATAAAATGTGTTCTCAGCAATAAAACACCTCATGTGTGACTTTCCTTCACATGTTCTTAGCTCGGAAGTGATAAGCACGACTTTTTGTTCTTCTTTATTTCTTATTTTTGCAAATCTTGCCAAAAACAATCTACCAGACAGCGTCATAGATACTAGCATTTTACGTGAATGCTCTAAAAAAACAAACAGCATAAGGATATTACAACAACTGCCAAGAATGTTCGCTATTGGAGACGTCCTGTTTGCCAAGTGGAGTTCTAGCGTTGTCTCGGTTCTGCCCTGAACCAACAAACTTACGGATTAACCGCATCGCTTTCACACGAATACCGACGACCTTACGGTGACCCTTAAAAGTATATGTCTAATATGATACCAGGAAACCACTACAAGCATCCCTAAAAATGACATTCTTGTAAAAGTTTCTTCTTCCTATTTTTCTTCTTGTTGCAATGCACTGTTATAATAACGAAAAATGAAAAACAATGGGAAGGGTAAAGCAACTACCATAGGAGCGGTCTCAGTAAAAGCTGCGTTACTAATCGAATAGGCATTAACAAACTTTAGCCTTTTTCTCAGAGTGTCTGCTACCAACGGAAAAAGTCTAGCTGCATATGACGAAAATATTCTGAACGAAGTCCTATCTAAACGTGACTGGCAGATTAAAGAAGACCCGACCGAAGACTACAAGCCGCTTGTCGAAGGCTTAAAAGCTGTGCCGAATCCGCCTAAGTTCCTCAAGCAAGAAGGTCGGAACGCATCTCCACCACTACTAAGAATTTGCTCGAAAACAAAGGGAAACTGAAGGTTGATCCTACTGCAACACGTTTAACATGGCTAAGAATAAATGACAGCTGTAGAAGAGCTTTGCAGGAAGATCTACAACGGTACAAGCAGAAGAAACTACTGGAAGCAGCAGAGAAAAGAAACAGTCTGAAGAAATGCCGTCGAGACTTATGTGATTATAATGTTCCGCTGTCAGCACTGATGAGCGAAGACGAAATCGTCAAAACTTCCCGCCATGATATGGAATTAATAGCGGAAACGTTCCACACCAACCTTTTCGGCTCCACAATCCCCGTCCCGGGCCCTAATATCCCCGCTGGAGAAACACCACTTGGAATTCTTCCGTCGGGGGTTCGAGTTGCGATGGAAAACATGAAAACAGGCACAGCTCCAGGACCAGACAATATCATCGCCAATTTCCTTAGAGCTGGAGGCCACAATTTACATGTACTTTTCGCAGACCATATGACAGCTTGCCTTCAAAAGGAAAAATCCAAGACCAGTGGAAGAGGTCGCGCACGGTCATCCTGCCTAAGAAAGGAGACCGAAAGGATCTTCGTAACCATCGTCCTATATGCGCGTTAAGTGTATGCTCTTCACAGACTACTCATCACTACAAGCTCTTCACAAAAATTATCCTCTCGCGCATATCAAGGACATTGCATGAAGCACAATCAGACGAGCAATCAGAATTTCGAAAAGGATTTTGCTGCACGGACCGCATCCAAACCATGTCCAGGGTCATCGAAGTTTGTCGGAAATACCACTTGCTTCTAGTTCTAACCTTTTTCCACTATGAAAAAGCGTTTATGTCGAAACGAATGCAATCCTATCAGCGCTCGTCGACCAAGGAGTGGACTCGTCTTTCACAAGAACTCTGTCCGACTGTTATCGGTACTGCATTACGAAAATACAGCTTTTCCATCGACCTCATATCATATCCATAGGAAAAGGGGTTCGACAGAGCGACACAATATCGTCAAAGCTGTTTAGTGCCGCACTGCAGCTGATAATGATGTTATTCGATTGGGATGAGAAAGGCATACGTATTGATGGAAAATTCCTATAAAACCTTCGTTTTGCCGACGACATTTTCATCTTCCCAAGAAGTAGTAGTGAAGCAGAGATGGTGATCATCGAGCTCAACGAAACAGAGATAAAGATCGAACTTCGCATAAATCGAAAGCTGACCCAGTTCATGAAAAACCCATGGTGAGAAGGCGAAAAAATTGGATTGGATGGTTCTCACATTGCAGAGAACACCTCGTACGTATACCTTTGGCAATATTGATTGCACAGGAACATGAACAATATAATGAATATATATATAACAATATACAACAATATATTGAACATGGAAAACAGCATGAAGGAAGAACTGGATAGAAGAAGGAGAGCAGCTTGGGCCACATTAGGGCCTCTCAAAGAATCCACCAGCCAACTGAAGAACCCGACAGTCTGCGCTCATTTCTTCGACTCCACGGTCCTCCCAGCGCTCCTTTATGGTGGTGCAGAGACCTGGGTTGACACTTCAACAACGTCAAAAATTCTTCGCACTACTCACAGAGCGGTTGAGCGATGTCTTCTGAGACACAACCGGCACTCTCAATATCTTGCCGGAATGCGAAGCTCTGAACTTCGAAATCAGTTACGTCTTCGAGATCCAAGAGAATATACATCGACAGCGAAACATAGATCAGCCGGCCACATAATGAGAAAAACAGACGACAGATGGACGAAAAGAACAGTAGAGTGGACTCCAAGAGAATGCAGACGTCCCCCTGGGCAACCACCTACACGTTGGGCGGACGTGTTCGTAAATAAAGTTAATCAGCTGTACCCGCAGCTGCAGTTGTTTTACAGATGAGGGTATGAGATTTGCAAGCGCTACCATGCTCGAACAAGATCACCACCATGGACTACGATTGCAAGAGAAAGGAACGAATGGCATATGTGCTGGGGTCCGCAGAACTCGTGAAGACGGACAGAGTTCGGACAGAATTCTTATGTAGGACGGATGCACTCCTTGGTCGACGAGCGCTGATAGGATTGCATTCGTTTTCACGCTGTCAAACGCTTTTCCATAGCCGACAAAGGTTAAAGCTAGAGGCAAGTGGTATTTCCGACAGACTTCGATGACCCTGGACACGGTTTGGATGTGGTCCATGCAGCAAAATCCTTTTCGAAATCCTGCTTGCTTGGCTGATTGCGCCTCATCCAATGTCCTTGATGTGCGCGAGAGAGTAATCTTCGTGAAAAGCTTGTAGAGTACATTTAACAAGCATATAGGACGATAGTTACGAAGATCCTTTCGGTCTCCTTTCTTAGGCAGGATAGCCGTGCGCGACCTCCTCCACTGGTCTTGGATTTTTCCTTTTGAAGGCAAACTGTCATATGGTCTGCGAGAAGTACATGTAAATTGTGGTCTCCAGCTTTAAGGAAATCGGCGGTGGCATTGTCTGGTCCTGGAGCTGCGCCTCTTTTCATTCGTTCTATCGCCACTCCAACCTCCGACGGTAGAATTCAAGGGGGTTTTTCTACAGCGGGGATAGGAGGGCCCGGGACGGGGATTGTGGAGCGGAATAGGTTGGTGTAGAACGTTTCCGCTATTAATTCCATATCATGGCGAGAAGTTTTGGCCATCCCATCTTCATTCATCAGGGCTGACAGTGGAACATTATAATCACATAAGTCCCAACGGCATTTTTTCAGACTCCTTCTTTTCTCTGCTGCTTCCAGTAGTCTCTTCTGCTTGTACCGTTGCAGATCCTCCTGCAAAGTTCTTCTGCAGCTGGCATCTATTACTAGCCGCGCTAAACGTGTTGCAGTGGGATCAAGCTTCAGTTTCCTTCTGTTTTCGAGCAACTCCTTAGTAGTGGTGGAGATGCGATCCGATCTTCTTGCCTGAGGAACTGAGGCGGGTCCGGCACAGCTTTTCAGTCCTTCGACAAACGGCTTGTAGTCTTCGGTCGGGTCTTCTTCAATCTGCCAGTCATGTTTGGATAGGACTTCTTTTAGAATGTTCTCGTCATATACAGCTAGCCTTTTTCCTCTTGGTCGATGAAGAGAGTTCTTTTCCATCTTGCGGCCGAATCGAATCTTCGCACGAAGAAGGCGGTGATCAGAACCAGTACAGAATGACGGGACTGCAGATGTGTTAAGTAGGCACCATCTTCTGTTTGTCAGAATATGGTCGATCTCCGCATGACTCATGCCGTTGGGAGACTCCCATATCCAGCGGCGGCTTTCTTTCTTCTGGAAAAACGAGTTTCCGTGGAAGAGACGTGCTGCCGACAAGAGTCCTTCGAGACGGTTGCCATCCTCATTTCTTCCTCCTAATCCATAGTTTCCGATCCTGTATTCGCTCTCGTTGGCCTTTTCTACTCTAGCGTTGAAGTCTCCGACAACAAAGTTATGATATGCTTTATCATCACGGATGACTTCCTCCAACTGATAATAGAACGCATTTATCTCGTACTCATCAGCTGCGTCTGTTGGTGAGTAGCAGGTGATGACAATGATCTTCTTATGATGCGACAGTTGAAGACGGAGGACGGCTATGTGAGGGGAAAGGATCTCGTATGAGTCGACGAGATGGACAATGGACGGGTGGACGACAAAGCCTACGCCGCCAACATTTCGTGATGGGACCTTCTTTCCATGGATCACAAAGGTCCCCATGTTTAGTTGGCGTATGTCGGTCTTCTTGATTTTTGTTTCTTGTAATGCGATCACATGAATTTTAATGCGATCTGCAGCTGCAAGAAAGGCGTGAAGATCGGCGTCTGTGGAGGGTGTTCTGGCATTATACGTGCGTAGTAAGAAACATTCTCCATGGCGTGTCGTACGTGTGTTTATCAGATCCGGTTCTAATGACGTCCTGCGCAACCCGAAATTTTCTGGCCTCTCACCGGTCGCCTAATCGCCTGACGCCATAGACGGGAGCACCCAGTGTGCGGGGTACTGAGGTTGGCCTATTGCTGGTCGTGCAACTTGGTCCTCCCTGGAGTCCTGACTTAACCTTGCAAGGACGTATCCAGGTCTTCAACACGATGTGGATCAAAGAGAGGTGTGTTTTCGGCGTCGAATCCTTCGCTCGGTCTTCCTATTAGTTGAATCGGAGAGGTGTTGAAACCGAAAATCAGAAAAGAAAGTAGGAATATATGAGTTACCGACCGCTCAAGAACGGTGTAGAAGCCGAAAAGTCAGTATTGTGATTTCAACTACAGCCTCAACTTAACTGTGTTCAATGCCGATTTGGGATCTCCCAGATCAATCCCGCTGACGGGTGATTATTGATGTCAGTGATCGATAGAACTAGCTGAGAGACAGGCGAAGCGAAGGGACCGCATGACGTGGTGGTGAACGCGTTACTCCCCGGAAAAGGTAACAGCGCTTTCGATTCCCAGCGCAAACAACTGCGGTCCGAAGTTTCGCAAATGTTTCAGCATAGGCGAAACTGCCGAAACGTCAGCTTTTGTACTCTAATGAATTCTATAATACCAACCTCGTATCTGCATATTGATGGAAAACAGCGAATTATCTTAGCATCATTACCGTGGTACTACACGTAGGACCCTGCCGTGAACAATCGTAATAGGCAACGAATAGGAATATTAGCATTGGACCGGGTATTGGTTTACTCTTAGCTAGGCTTCTTGATGGTAACGATGGACTCCTTCTCAGCTTGGGAGACCATGCCAAAGTGATGAATTCCTCGCTGTACACCACAACGAACACCTCTCAGCTACGATGAGGCGGTAAACCGCTGAAAGGTTCTAAAGAACATGGATTATTTAATTACCCCTCATATCTATGGCAAACGGGGAGGATAGAACAGAGATAGTGATGTCCTTCATTACGAGAATAATGCTAGTTCGATTTCGTTCTCTATCAACTAAGCCTCTCATCCCTCCGGGGTCGAGAAATTGGTACCCGACTTGTCTGGGAAAAAATCACTCTCTAAAATCCAGTTGGGAGTGCTCCTTTCGGCTATCTCAAGGCTCCGGAGAGGATTTCTCGACCAGCATTCTATGACATTCACGATGAAATAGAAATTCTCAAGCAGTAATCGAAGCCACGTAAAAATTGGAAGATCCTCGTGGACAATGGATCCGAAGAAACGAATCGAATGCGAGAAATGCTAGGATCCTCAAAGTAGACGTGAATATAGGTCGCATGAAATATAAAAATAAATCCATGGCAGACGGCTTCTCTACTAAGGATCTGGTTGTGCAAATTTTCAACCCTAATTACAACGTCGTCAGAAAGATTATGAGAAAAGTAAAAAGAATAGAAGAATAGCGCGATCCGTACTGTTCAATCCCTCAATAGTCCGCAATGTAATCGATTTAATTAAGTATCCTAGAGCTGAATAAACACATGTTTGATCGTATAAATGGCTTGTGAATCTATCAGACTGGTGTTTTTATCCTCCCAAAAAAGTATTGGGTCTAAAAGTCGACTACGGATATAAATGAGTTCGGGGTTAGTTGGTTGTCCAACCATGGACCAAGTCTGTACTACAAGACACCTGTTTTCGCGGCCCTACCGTGGAAAGGTTACAACTCTTACTTGGTACTTGAACGGCCCGTCCTCACTAGTTGTGCAGGCCCAAGAATAATCACTATTTATCAGAGATTTTGTGGTTAAGCCATTGTGGTTCCCTGCAAACCCGAGGACAGCCTGGCCAACGTCTGCCCCAGGTCGTCACCACGACAAGCAGTCACAGCCCTTGTGGATCAGAGAGAGATTTGCCACCATGCAACTTTGATACGAGAACAGTGGTGAGTCCTGGTATTGGTTTACTCTTAGCTAGGCTTTCTGATGGAAATGCCAGACTAGTTCTCAGCTTGGGAGACTCTGCCGGGAGACGAATCCTCCCGATGTACATCGCAGTCCGACACCCAGGAACACCTCTCAGCTACGATGAGGCAGTAAACCGTTGGGAGGGATATTACTCTACAAGTGCCATTTATGACTGTCAATAAGAACGACTCTCGGAGGAATAAGGGTACCTTGGAAGATCAACCCTTTCGCACAACAGCCTGGATACTTGGATAGGTCATATTCAGAAATAGAGCGTGTCTCAGCACATTTTTCGCTTGTGTTTTTCACTCGTCGTCCATGACGGTGGTTCGAGCTTTACGAAGTTCGCGAAGCCCAGTCCGCAGTCCTGAGATCGTTCCCATCGGCGAATGAAGTTGATTAACCTGATCCACGAACACGTCAACCCGTCGTGTAAATGATGATCACAGAATGCACTTGTGCCTTCTTGGAGTCTAGTGCACAATTCTTTTTTCATCTGTTAATGGTATGCGCATCCCAGCTAGACGTTTAATTGGAGAAGCAAATTTCTGAAGTGATTGCCCAAATGCTGTGGCTCGTAGTATTTTCGACATATTTGTCGTATCAACCCTAGCTTATCCTATATAACAGAGCGCTGAGAGTACTGTTTAGTAAAGAAATGAGTAGGAAGTCTTTGTTCTGACCAATAATCGGTGGCCATTGTGCTTTTTTCTTCTTTATAATTGCTCCCCTCCAGACGGTTTACCTCCTCATCGTGGCTGGGAGGTGATCCTGGGTGTCAGGCTGCGTTGTACAACTAGTTCATTCTAGCCCCCTGGAAAGGTCTCCCAAGTTGAGGAGTCCGGCGTTTCCATGGAAGCCTAGCTAAGAGTAGACCAATACCAGAATCCACTGCCATTCTGGTATGAAACTAGTCGCATGATGGCAAATATCCCTCTGATCCACGAAGGCTGTGAGTGCCTGTAGTGGTGACGGCCTGTGACGGACTTTGGCCAAGCTGACCTCTGCACTTTGGGAAACCACAATAGCTCGATCAGCAAAATTCTGAGAAAACGAAAATGATGTTGCAGCCCGCACAACCATTGAAGACTGGACATCTAAGTGTCTAAGTACTCAAGTAAGTATAATTGCTCTTTGAGTTCGTTCTCCGTGTTCATTCAACGTCCAAGACGCAAGCAGGAAGTGGTTTCTGTAATCAGATAACCAACTAGCTCAATTTGTTCGACCTCGTACCACACTTCATTAATGAATGGAGTCTTCGTCCTGTTCATTTTCCCGTCTCCGCTGAGTTCATTGAGCATTGTCATTGCTTTACAGGCACTCCTCGAAAATAGATATAACCACAACGATGCTGAGATATCTGCAAAACTCCAGAGCTCAGTTGTCTGCTGTGGAGAGCCAACGGGCTATTTCCCTTCCGGGGCTAACGCGTTCATCACCACACCATGCGGGTCCTTCGTTTCGCCTGTCTCTCAACTAGTTTTCTATTGATCAGTGGCATCAGCAGTCCCATGTCTGGGGAAGTCTGTTAATCCGACGCTGTAGTCGAAATGACAATTTCAACTTTTTATTTAGTGCCTTATTTTATTTTTTCACTGCAGGACATTATAGGGTCCGGCCCGGAGTTTTGCGAATATCTCAGCTTCATTGTGATTTTCTTACGCATAGTACCTTGCCGTGAAAGGAGGTAATAGGCAAGAAACAAAAGTTGAAGTCATAAAGACACAATTCATGAAGCGAGGATTTGATAAGAATTTCCAGTTAGTACTATACCATTAAAAGGGCGCGTGTGGTGGTTGGAGACGTCACTGCGACAGTGGTTGGAGACGTCACTGCGACACGCACGTGGAATGCGCCCATGCCCCACCAAGCCTTCCATCCCTCCGGGGTCGGCAAATTGGTACCAGACTTGTCTTGGAGGATAGCAGCACTGGCTCGTTACATCGGCAGGCCACCGCGAGTCATTGTAAAGGCCAGATATGCATTCAATCACCTCCAACGATACTTAATGAAGTCGAATGCATGGCGCATCCCTCAACAATTGATCAACGCCGAGAGCTTTATCCTTTATCCTTTACTATGCCATTTTCGTCCCAAAAGTGACTTTATTATTCGCTGTATTGCTGTAGTGAAAAGCTTTAGCGAAATATCGTCATCTTGTGGGGCTCCTTCACTTCTTGTGTAGAAGCTCTATTTTAATGCTGCATTTGCGACAGCAACCATATTATGTTTCTATATAGCTGAAGACTACTCCTAGTGAGTGATGATGGAATTCGATTGGTTCCGACTTTATCTAAAGATTTTTCACATCCGACAAATTTTAGGACGGAAGCTGGATGGTACCTCCAAAAGACCTCATAAGTCGGGGTCGGGGTGCAGTTTGAATGTCGTCCATTCAGCAAAACCTTTGTTTGTCTTGATTCTGTTCAATCAACTTGCCTTATCCAAAGCCTTTATAATGAGCACTATGACAAGCAGCGTGAAGAGCTCCTGAAATGCACTTTAAAACGATTAATTCGAAGGTCGTTGCCAAAAAGCCCACCCTAAGTATGGGTATCTAGGTTAGGCCTAAGCCAAAGACTAAGGGTGGGTGGACATGGGTATCTAGGTTAGGCCTAAGCCTAAGCCTAAGGGTGGGTGGGTGGGCATGGGTTTCTAGATTAGGCCTAAGCCTAAGCCTAAGGGTGGGTAGGTGGGTATCCTGAAAGAGGAATTACAGAGAAGAAGGAGTGCAGCTTGGCCCACCCACCCTTAGGCCTAGGCTTAGGCCTAACCCAGACACCCATGGTCCTCTCGAATGTGGAGTATGACTGTGCCCGACGTACTGCAAATGTCCGAATTATTTCGCTTTTGAGGAAAAGACATATGAGTTGAGAGGAATGTATCCACTTTGCAGCTTTTACTTCGCGAAATATAGATTATAATCATAGGGAAAAATGAAGCTCTGCTTGTTGTCATGTGTTCCGTCGTAGCTCCAATTAAGAGATGTGGGTACCGGGAAATTTTTGCCCATTGGTATTTAGGGATCTGAGAGAAAGATTTTAGAATGAAAAAGACTAATACTAAAATATTTTAGTTCCTTATTTCATCTCACGGAAAATAGTGGTAGTGATTCCTTTTCATTCGTTAGGGTTGATAGTGAAAACCATGTTTGAAGAAATCCAGAAAAAACGAGAATTTTTCGGATTCCTTCGCCTATTTCCAGCAGTTTCCTTTGGGTTTACGGATATGAACAAAGCTTTTCCGGAGCCATCCTCTATTAGTACCTTTGTCAGGTGCTATGTAATACGACTGGCTTTACTATTCTTCTGCTTCCTATCAAGTGATTGATGAGATGCCAGCCGAAATTTCTCAATGAGAAATTGTAGCTCCAAATAGCTTCTAGGATATTTGATAAGCAACTCGCAGCCAAAGATCTGATCTTCCTCGACTTTCACATGACGAGAGCATTTATTTGAGTATGTTCTCGTCTCCTGGGGTGCGTCGCGAAGTGGCCGAAGGCGCTCTGCAACACACGTGGAATCGATCCCCGCGCCCACGGCCCACCAAGCCAAGCCTTCCATCCTCGTGGGTTTGAAAATTGGTGCCAGATTTGTCTGGGAGGATAGCAGCACTGAGTCGATACATCGGCTGGCCAGCATGAGTCACTGTTAAAGCTAGATATGCCTTCTATCACCTCCAAACAATGATTAATGAAGTCGAATGCGTGGTGCGTCCTTCTGGAATTGATCAACGCCAAGAACTTTATACTTTATCCTTCATGTTCTCGTCATTAGACGAATTATCTTTTTCTCTTTGGCGATGATATGAATTCTTTTCCAACTTACGACTGAGCCGAATCACCGCTCTGACAAAGCGGTAATTACAACCAATACAGAATGGTGGGCCCATGGAAGTCCTAATGGGTCATCATTTTTTTTTTGTGCGTGAGAATGCAACCGATATTAGCATAAGTCATGCTTTATGGAGCCCACTATTCTTAGCCTCAATTTTCTTTAACAATTGAATTAACTTGTGAATCACCATTGAGAAACTGGGATGTGGAGCCCTGTTCAGCAAAGTGATTTCCGCTCTCATATCGATGTACTCTTCCAGTGCGCCTTATTAGCAATGCCAAGAAAAATAACCATCGTCGCTTTTCGCACTACAGACATTTTACCCGTTACCCCCACTAGAGGGGCGCGTGTGGCGCAGTGGTTGGAGGCGCCACTGTGACGCGCACGTGGATGCGCCCGTGGCCCACCAAGCCTTCCTCCGGGGTCGGCAAATTGGTACCAGACTTGTCTGGGAGGATAGCAGCACTGGCTCAATACATCGGCAGGCCACCGCGAGTCATTGTAAAGGCCAGATATGCATTCAATCACCTCTAACGATACTTAATGAAGTCGAATGCATGGCGCAACCCTCAGGGATTGATCAACGCCGAGAGCTTTATCCTTTATCCTTTACCTCCAATAGATCAGGTAAAGCATTCACTTAAGACTTCTACTAATGTCTTCCACATCCACATCTACACGCTTCTATATTAAATGAGAGAAGATAGACGTGTCATCAGAGTGTTTCCCGTAATCGAAATTTGATGTGCTTTCTCGATCTTGAAGAACCGCACAACATCGAGGACCGAAAGACTTTTCAGCCCTTAATCGTCGACAAGTTGCTTCAGTCCTTCGCATTCTACTTGTCAGAATGGAAAGCTCCTATTAAATGGAAGAGAAATAGCAAACCAGACTCCATGGTATAAGAAAAGAGACCCATGTTATAGTGGCAAACTATCTTGCAATCTGTCTAATATTTATCACCTGTAAACCTAATGAAGGAAAACGGACAGATTTTTTAGCCATTTTGGTAAGATTGAACCTTGATTTAATCTCTAAAGGGCGAAGTTTATAATAAATTGATTTACCACCGGTGAATCACACACGCTTAGGCTTAAATGTGCCTCGAAACTTTACACATTTGGTTGCTGATTAAACATGGCAGAAGAGTTAGCGAAAAAGCTGAACCGGCGACGGTGAAGTGTATTTTCGAGCTTTTAAAAAAACACCTAGTGCCAGGATGTAGCGAAGGTGATAGAAACACCCGATTCTGTTCCCAATTAATCAGCACTGTGATTCTTCCCGTTTTCACGTCACCCTAGTCTGGAAGCTAGGTGGTACTTAGAATGAATGGCCATTCAGAACGTCAGGTTGAGCACTCGAGATGAAATCTGAAATCCTATCTAGCGTCAGCAATCAACGAGCCTAGATGAACAAAGAGATCATGTCGGAGACGATATCAATGGATAGGTGCAGGCCTTAATGATAAACTCCTTTCAAAAGCCACTATCGATTTTCCATCAATAAAATACGCCTGGCAAACCGTATAGTTCTTTTTTACTCCTTGCAACCGAAGAAAAAGAGATTCAGTTAAACTGTTAATTAAGATCTCAGTGGCTGACCATTAGAAGTACTAGGCAGCTGAAAACTTCATGTTTCTTTGACGCTTCGAAACCGGCAAAGAACTTTTCAACTAACCGTTCTGTTAACCAGTATTATCAACGTAGGAGAAAATACGTTGTTGGTCTTCCTGTCGTCTTCTTGTAGGAAAGGAATCATTAATGTGTGCAAAAAATGGCATGGTCCAAGCTACGGAAAACTTTCCATTTACAGATTCTACATAAAGGATAAAGGATAAATCGTTGATCAATCCCTGAGGGATGCGCCATGCATTCGACTTCATTAAGTATCGTTGGAGGTGATTGAATGCATATCTGGCCTTGTACATTCAACATGAATTTGCTAAATATCAAATATAAACTTCTTCACTGCCTTTGGTAAGTTCTCATTGCTTTACAGAACCAGTATACTGTAGTTTGCACCACTGTTTGTGTCAAAAGCATAACATAAAAATAGGAATAAACTCTTGCTAGGAAAAGGCGTATAACAAGATACTGGTGCAAAAAATGTCCAAGAGAGATATCAGTTTCATTCAATACACTAAGAGCTTAATAGATCCATCACATTACGCGAAAATATTGAAGAAAAGAATCTCGAAATATATGATAGGTTTCATCCCTCCACAGCAGCCCAAGCAGATTGATGCGGCTTCTGATCCATTTCAATATCATAAGATTTCTTAATGGTTCCACAAATTCTTGGAAGACCGTGCATGTCGACTCGTGCCTGTAAATGAACACGTTCCCATCAGGATTTCACATCAAAAGAAGTGAGGACAGTGATTCACGCAGAAATAACGGTAGAGGTAACGTTAACTATCAGCAAGAAAAGTCGGAAATCTCTTCTTTAATATGTATTGTTTCCTTGATGAGCTTACGCGAGGTTGACAAATATATTTATTTTCGGCTAACGTTTCGATGTCTTCGCCTTCCTCAGAGCCGTTGATCCGAGTCGATGGTCCACGCTTGTTAATCGTATCGATGTGGCGGTTTAGCCTTCGTGTCGAGTCAGGCCTTCTCAGCGGATCATTTCTATACTTTCTTGAATTCGCTATATTCCTCATGAGCGAACACGACGTTGTTACATTACTCTTTATTGAGGAAAAGCTGACGTTTTAGATAATTTTTCTCCTCCGGAGCCTAGAACGGTCAAGTTGGCGGCAAACAGGTCAGCCAAACACTTCCATAAGCAAAACGGAAAAAACCCGAGACCAAGATTTTAATTATATTGAAAACAGGTCGGCCTCTTCACATATTCACTGGTTTTCACTAGTTTTCAACCGGGTATTTCGCACGGACACCAACCCTACAGAGTTCATTTGGAAGCGTAATGTGCCTCTCGCACATAAAACTATCAGTCCATGATGATGGTCTGCTCGAACATTATGACGTCCACGATGCCTATTTCGAATTCCTAAAGCCGATTCCATCAGCGAATGCAGATAATTCACGATAGCCACGAATACGTCGGCACATCCTTTGCGTGGTTTTCGAACAAAACGCTTGTATTCTCTTGGAGTTCACTCTATTTTTCTTTTCGTCGACCTGCCATGTGCTTTCATTACATTGTGACCAGTTAATCTGCAATTTTCTATCGATGTAGATTCTCTTAGATATCGAGGATGGGATAGATTTCGGTGATCTGAGCTGCGGATTCCGGCTAGACGTTGTGAGTGCCGGTCGAATTTCAGAAGACATCGTTCAAGTGTTCTGTGGGTGGTAAGCAGATCTGTTGACGAAGTTGAAGTACCAGAACATGTTCCTGCTGCTAACACAGCTCTTGGAGGACTGCTGAATCGAAATGAGGAGCGCTGACTTTGTGTCCACTAATTGGTTAGTGGCTTTTCTGACTCGTCCGAATGCCGCCCATGCTGCTTTCCTTCTTCTGTCTAATTTCTTCTTCGTAGTGCTCTCCATGTTCATTGAAGGTCCAACGTATACTTGTGAAGTGGTCTCATCAATCATAGAAATATACAACTCGATTTGTTCGCCTTCACACCATGTCCCTTTCATTAGCTGCTCAATCCATTTTTTCTTGTTTCTTCAAGCTCATTTGGCATCGTCTCTGCTTCGTTGAGAGTTCTTCAAAGACAACAAATTCACTCGCGAGAAGAAGATTTGACAGAAATTTCTACGCCTTTTTCGTCCCAGTTCATTGACTTCAGTAACCAATGTAATGCGGCAGTAAACAGTTTTGGCGATATTGTGCCGTCTTGTCGAACCCCTTTTCCTACGAGCATCTTGAAAAGTCGATGAAAAAGCTGTACATTTGCATAGTAGTTCTGCTAACAGTCTGTTAATTTTCGTATTTAGGATGGCTACTCTCCTTGCTCAACGATCGCCGATAGGATTGCATTCATATCGACGCTGTCAAGTGCTTTCTCATAGTCGATAAAGGCGAAGACGGTACTCACGGCAGACCTCTATAACCCATAATACGGTTTCAGTGTGGTCTATCCAACAGAATCCCTGTCAGAATCCTGCTTGCTCACCTGGTTGTGGGTCATCCAAAGTCCTTGATGAGCTCAAAAGGATATAATCATCGTGTTAGTAGACTACACTCAACAAGCATATGAGACGGTCACCCTTCTTTGGTATGATGACCATGCATGAGATCCTCCAACAGTATAGAATTTTTTCTTTTTGTGGTAAGATGTAATGTGGGTTGCGAGAAGTACAGTAATTTTCGGTCAAGCTATGCCTCCCTTTATACCTTCTAATGCAATTCGTTCTTCAGTGGATGGGATCTCCGGCGATTTTTCACAAGAACGGATTTCAGGACACGAGGAGAAGATTGTGGAGCTAATAATATAGCTGGCATACAACTGTTCCCTTACATCTTCCATATCGAAGGGACACGTAACGAGAGGTCCATTTCAGTTCATCATGTTGGATACTGAGCCGTTACAGTGGCACAGATACCGACGACGCTTCTTCAAACAAGATCTTTGCTAGGCTATTTCCGATAACTTTTCTGGCGCAACCAATACAAGCTTTTTCAAAGGTCTTCTTCAGCTGGCATTTATTGTCAACCGTGAAATTTACTTCGCAGCCAAGCTTCGATCTCCTTCTCTTCTCAAGGACTTTTTTAGTGGTAATGTAGATGCGGTCTAAGCTATTTGTTTGAGGTAATGAGGCAACTTCGGCAGGAGCCCTAATTTTTTCGACAGAGACTTTGCAAGACATGGTCAGATCTTCCTTCATCTACCAATCATATGACGAAAGGATTCTACTGAGAATATATTCGTCATAATCGAGTCGTCTTGTTTTTTTTTGCTCTGGACGATAACAATAGTACTTTTTCAACCTAAGGATAAATCGCATCTTCGCACGGTGAAATTGATGTGTCAAATAGAATTTATTTTCTGTGCGTGAGGATATGATCGATCTCCGCGTATGAGCCATTAAGAGATAGTCATGTCCAGCGGCGATATTCTCCCTCCTTGAAAAATGAATCCTCACAAAAAAGACATGATGAGAACAGGAGTACTACAAGACCAGCTCCATCCTCATTTCGAATTTCCCTATCCTGTATTCATTTTCGCCGACCGCTCCTAATCAAGTTAAAGACTCGAACAACGAATTAATAGAGATTTCTCGTTAGCGATCACTTCTTCCAACTTGTTGTAAAATGCATCCAGTTCGCTCTCATAAACTGTACAAGTTGGCGACTGGCAGTTGATGGCATTGACTTTTCTTTGATGCTGAAGTTGAAGGCGAAGATTGTCCGAGCGCCGTGATTGTACTTCGAATGAGGTGACTGAACGGGATACGGATATGTATAAGACAAAGCCACCCCCTCCAAAAATACGTAACGAGAATTAGCCTCTCGTAATGAATTTTGAGGGTCCTTTCATCTAGTCGTTGTATGCCAGTCTTCCCGGTGTTTTGTTTTATAGGGCAATAAGATTGACTGTGATGCGACCACCAGCGTCAAGAAGGGTATAAACTTGGGCTCTGAATATAGTGTTTACGTATAATACGTGTATAACAAGAGGCACTGTCCATGGCGTATCGTAGACCTTCTCGATATGCCAGCTTCCAATGACGTCTTGTACAACACGAGATTTGATCGCTTCTTACCGATTTGTTGGTCGAACCACTGTAGATCCCTGAAGTCCCGAGATCAGACTAGTCTACTCCTTTCTTAGGGTGCCGCTATTGTCGCTATGCTGTCTGACCTTGTGCTTCAGAGAAGATTTGTCACTTCTGACTAATTTTATGCAAGGTCAGCAGTTATTACCGATATTGGTTTATTTTTGGTTGGGCATCCGGATGGAAATGTCGGACTCCTCTTACCTTTGGAGACTCTGGGAGATAAATTGTCCGCTGTATATTGGCATGCGACACCAAAGAACACTCACCCCTACACCCTCTCCTCTACTTCATTCGCGATCGATGATGGGACTATAAACCATTATATTGGGCAATATATGTCAATAAACATGATTCGTGTTGTTGTAAAACTTCTTTACTGGAAAAACTTTTCTGAAAAACCACTTACTGGTTTTGATTCCATAGAAATATGGCTGCAAAATAGAAATGGTAGCTTATGACCAGCATGGAAATGTACATCTCAAATGCCCAAACATTTTTCAGGAAGAGATTTCTTAACTAAGGAGATGTGAGGGCGCTACACTTAATGCGATAATTGGTTAGAGTGTCATTTGGTAGGACATATGTAACTCATAGTCGCGAAACTTATGGACGATAAGAAAAATCAGGAAAAGCTATGTCATGATTACCTGTTCAGGTGTCTTGCCAGATGTTTCTGGTAGCCAGTAGTAACATATTGCTGCTGTTATGATACATGGTGCGAAAAAAAGCAGAACATAAGAAAGTGGTGCTCCTAACAACGCACGAAGAGGGAAATAGACAGCAAGCAATGCAGAACGGCTGAAAGCGAAAATTCTCAAGAAGACATATAATAACACCTCCGAATTTTCTTATTTTGTATGTTTGAAACAACTTAATGTACTGAATTCGAAAGCTCTCGTCATCGCAATAAATACGAATTTTAGTGAAATGAAGAGAAAAGGCTCATATCTCCGTCAGAAAAAGAATAAATGAAATTAGACCGATAACTGTCCTGGAAGGAGTGGCGAAGCAAAGATATTTGAAGTTACTCGATTTTTTTCCCGCGTTCCCACATGTTTAGTAAAACTCTTCTTAAGAAATCTAGTTTTTTCACCCACACTCCATTCATTATGATGTTCACCCAAGTGTAGGCGGCAGCTCGAGCTCTCTGTCCGACGAGTTCACCAGGAACGAAGAAGGAAATTGGACCAGGTCCAATGGTGAACAAAAGATAGAAAATACATATCGTGACTACCACACACCAGCCGATCCACGTCTCCTGAATAAGGCTCAGAAATGCTACTAAAAGAAACCTTGGCACTTCACAAAAATGGAGAAGCGGTGCCATTCAACCAGCAAATCTATTCGTATTTTAAATTACCGTCACCGTAATGATTCCAATATCAAATAACGCAACTGAAAGTATTATTAAAAAAAAACCTGATCACCATAAATTATCATTTGTTACTTCCTAGAAGTATCCAATTCATACCGATGTCCATTCAAACAAATACATAAGTCCGGATAAGACAGCGTTCACAATAGCTATTGCTGAAAAGGTCGAGAGCAAAAGCGGTCTGCGTCCCAGTTTTTCCACCAGATGAACAGATAGCACGGCGCCAGCCTGCAAATCTCAACAGCTTATCACCGAAACAACGGCATTTTCGGGCATGAAACCGACTACTGCGATAGTAAAAATTAGTCCAGGCGCTTTCAACGTAGATGTCATGCTATGTCTTGTGCTTTTTTGCAATGTTCAAAGCAAATTGATGAAATGGCAAACGACAACCATTGGTTAAATGGGGTTAAAGTCACTTAGAAATAGTGTATCTAACTTAATGGAGATATCATTTAGAGAATGTTTGAAGATGAAATACATTCGATAGCAACGCCCACTTGACCATCGGGAATGAAAATCGTTCCCTATAGTTGTCAATCAGAAATCGTCACATGCACTCAGGGATAAACATATGGTCGTAAGATGGCTCTAGCATTCGTTAGCAATTGCGACATAAACGAAAAATCTAATTTCTATGGGTTGGCTATAAACGACAACACGATCAACTCTTTACCTATCCCGCACATAATAAAAATACAGAAAGCTATTTCTCGAAGCAACTGCTAAGTTACTCTCATTTCGTTCTGGTGCACTGAGAAAAAATTCTACATGCTTACCGCTGTCACCAAACAGAAAATGATATTAGCAAGCGACGCTTGAAGACCATCCAATCCGACAGTGAGCAAAATTTCGAAGGCGAAAGCGCTGACTACTAAAATGAAAAGGTACAATTGCAAAAGCGTAAATGAAGAAAAAAACCATTGTGAGGAAAAACCAGTAGGTCATCTTGACCACTCCTACTCTAACCGTGATACCAATCCTTTCCATCGGGTATTGGACTAACATTTTAAAGACTTAGTGCGTTTCTCAATTAATTAGACTATGCTGGTACATCTTGTAATAGTACCCAGAATCGACTTTCTATTAACCTCGGCACTGAATTATGAATTCGTCGTTTTCTCTCTTAGAAATCGCGAAGTTGTTAAACAGCATACGTTTACTTCCATACAATAACACACATACAATACAATCGTAGCTGAAGTTTCAGCAGAATCGCCTTCTTCAGAGCCGCTTTTTTTTCTAGTCGTCAGCCATATGCGACTCTGAGCGGCTGTTCTTCCTCGGTGGAAGACAGATGAAAAAAACGGCTCTGAAGAAGGCGATTCTGCTGAAACTTCAGCTACGATTGTATTGTATGTGTGTTATTGTATGGAAGTAAACGTATGCTGTTTAACAACCTCGCGATTTCTAAGAGAGAAAACGACGAATTCATAATTAGATTATATTACTCTTCAAGAACTGCAAGACGAGATAACCTGCATAACAAGCAATTGTAGAGTGCAACTAATATGGCGTAACCTCTTCACAGCACTTTTTCGGTGGCATTTTCACGCGGTAAACCTTTTTCGTGCGCCTCTCACTCTTCATGCAGAAAGAGAGCGTTTGTAAAGATCTGTCGAATAGCCACCAATGTGTTCAGAGGAAGAGAGCAATAGAAAGAATCTATGAAATCGGAGCAGCAAATAATCAGTTCCAGTGGCAACGAAACTGAACCTCCTCGGGACAAATGTAGAGAAAAAAGAACACCCTTAAATGATGATTCAACCGAGAATCTCGTCCATCCTGTCCTTTATATCAAATAAAATAAGTGCAGCAACAAAACGTTGATTAAGAAGACCGATCTAGAGAATTAGGTAACAGTAACTGAATTGCCACCGAGAACTCTAAGACACGAACTGATTCGCAACCACCTGTATAACCGTCAATCACTTGCATCACCTGTAGTTCAGTTGATCGGCGAGTGACTCGAGCGGGCACCAGTAAATATGCTATTTTTCCCTGACGCGTGCAAGAGTAGCACCGAGGGTTCTGCTCACTCTAGGAGAGTATCATATTTTTCTTCTAGGCTCTTCGTGAAGAACTCTGACCATCGGGTCAGTGGTCTTCCTGTACGTTTGACATCCCGAGGAATCCAGTCACTAACAGCCCTTGTCCATCGGTTATCATTCATACGCATTACGTGTCCGGCCCACCTTATCTTCAACCGTTTGACGTATAGAACGGCATCTTTGATTTTTGATCGTTGACGCAGGCCGGAGCTTCGGATCCCATCCCTTACTTGTGTGAAACGGGATACTCTTAGCATCGTCCTTTCGACTGCGCCTTCGATAACGCTGAGTGATCTTTCATCCTGCGTACGCAGCGACCCAAGTTCCTGACGCATACGTTACGGCAGCTAGTACCGTTGACTCGAAAAGGTGAGCACGGAGTCGGGTGTTCTTTGTTCTCTTCACTACATCCTCGATGCTCTTGAAACCTCCCCAAGCCGTTCGTTTCCTTCTGCTCAGCTCTGGAGCTAAGTCGCTCATCATGTTGATTTCCAGACCCAGATAAACATAACTGTAGCATTGGGAGATAATCGTTTCGTCGAGCGTGGACGGGGTATACGAAACCAATCCATTTCTCATAAACATCGTTTTTGTAAGAATTAGTCGAAGACTTCCACAGGCTTTATCGAAATAGGCAGACATAAGTTACACTTGGGTAATATTTCGTGTCATAAGAAAGGCATCATCAGCAAAGCGAAGATGGCGCAATCGCTGAGCATCGATTTTCACTTCGCTGAGCATCGATTTTCACTCCCATGTTGTCCCATTCCAATGTTCGCATGACGTTCTCGAGTCTTGTAGTGAATAAATTTTGCGAAATGGTACCGCCTTACCTAACCCCTCTTTTGACGACGATGTTAATACTGTTGTATAATAGTTATAGCTCGGTTGTGAAATATTTGTACAGCTCACGAAGAATCCTTATATACTGAGCAGGGACCCCTTGACTACCAAAGGCATCCATGACTTCTTCTATCTCAACTAAGTCAAAGGCCTACAGCGGTCTTTTGCACTCTCGTGATACTTCAATGAGTGTAGTTATCGTGTGGATGTGTTCCATCTTACTAGATCCTTTTCGAAACCCTGCTTGCTCATATGGTTGCTCTTCATCCAGTGTTCCGTTAATCCTGTTTAGGATGCCTCGAGTGAAAAGTTTGTAAACGACGATAGAGAGCAAGTAGAATGGGCGATAGTTGCCGCTATTGTGGAGGTCACCCTTCTTTAACAATAACACGGTCTTGCTGCTCTTTCACTGAGTAGCAACCTTGAATTCAGACAGGCAACGTGCGAAGAGCCGAGCCAGTGTATTTACGAAGACTGGCGAAAGGTTTTTCAACTGTTCAGATGTTATCCTGTCCGGACATTGTACTGTTCGATTTTTCACTGACGAAATGGCATTTCGGATTTCGGAAGGAAGAACGGGCGATACAACATATCCATCGTCTCTTATTTCATGTGAGAGAAGGAGGACGTGGCTATTGAATAGATCTGAGCAGTATTTGTGAATAATTTCCTCCATTGCCTTTCTGTACGCTGTAACTGTTCGGCCTGGGCGTCGGAGTGCAATCATCTTGGTCTTGTAATTGGCGAAGCTTCTCCGCAGTTTCGAACATAACTGCTGCTTTAAGATCTTCTTTTATGGCCTGCCTGCATAGTATTGCAAGTTCAGAAGTTAGTTCGCGGTTACCTGCAGCTTGTGCGATTCCACACTGGCGCATCAGCTTGAGTGTTTCTGGAGACAGACGTCTCTTGATGACCTTCGAACTCTCAGCTTTCATGGCGCTAACGTGAAGATGTTCAATGAGCCGATTGTATTCCTCGTCGATCTTTTCGCAAACGGCATCTTCCCAAAAGCCGACTAATGAATTAAATAAGTCCTAGTTTAATGTGATTCTGGGACTTCGGTTTTTGAATTTAGCGACTTTTTCTCCCTCCCGCGAGAAATAGAATCTAGCACGAAGGAGACCAGCTATACGGTCTATTTCGTTATGCTACTCTCCACTGGGAGGCTCTCACTTCTAGCCTTGCGGTTGGAGGGAGGGGAGGTTCTCTGAAATTAGGAGCTATCATGGACGGTCCTGCAGGTTGGTCGTTCATTCTAATCCGCTGGTCCCAATGTAACGTCTTCAGACGTTTTTCTTAATTCAAACTTAGCATTAAAATCTCCAAAGATGACCTTGAAGAACGTGTGGTCTTCACTGCAGAACTTCGTCAAGTCCATATAGAACGCTTCGACTTCTTCCGGTTGATCCACATCTCTTTAATCGTAAATGTCCGATCAAGGTTTTTTTTTAATGAATCGATGTTCGCAGACAAACTCGAGTTGACAAGAACACCAGCACCGCCGACTCCTTTGTCTGTTGCGGCATGTTCCAAGGAAGAGTTCTTCTCCTGTATCATAGACGACGTTGAATGGGTGGCGTCGCCTCGTCTCGGCCAGGCCGATGACGTCGCATCTTATTCTTCTTGCTTGCATGAGCAAGTCTTCCATCGAGAACTCAGATGCAAGTGTACGTACATTTTAGGTACAGATCGTCACCGTTGTTCTTTGTAATCTAGGCAGTTTCTATTGCCCGTGAGATTTTAGAAGCGCCTCCGTGCTCGTCCCATCCAACGCTGCGAAACTGGGGGCTTTTTCGGGGTCAGGCTAATGAAGCCCGTTTTTTTTTTACCGATTGGTATTTTGATATCAACGTTTAGGCTGCTGGGTTCTGAACATGGGAGCTGGGTATACTCACGAGTAGCTTGCCAGCATCTCCCAGAGTGGACATGGGGCTTATTTGTTGCAGGCGACTCCTAACCGCCTCTCATATACTTCCCTATCACTTGATTGCAGGCTTTTCCCGAATTGACTCGTAGAATACAATCCGCATAAAGTAAGAACGCATCCACGCACGCCTGCATGAATACGCATCGTAAATACAGAAAGTATCTGCCAAATCGGAGTAGCAGAAACAGGGAGTCCATCTCCTGGGTCCATCAGCATCTCAGAGAAGCAAAGGTCGATTTTCGTTCGCGAGTAAACCTCTATCCGCAAGCTGGAGACGCACCACGCACCCTCTCGACTAACCGGCTCGGGATCCTTCATTCAAGGAAGATCCGTGGATGACCGTTTATATATAACGCAAAATTGCAAAGTATGCCCTAACGCTAGAGACAATGATTGCATGGGTTCGTATAAGGTCTACCTGATCTCTCGTTAAATGTGCTGTAACACACATATTGATGAGACGGGTAGACCACTGTGTGCCCGTATAAAAGAATACCTATTAGGCAAGCTTAAACTTGAGCCAAATATTCCACTAAGCGCGCATAGGACAAAGAGACGTAATGAAAATGATTTCGAACCTGGAGTTAACATCCTCGTACAGGATTCGAAGACTTTAGCGTTAAAATTAAACAACTCGTTGTGACTAGACATAAGAGATCCAAAAATTAACCACAGGAGGAATGCCTTGTTTTCACATATGATCTCACGTAATATCTCAGACTTGTGTTATAATGTGGGAGATACCAATTACCCAACCATGTGGATTCTATACAGTTGGTCTCCACGCATCTTCACGGTCTCCACGGCTTATAGGAAACGGTGAGCTATTTTGTTTTCAATACGATCGAAGTTGCGGTTTCGTGGTTTTTGTGTTTTGGTTATGGAGGTGTTGGCTGACTAGATTGATGACAACATCACATTTCCATGACCTGAAGAAGGCGAATCGGCAGAAACGTCAACTTTCTTGCAGGTGAAGAATAAAGAAGTACCAATCCCCTGCTTGCTCATTAAGAGAGCCATGAATAACTCAATTTCGAGGTTAGTGAAAATCGGTCATAGGAACTGCCGATGGCAATTTCCTGACATACTGGAGTATAGCAATACGTACAAGTAGTAGCATACATACCATGAGCATTTCTAGAGCTGTACAACAATGTTTTTCTATAAAGGTGCCATGTTCTCAACCCATCAATTCCATTAATTACTGAAAAGCCGTGTGTTGTAAAAACATCTCAAGTCCGCAAAAAGATAAAAGAATAAAGCACTCGACGTTGATCAATCCCTGAGGGATGCGCCATGCATCCGACTTAATTAAGTATCGTTGGAGGTGACTGAATGCATATCTGGCGCTTACAATGACTCGCGATGGCCTGCAGATGTGTCGAGCCAGTGCTGCTATCCTACTAGACAGGTCTGGTACCAGCATGCTAAGGGATAGAAGGCTTGGTGGCCACGGGCGCTGGGATCGGTTCCACATGTGTGTTGCAGGGCGCCTTCAACCAATGCGCCACACGCGTTCTCAAGTCTGTAGTGACATGAAACTACAGTCACCGCGTAAGTGTCAAGTGACACTGTAGAGCAGGCATACCGACTTCTAATATTTATGTCCTCTAATAATAAAGCACTTTCTAAGGCAACTACTAACCAGACTGGGTACTTCTTGTAGATATCATATCAACGACCTAGATGAATTTATAAGTTAGAAAAGAATGTAATATATACTTTTGACTTTTAGATCAGGTCTGAAAATCCACTTTGTTTACAAAATGAGAAATTGAATATTCTTGCATTTCCTCCACAAAACAACACCCCACCTGCAATTCCAGACATTACTGTTCCGCCCATAACAACAGCCGAGACCAAAAATCCACATAGCCACTTTTCATCCTTAACTGAATAATAGGTTTAAACAGTAGCATGTCTATCTTCGTAGTTTTCGGATGAGCATTCACTACACCCTGTGAAACTCTTGTGAACTTACTTTGAAGATTTCGAACAAACCGAGCGGTCGATCCTCTTTGTCGGCACTCTGGGCATCGGCCACGAGCAACTCGATTTCGGCTTCGGGAATACCATGATAGTACTTAAATGAGCTCGCAGCTTTACGTGTTTCGTTTCGAGCCACTAGAAAGCTGGAAACATTGTGTCATTAAATAGACCAAGTATTTAGAACAAAATCCAATCTATCGGAACATCCCTGCAGAACTCTAATATTCAAAGATATGCTACTGGAAGTTAATCATTAGCCACTCTATAGTGGCAGGTAACGCAGACATCTCATCCACTCTACTTGTGTATGGTACAGGTCTATAAGGTGAGGCATATTTTACGGAAAGGATTAAAATAAAGCTGGGTGTTCCTTATCGGCCCCACTGTTCTCGATGCTCTGTTACGCTTAGCAGGCAACAATTTCATTGAAATGCTGTCTTTTCTAAATTATTACAAATTACATTTAATGCACTTTCGTTAGGTATGGTGGAATTACAGCATCAATTGAACCTTTGATGATTTTTGAAGGTAAAAATTTTAAGTGCAGAAACAACAGTCTAGACAAATTTATTTCTATAAATTCAAACCCGGACGGTTGTAGAGCAAAGACCTCGAAATATTAGAGAGATTTGGGATCAAGTTTAAACGAACGCGCAGTGTAGGGTTTGATTCAGCGGATGACTTTCTGCCACTGATGAAGACGAACTGAAGGTTTTAGTGGAAACAATTATAAGCACAGCTGTTCGGAAACTTGCAAAGGGATAGTTCGCTATGAGGATCTCACAAGAATCGAATTAATATTTTGAAAAAGTCGACGTTTATAAGTATCGTAGTCATCCCTTATACGTAACAAAGCCTACTAGTTCCTCGACTGTATTGTGATTTGTGCCGAGAAATGGATCATTAGTGATGACCGGTGACGATTGGCTCAATCTTTGAGCCGCGATGAAGCTCGGAAATTCCCAACGCTGAAATTTTGCTAAAGTCGTATTGGTCGTTTGGTGGTCTCTGACTAGCATAATCCATCTGAATCCGCGTGCAACGATTAGAGCGGAGAAGTAAAACCAGCAAATTAACGCATCTATAGTGCATTGGTCATCAGAAAAGGGTCACTGCACAAAAAACACGGTGACGTGTCGTAGAACCGATACTGCAAATAATGAACCACTTTGGCGACAGAAATCTTCTTCACCCACTACGCTTTCGGACTTCTCTCTTACCAACGACCACTTGCTCAGACTTCTCAACAGCTTCCTGTGCAAAAAATTCTCTAGAAACCAAGTCCAGGCCAAAACTGTTTCAAAACTGTTTCATCACCTCCAGAAGGGCAAAGTTTTATGCAACCACTGAAAGTACACTTGCGTCTCGTAGCACAAAGATTAGGTCTTATATTTATCACTAATTCTTCGACAAGATTCCCTATTTGCCATCCAGTATAATATCGCCTGCTGAAGGATGCATTGCCACCAAAGGTGCAGATAATATTGAATGGCGGGAATAGACCAACATCCGTACTTTGTAAAAAAAAACACCGTCCGGTGAGATTCTTCATTCGCGATCGATGCTCCACTTCAACGGATCCGTACCAGTGTAACAACAACATCGTGAGGACGACCACCTGTAGATCATCGATTCGGCTCTGAAGAAGGCGAAAACACCACTTGAGTAAATCTTTCTATCAGCCTCGTGTTGGCTTAATAGTTGGAGAGGATATTGATTAGATTTTAAAAGTACAGGTTGATGTGCACCTATTTTCCAAATAATTTAATAATTCCATCTGTTCAGATTTAGAAGAAAATCGATTATCACGTCTCCACCATCAAAACGAATTTCTGAGCTAGGCGTAGGTGGCTGGTTCCCCCTGAAATTCTCCCTTATTCATTCAGTTGGACGTGGTAATTTGGGCGATTCTGTTTCTTCGCACCTCATAAAGTTTGTCATCAAGTTCAACAAGAAAAAGAAAAAGGTTTCGAACAAATTGGGTCATTAATGCCATCAAGATAGCAATATTATCAACACAGCGATAATGAGGGCGCGTGTGCCGCAGTGGTTGGAGGCGCCAACCTCCAACGATACTTAATGAAGTCGAATGCATGGCGTCTCCTTCAACGCCGACAGCTTTATCCTTTATCTTTTTATTCGATCCCACACGCTCTACAAGAAACCAGTTAAACTGTACCCGAACTCATGCAGTCACCTCCTCTACCGTTAGGGCATTCTATGCAATTTTGGACAGTGCATAGAACGTCATACAAGCAACTACGAACTAACGAACATCTTAGAGTGTCCGGCGGTATTTCATTCTCACTCTCATTCATTCTCATCTGTCTTTCTTAAGCAACTTTTTATAGCTGCAATTATTTCTTTGGAAATGAAGGGCAATATGGAAACAGGACGGACAGAATCTTATTCTCCCTGGTAATATTGTTTGAGGATATGATTGCGTCTCTAAACCTATCCCGAAGAGGTACCACTCCATCATGGCCATTACAAATTACTGTCTTCCGCTATAATTTCTGGGACTCCCTGTATTCTCTTTTCGTGCACTGACTGGTGGCTGTTCGAAACAAGTTCTTAATAAACACTCCTTTTGTGTCTGAGGTTGAAAGAAGAGGTAATGAACTAACATGTTTCTACTACCTGGGTTTCAATACCTTGGTAAAGTCGCCGTTTTTGTTTAGGTCAACTTCAACATTTACAAGTGAAAGCTGGGTTCCATTCGGTTTTTCTTGAGTGAATGTTATGTACTCTGAGTGCTAATTCAAAAACGGTAAGCATTTGTCCATCTACTCTGGTGTCGATCAGATGATATAAATGCCATATATTTATCTCTAAAAAGGGCGTGTGTGGCGCAGTGGTTGAAGGCGCCACTGCGACACGCACGTGGAATGCGCCCATGGCCCACCAAGCTTTACATTCCTTCGACGACGGCAAATTGGTACCAGACTTGTCTGAGAGGATAGCAGCACTGGCTCGATACATTAGCAGGCCACCGCGAGTCATTGTAAAGGCCAGATATGCATTCAATCACCTCCAACGATGCTAAATGAAGTCGAATGCATGGCGCATCCCTCAGGGATTGATCAACACCGAGAGCTTTATCCTTTTATATTTATCTCTACACCAGAGTAAGAACCAGAGATCGGTTACTGGTGCTTTAGCCTTACACATAAATGCAATGGCAAGGGATGGTGCTAGTCGCTGTCCCACTGCCAATTGTGCGTAAAATTTCCAGCATCATGTGAAGGTTGAGCAGTTTAGGCACTTCTTCAGGGAGCCATCAGTTGCCTAGTCGATAAACCATACATGTTTCTTGCTTCTTCGCGTTGCACAAAGAGTTCAAGAACTGGCTTTCATTGTTGAATTAAACACAGTAATATAAAGCGCGGTAACGTCGAGGAACTCCATCACCAACGCGTTTTAGGATATGCGTTAAGTAGACGATACAGGAGCAATTGGATGTTCGTAAAATGGGCAAGGAATTCCTTCAACAACTGGATGAGTAACAGGGTTACAAACCAAGCCATTCTATCTGTGGGTCCGTCTACACAGCTAATGATGGATCCAACTTTAGTAACTTTAGTAACTTGTATGTTTTCATAGGTCTCGGGCATAGGGTTCACGCTTAGGCCCCCTCGGCTTCGGGGTGGAACCACAAATAGTCGATCTCAGGCCATCACTCATTACTAAGTCGTTTATCACATCCATTTCCCGACCTAGACGGGAGAAATCAGTGACTTTCATTCTTTTGAGTGCGAATGGGGTATATGAAAGCAATATCATGCTCATGAACATCATTTTTGTGTGATTTGCCGCACTTTCCGCAGCCTTTGTCAGAATCGATCGACAAGCATTCATTACCCAGCCTAATGCTTGGTGTTATAAAAACGATGTCGTAAGCGAAGCGAAACGTTATGTTAGACCATTTAAAAGGATAAAGGATAAAGCTTTCGGCGTTGATCAATCCCTGAGGGATGCGCCATCCATTCGACTTCATTAAGCATCGTTGAAGGGGATTTAACGCATATCTGGCCTCAACAATGACTCGCGGTAGCCTACCGATGGGAGGATAGCAGCACTGGCTCGATACATCGATATCGATACATCGATATCGAGCCAGTGCTGCTATCCTCCCAGACAAATCTGGTTCCAATTTGCCGACCCCAGAGGGATGGAAGGTTTGGTGGGCCATGGGCACAGGAATCGATTCCACGTGCGCGCCGCGGTGGCGCCACCAACCACTGCGCCACACGTGCCTTGTTAGACCATTTAAACCGTAGTAAATATTTTACTCGACTGATTAGTTATTGAAAAGAATAGATCTATCCCTCCAATTATGTGTTGATGAATTTATCCCCTGCTTCAGCATGCTACTAAGCTTGAAATACTTAAACACCGGCACCACAGATTCCCAATACCAATGCCACATTGCTGATTACATGCTTGCCATAACAAAGAACAATGTGAAGAGGAATATGAATCGTGTTCGGAATTAAATTTAAGTTGATATAATCATTTATATGATCTCATAAACTGATTTGTTTAAGCTGGTGCGAGGTTGGTGTAGCTCTTCGTTGTCGTTGTTATAACTGCTATTGGTGTTGTTGGTCGATGGCTGACGTCTCACAACCTGACGACAGCGAAGACCTATACCAACTTCGGATCAGCTTAAGAAGATCAGTTTATAAGATCATTTAAATAAATATATCAACAATCTATGCCGAGGTTTATAGAAAATCGATCCTTTACGTTAAATTTGAATGCTGAATGACCATCCTTTAACAGGAAATAGAAAAACGATGTTCATAACTGACCAATTTGTTCCAGATTTTTGTAGTTTTCTTCCTCCTTTCATTCAAATGAGCGTATCCCTCCGAACGCTCATGTCATCCATCTCAGTAAATTTAGGTGGGAAAGTGTGCATGATGATATACTTAGAGTTAAGTAAGTAGAAATTATTGCCTTATTGACATTATAAAAGCGTTGAAGACGTAGTGAAGATGAAAGAGAGCAGTCGGCTTCCTGCACACCTTTTAGACCCTACGGCTTTTCGTGTCTTAACATACTACTCCTAAACCTGCACTCTATTTAAGTTGGGTGAAAGGCCAAGCAGCCTTAATGTAGGCTGTATCGACAGGATAATCTAACTGTGTTATGATAGAGAGAGAGAGAGAGAGAGAGAAGAAAAGAAAGAAAGAGAAACTGTAAGAGAGTAAAGGACTGTCGAAGCAGCGAAAATATCGAATACAGTACTACACGGTCACATGCAAAGATGATATCATTTGCACTTATTAAGTTGAAAAGGTTATATAAAATAATGACTTATAAAGAATTTTATAAGATTATAAAAGAATAAGACAAGCCTAGGACTCTCTGGTATGAATGCTACAGGCACCGTTATGAAGACAGTCAACGCCAGCTCCAAAGCATAGATGAGCCACCATAATCGATCCGTTCCCCACGTCTGAACATATGAATGAAAACTTCTCGTTAGAATGCTGACTATTGCAGCACACTAAGTATCGTACCTCAGGCATTGCGGCAATAGAACCGGCAATGACTCCCAACTGAAGCATAAAGCCGGTTGCCAACGAAATCATTCCGCGGCATGCCACTGGGCTGAAATGAATAGAAGAATTCAACTCAATAGAAGAATCAGGCAGATTCTTTTACAAATTGGCCTTAAACAAGACAAAATAGAGACCAATAAAAGGATAAAGGATAAAGCTCTCGGCGTTGATCAATCAATGAGGGATGCGCCATGCATTCGACTTCATTAAGCATCGTTGGAGGTGATTGAATATCTGGCCTTTACAATGACTCGCGGTAGCCGGCCGATGTATCGAGCCGGTGCTGCTATCCTCCCAGACAAGTCTGGTACCAATTTGCCGACCCTGGAGGGATGGAAGGCTTGGTGGGCCATTGGCGCATTTTCACGTGCGCGCCGCAGTGGCGCCTTCAACCACTGCACCACACGCGCCCTGAGACTCCCAATAAATCAAAGAAACAGTGTAGAAACGCTCCTAGTTCTCTGCACTGATATGGGACACTAAACTGTCACATCGACCGTCGCTCAGTTGCTTAAGAAGAAATCATCAGACCTGCATTCGACAATGAACATCGGGCCGATGCCTAAATTAACACTGACGGCGACTCCCAAGATAACGCGCGAAATCGAATAGGCGATGTAACTCGTTGTCTGAAATATAGCGAATATAGAAGAGTCTAACAAAGAAAGCAATCCATGTAACTTTATCAGCAAACCTAAGTCAGGCAAGAAAACTGTTGAAAGTCGAATACGAATATTTCAAATATTCAACCTTTAAAAAAAGTAACAAGATACTGATTTCAAGGCCAGGCTCAATAATAAATGACGTTGTAAAGAAGATAAAGCGAAAGCTTTTTCATCATTTGAAAACTTGGGTTAGACGCTGCGTTTGGAGGAAAACGGCACTGCTATGGGACGTGAATAATCTCTAGCTGACATTTGTTGGAATGCAGATGTTCACATATAAAGAAATCACACATTGTGTCACCCATTGGACTTTCAAGTGTTTAGGTGAAAAGATACAAAAATGTATATCTGTACAGAAAGCTAATTTGATCGTGTCACCGAAGTGGGAAGGTACGTGTTGCCGGCAGATGCTCATCAAGTGTGTGAACTGTCAGACAAAGGAGAACAGCCCGTACAAAGATATTACATAGCCCTTTCCAATCAGCAATGAAGAAAGTGCACTAGATGAGATCTCTTGCACAAGGCTTATGTGACAGCGGTAGAATATTTTGCAGCGAAACTTCTTGTGAAGGCAATACAACAACTTGCAGAGGAAGTTCATGCGAATTTGAATGAGAACAGATCGCTGACACTCGTTATTTTGAAAAGAATGTTGCTTATAATAAGTAAAGAAGTTGAACTCGCACTTCTTCCGCTCTCGCGACGGCACCTTATCTCTATTTTTGCTGCGAACTGGATAACACTTAAGTCTCAGCCTTGCGTCGCAGGAGTTTCAGCTTATGCACTTGCTGGTTTTTTGAAAACGAACAGTAATTTTTCGATAACTAGGGGACTTGGTGGGTTCTGAGAACGAGCAAATTGTAGAAAAAACTTTCTCTGTCGATGGCAATGGCGATATTTATCAAACAAACACATTACGGCCAGCATTTGGAAGTGATTTGCAACTTATAGGCATCTATTTCAGTATTCCTTATACCTGCATACGGTAACTATCATTCGCTATAGTAACTAGAATTGAAATAGTTTTGTATCACAATCTTAACCGTTTTTTGTTTACTGCCTACTCTTTTTAATGGCAGGGTATATTGCGAAATATAACTTTAATGAAGCTGAGATAATTGCAAAACTCTGGACCGCAGGTTTATGGTGGGAACGAACGCGCTATTGTCCTTTCCGGGGAGTAACGCGCTCACCACCACACCATGCGAGTCCTTCGTTTCGCCTGTCTCTCAGCTAGTTCTATCGATCTTTTTGCCGTCAGCAATCACCCAACTGCGGGGTTGATCTGGGGAGCAGAAATCGGCAATGAACCCAGTTAAGCTGAGGCCCCAGTTATAATCACAATCTTAACCATTTTTTGTTTACTGCCTACTCTTAAAGTTATTGTTTTGTATATTTATAGTATAAATATAGGGCGCGTGTGGCGCTGTGCTGTGGTTGGAGGCGCCCTGTAACACACACGTAGAATCGATTCCCTAGACCATGGCCCAGCAAGTCTTCCATCCCACCAGGGTCGGCAAATTGCTACTAGACTTGTCTGGGAGGATAGCAGCACTGGCACGATACACCGATAAGCCAGCGCGAGTCATTGTGAACGCCAAATATGCATTCAATCACCGCCAAACCATCAATCAAATCAAATCAATGAAGTCGAATGCACGACGCATCCCTCAGGATTGATCAACGCGAAGTGTTTCATCCTTTATTCCTCTTATAGTATAAATATATGCATAGCAAATGTATAGTAGAGAACTGTGTATATTTTTGGTATATTTCTAGAGCGCAGAATTGAGCTTTTTCCGAGCAGCACCCAATACAGCACCTGCATTACATAGGATGCAAATTGCCGGAAAAAAAAATACAGAAAAATAGTTTTACGTGTTAAAATAAACCACCAGAAAGAAAAGCGTCCCAGAGGTGTCTTAAGTCTGAGGTGTAAAGTTCTGACTCTTAAACAACTGGCTATTGAAAGGGCTTAGAATTTCAGTATAAAATGTGGTAGGAAAGAGATGGAGTAATCGTGTCTTAAAATCCGTCAATTCTTTACTAAACTTTTAGAGTCACCTATATACTTTTTTGTGAGCGCGTCTTTTATTAGCGCTGAAATAAGTGTAGCGATAAAGCGATGCTTAAGAAGGTCAGATATAGAGGAATCGGTAGCGTTAGTTGAAATACCGCCGGATACTCTTCGCCGTCAGTTACTTCGTTACCGCTTGTATGACCGTCCGTGTGAAACACAGAACTGCACAATTTTCCCTTACGGCAGGGACGGTGGGTGCATGAGTTCAGGTACGATATACCTGAAATCTTGTACTATTCGCGGAGATGAATATATTGACAAAACGGACAGACACTTGTGTATCCGTATAAAAGAACACCTAGATGGCAAACGAAAAGTAAGACAAGGCACGCCACTAGGCACGCATAGGATACAAAAGCATAGCGGAGACGATTTTGATATAGAAGTCGCTATCCTCGCACGGGATACTAAAACACCAACGCGCAAACTTCTTGAGGCTTTTTGGATAAATGCCAAAAATCCCACAATGAATAGCAGGGAGGAATGCCCAGAGGTCATACGCGACATGACCCCGTACCCTTCGAGGTCCTGAAGAAGGCGATACTGCCGAAACGTTAGCTACTGTTCTATTGTATTGTGTGTTTTTGCATGGAAGTAAATGTACCTGTATAGCAAACTTGCCATAGCTGAACAAGAAAACGGCGACTTTGTAACGCAATGCCGAGGTTAATAGAAAGACGACCTTGGAAACTGTTACAAAAAGTGATCACATAATTCATTGTTTTCCTGATGAACGAATCTGAAGTTGTTACTTCGTTCTTTACTGACGGAAAAGCTGATACTGCTGTGGATTTCTCCTTACTTAGAGCCGGATTCATCCGTTCATCCGAGTCAACGATCCACAGTCGTCCTCTTCACCTTCTGATTCTTCGTTGTCGCATCGAGTTGAACCCAGTGAATTGATGCACCAATCCAATGAAGAATGTCACACAACGGGGTATGCTTATGCAGAACTGATATTCACGTACTGCTGCCATTCAATATTATTTCCATTTCTAGTACCAGTAAGATCATATCTGGTGGCGACAATAGATTAACATCAGTCCCGCACATATCAGTTCAGATTAATTCGGTTCTGAAGAAGAGGAAGACGTCGAAACCTCAGTCGAATAAATTTTTTTTATCAATCTCGTATTAGCTGAATAATCGAAGAAGATATTGGAAAGGTACGTTATAGGCAAAAAGAGGTTTCCTTGTACAAAAGGATCAGCTCAATTAACTCAAGAACTATGATATTGTACTGATGTTCTTCCATGAATATTATTGCCCCTCTCTAGACTTTTATGAATTCCTTTCTTCTTTTACTAATAAAAATGCATCAGGCAGTAAAAGGATAAAGCTCTCGGCGTTGATCAATCCCTGAGGGATGCGCCATGTTCTCAACTTCATTAAACATCGTTTGGAGGTGATTGAATGCAAATCTGGCCTTTACAATGACTCTCGGTGGCCTACCGATGTATCGAGCCAGTGCTACTATTCTCCCAGACAAGTCTGGTACCAATATTCCGACCCTGGAGAAACGGAGGACTGTTTCGTTCAATGTCGTTTTCAAAATGATGTTAAAGAGTTGGTTATTTAAAAATCGAGTTCTCTTTTACATTTTAACCCTATATGGTTCCAAGAAAAAAATAAAAGTAGAAGATGCTCACAAAATAGCTGGCAATCGCGATTACTAAACTGGCAATCTGCACGACGAATGCCAGAACTATTCCCTTCTTCCTTCCGAATGAATCAGCAATCACTTGAATAAGCAACGAACCCAGAGTAGCACCCCAAAAGAACGTAGACACGATCACACCCCAGATCAACTGAAGAACCATAGCACTTAAAAATCGTCAAACTATTCCAATAAACCGGATGAAGGAACGAGAGATAAGAATCAACTATGAAAGATCTAACCTCAAGGTTTTCTCGATTTTGCTGTACTCCATGAGTTTCTGTGTAGGAAGTATTGAGGAACTGAATGAATGCTGCTTGAGCAGGATTTGTTATGAGCACTTGATAACCGAAACTGAAGCCTCCTCCTATAAAGATCTTCTTAACTCAAATTCATTAACAATATAGTCATCAGTCAACAATATAGTCATTCATTAGTCAACAATATTAACACATTTTCATAACAAGTGAACCTACAGAATATTGGATGGAGGATTCGACATTGAAATAAATTTGATATTCTAAGCAGGAAAACCCTATAGAGAACTTCTCTCTTGAAAAGTTCTCTATCTACCTAAACAATAGTAGTTGATGTCCATATCATCGTCGTCTCGCAGCCGCACGTCACATGCCGCAATGTAACCTTTGTGATCTACCCTTTTAATTACCTTCAATGTTTCAGGCAGTTGACTTGGGTAGTACACCAGCGATGGCTTATCAGAGGGTGGAGGCGTAGCAGTAGAACACTTTACTATTTTCTTGCGTAACAACGAGGCCAATAATATTTGATATTTCAGGCAGTTACGTACAGTTCGTTGCAGCCCAGGATCAACAATTCGGATCGGCCGTGGTTACATACACAAGCGGCGCCCGCAGCCAATACAAGCCATATGCCATCGACGGTTGAGACATGCCATCACTCACCTCGCTCCCGGTCGGTAGTGCGGACAATCCGCTCCTTGTAAAGTTATCCACAACTATCCTCAATCATCCATAGATTCATGAATTTCGTTTCTTAGCTAGTCTACAGTGCGCTGTTAGTAGCGGCGGGTGTTTCCATGTGCGTTCTACTTGCAACGCCCCTTGCTTACAATGCCGCTTACCGGCCAACTTATGATGTGTATCTGTTAAACCGCTATAGTTGGCTTATCAGTTCTCAGTCGTTATCTTTCTGGCACATGATATCTTAGGCAATGGTGGCACCCATCGATGCTCAAACTTCACGTCGCAGACATTGCGTTATCCACACGCCTGGCTGCGTTCCGTAGATGACCATCAATCGTTGTCCATAGCACCATCAATGCTCATGTAACTTACCACCTTCATCGATTATGCTAAATATGCACCTCACTGCTATAGTGATGATCCTTAGCTCAGCCGCACACACGGCCCATCTGCATCCCTCTCCGCCCCGGCATACATGTCTTCCTCAGCCGCCGCACTGGCGGCGGATAGTGCGTGCCCGACATCGCTAATGGCTAACAAGCCGCTATTTTTATGTTGTTATTATTGCTATTATTATTGTGTTAATGATTTAATAATGTTCCAATGCCATTAACTCTTCATTCGCCTCCCTTCACTATTAGCTATAGCACCTCATAACTTTAACCTGCGCGATTCTTTTGCCAATGCTTTTCTATCGTTATTATTGTGTTGTTATTGTTGTATTCATGTATATAAATGTTTAAATACCCAAGTTTGAGACTGGTCGACCACTACAACATCTAAGAAGTCCGCGTGGTTAGCTCAACTGCACATCGCTTCTCCGACTCAAGAAGACCCGCACATAGTCTTCGCGCAAGTAGCTAGCTCTCTTTCTTTTCAAACGCAACAAGAAGTAAGGGTACTACCACTACTGTCGTTTCCTTAAGCGTTCTTTAAACAACACGACTCCGACAAAGAAACTAGAAACAGATTCCGGATATTTTCAGGTGAAACTTTAGGATCCTTAAGGATCACCCCGTAAAGAAGTTTCACTCCAACTTCACACGAAAACAAAAAAGTAGCATGCGACAGGCTCCAGAGCTACTAAGATTAAATAGAGTTAGACCACCATTTAGTTGTAAAAGGAAGGAATTTTCAGTAATTCTTCATCGCTTAGAGCTTAGATAGATGCAACCAAAAAAACATGTTTGTGGTCATTCCCTTCACCGCCTATCATTTGAAAAAGAATTCAAAAGGCAATAGGGAAAACTGTACACGGAATGGGTCAAGGTATTAAGACCTGCAGGTTTAAAACATCAGTTACTTCGAGGATTAAAAATTAAGCTGCCAAATTATTCCGTCTTGTACCTACTTACTAAAACTCGTAAGCTCGTAAGCACTGAAGATCTAGCATCTACCGATTACTCAACCACTGAGGATGGACCCATCTTCAGTTGTGAAGACGGATCCATGGAGAACTGCTTAATGATAAACCTAATTCTCCTCCATTTGCTGAAAAACATCACAGACCATCTCACGAATACCCGAATATTCTTGGAACGTTTACGTCACGCCGTTTTAATAGCGTGTACGTAATCGAGTCTTTCAGCATTACCACCCTTTATAAAAACGTGTAGAAAGACTCCTCAATACAGGCTATCCGCAAATTACTCATCTAACACGAAGGATTAATAAAAATTTATGGCTTCTCGAATCAATTACGCACAAATAAGAGCGCTGGCATCGGTGACTGGCATCAAACCTTGCCACTTCCACTGTGTCCAAGATCGAAGCACCAGTAATTGACCTCCGACCAATACTCTACCATAGATATACAGATGACTGTTTTGTCACCCGCTCCGCACAAGAGGAGATGGACAAATGTTTTGAATTACTGACCCAACAGTCAGACTATATAAAACTTATCGAAGAAAAACTAAAGAAAATGGCTTCCTTTTTGAGCGCTCAAGTTCCTTACTCGAGTGCTTTCATGGCCTGTATTTACAAATTTTGCTGACCCCAAAGTATTTCCCATTCGCTTCTTCGCCTCGCAGTCGTCGTCTGTGTTGATGGGTACTATTCTCAAACAGTAAGCCATAGTACGAGTGCAGCTGCGAGTACAGCTGTTTAACTTTAGTAACGAAAACGTCCGCTCAACGTTTACGTGGTCGTCCAAGAGGATGCTTACACTTCCTTGGAACCCATTCCACCGTTCTTTCCGTCCATATTTCATCTGTTCTTCTTATTATATGACGATCCATCCGGCTGTGCTATCGACTTATTTTCTCCTGGATCTCGAAGATGTGATAGTTATCAAAGATCTGAGATGGTCATTTCAGCTAGAAGTCATGGTAATATTTCAGAAGCCCTCATTCAAGCGCTCTGTCAGTAGTGCGCAGTTTAAGTACCAGCCCGCGCCTTTGCAGCACAACAAAGTGCTGGGTGCACTGTTTAATCGAAGAGCTGAACGAGGATTTTCGGGTCCATTAGTTAGTCGGTGGCTTTGTTGAGCAGCCCGGATGCGGTTCATGCCGCTCTCGTTCTTCCATTTCATTCCTCCTTCATGTTATTCCACACATCCATCGAACATTGACCGTAGACGTGCGAGGTGGTATCCGTAATAAAAGCGCCATGTAGTTCGATTTTTTGTGCTTCGCACTATTAGTTTCAAATGAATTGAGGGTTCTTCCGATTTATAAGCAGATTGATCTTTTTTTTCTGCTTCATATTCCTCATTGGTCATCGTCTCTACTTCGTTTGTACTCATTGAGAAGTTGACGAGGTCATTCATTAATCAAAGACGGTAGAATCTGTCTATCAATAGCTATACTCTCTCAATTGAGCAACTTCACTATCCAATGTAATGGGGCACCGCTTTGGTGATATGGTGTCGCCTCGTCGAATCCCTCTTCTTGTAGGTATTCAAGTTACGATAACAGTCTGAAGTCAGATAGAGCTTCTGTGTAGGCTGAGTCCACTCTTTGGTAGACGTTTGCTGATAGGATGTTATTCGTTTCGATGTTTTCAAAAGCTTTTTCGAAATCGACAGAAGTTAGGACTAGGAACAGGTGGTATTCCCAGCAAACTTTTTTGACCCTGACACGGTTTTGATGTTGTCCTTGAAGCAAAACCCTGTGAAATTTCCGCTTGCTAAAAAGTTTGTGCATCATCCATTCACTTTCATATGCACGAACATGAACCTCAGAGGGAAGACTTCAGGGTTGTTTGTAGTAAACCGACTTTCCTTAAACCCTCGGTATAAATAATCAACGTACATCGCTTCATCGACAATCCAACACGAGGTTGTTATCCATAGTTATTCCGCTAACGCTTCGACATCGTCGTCTTCCTCAGAGTCGATGATCCGAATCAATGTACACAGCTGTTCGTCTTTTCGAACTCGTATCGAGTCGGAACTTCTTCAGTGAAGCATCTCATAAATGAGGCCTACTCACCCGGCGATGCTCTCATATAGATGGCCGCTCTTGCTGATACTCTTGATCGTTCGTGATAATAATCTTTTTTCAGGAAAATCCATCCTACAGGAATAGGTACCATTATTAGCTAGCACGCTGGATGACAGTATAGTAAACCGATTTTTCTTGAACTAAACTTCGGTGTAAATGATCAATGTATATTGCTTCCCGACAATCAGGGTTGTGGCTGTTCAGGTTTGTTTTTCTCAAGCGGGGATTTGAGTGTCTGGAAGAGAATTGTGGAAAGAAAAACGGTGGCATATAACATTTATGTCATCAATTCCATATTATGGCAGAAAGCTTTATTAACCCGTCTTCGTTCATGAGAGCCGGGAGTGCAAATTTATAAGCCTACAAGCCCCAGCGGAATTGTTTCAGACTGAATACTTTCCGTGCAGCTTCTACAGCTTCTTCCGCATGTACCAATGCAGATCTTGATGAAAACCTCTTCTACAATATAACTGACAATTTACTGCTACCCGTATTAAAGGTCTTGCAGTACAGTCAAACTTCAGTTTCCTTTTCTTCTTGAGCTGTTCCTTGATGGTTAAGCAGGTACAACCTGATCTTATTGCTCGAGCAACTGAGGTGGATTCGGCACAACTTTTAAGCTTCGGCCTAGTCTTTTTAACCTGTCAATCATGTTAGGATAGGATATCGCTTAGAAAGTCCTCGTGATTTATAGTTGGACATTTCCTTCGTGGTAAATGAGATGAATTCTTAAAGCTTATGCCTGAATCAACCCTTGGCGCGTAGCAGGCGGTGACTGGAGCCAGTAGAGAATGACGGGACTACTGATGTGTCAATTAGGACACCTTCTGTTCTTCAGAACATGAGCATACAATATCTCCAAATGAGTCGCACCGTTAGGAGACTTCAATGGCAAGAGGCGGCTTTGCTTCCTCTGGAAGAACGAGTCTCCATGGAAATGGTGTGCTGCAGAGACGAGTTCTCCAGGATGGTTTCAAGCCTCATTCCTCTCCAATCTTCAATCCTTCATCCTCTCCAAATCCAAAATTCCAAAATTTAATACGATCTGCTGCTTCAAATAGGGCGTGAGCATCGGCATCTGAGGAGAGCGTTTTGATGATAAATGCGCAGAGTGAGCAAAAATCTCCTTGACGTGTCGTCTAAGGTGCAGCGAATCCGGTTTTTGAACGACGCCCTGCGTAACTCTGCTTTTTCGACCTCTCACCGGTCTCGTCTGACAGCCTAACGCCATAAACGACGCCATCCAGTGTGCGGGATGCGAAGGGTGGTCTACTGCTAGAAGAGGAATTCGATATCTTCTGAAATACTGGCTTAACAGTGCAAGTTTTCACCGTGATTTAAATGAATAGGAAGTCGCATCCTTGCACTGGAATCTGAACATCTTGGCGTAAAAGTCTTGAAACATTGTGGATAAACTCCATAAAGCCAAAAATGAAGCACAAAAAGAAACGCTATGTGACCGCGCGCGATAGCACACACTGATACCTCACAGTGGTATTTTGGTGTGAAAAAGGCTTATTACCTTCTATGTGAATGAAGATTAGTTATTGTTGTTTTTCTGTTTAGGTTACGAGTTATGTGGCCGAGTAAATTGCAGTCAGCTTGATTTTTCCAGGTTCTGAAGAAGATTCGGTTCGTCGAACGCTAGATATTGCAAATGAGTACTTACTTACTTGATACTTGAATGGCCCGTCCTCATTGGTTGTACGGGCCCCAGCATAATCTCTATTTTTGGGAGATTTGCTGATTAATCCATTGTGGTTACCTGGATTCTTGAGGTCAACCTGGCCAAAGTCTGGTCCAGGTCTTTACCACCACAAGCAGCCGCAGCCCTTGTGGATCAGATGGAGATTTGCCACCATGCAACCTTGATACCAGGACGGTGGTGGATCTTGGAATTGGTTTACTCGTATTTGGGCTTCCTCATGGAAACGCCGGGCTCCTTTCTAGATTGGAAAACCCTCCCAAGTGATGAATCACCCACTGCACATCACAGTCTGACACACAGGAACACTTCTAAGCCTCGATGAGGCGGTAAACCGTTAGCAGGATTGCAAATAACTACTACAAGGAAACCTCGTAACATATGTATCAAGAAAACAGCGAAATATTCAACATGGAATTTTCATGCCCAATCTCTGGTCCCTCACCGAAAAAAAAATTGCTTAGCTATGCGGTAAATTTTGAAACCACGGTTTCAATCTCTTAATACCATGAAACTTCACAGAACGCTCTAACACTTCACTTTTCGTTTTCTCCAGAATTTACAGATGTTTTTCTGAGTCTCGTAGACAAACCCACGTTGTCCATCCAACACACAAAGAGTTGATAACTGCAGAAAGCGAAGAAGTGTCCACTCTTCTGTTAAGTGATGACTTCCGATGTGATGTTTGAGTAGTCACGAGGATAAATAATACAAAAAAAAATTACCAGCTAAAGGGAAATATTTCATGAATCAGGAGTCTGACAACAGCACAAGGTGCTGAAACTTCAAACCACTTCTTCGCATTACGAACGTTTTCAAAGCTCAATGAGGTGTCATCATTTGTAGTTTTCGAATCACAGAACTTTCCCACCTACTTGCGATGTTACAGAAAAAACATGACTGGAAAATTTCGAAAAATAATAGGCATTAATATGACACATACGAATATGACAAAAAAACAATAATAGGAAAAATAATAGTCAAGCCTTTCATGTTAAACAAATCAATCGCCTTAATCCTTTCAATAAATCCCAGCATATGGATGGAGGAGGATGGATGAGGCGCAACCAGTCGAACAAGCAGGATTTCGAAAAGGATTTTGCTGCATGGATCACATCCAAACCGTGTCCAAGGTCATCAAAGTTTGTCGGGAATACCACTTGCCTCTAGTTCTAACCCTTGTCGACTATGAAAAAGCGTTAGACAGCGTGAAAACGAATGGAATCCCATCAACGCTCGTCGGCCAAGGAGTGGAGCAGTCCTACATAAGAACTCTGTCCGACTGTTATCGGAACTGTACTACGGAAATACAGCTTTTCCACCGACCTCTTACCATACACATAGGAAAAAGTGTTCAACAGGGCGACACAATACCGCCAAACCTGTTCAGGGCCGCACCACAGTGGATAATGAAGTCACTCGAATGGGATGAGAAACGCATACGTATTGATGGAAAAATCGTATCAAGCCTTCGTTTTGCCGACGATATTGTCATCTTCTCAAGAAGTTCTAGCGAAGCAGAGATGATGGTCATTGAGCTCAACGAAGAGGAGAAAAAAAATCGGAGTTCGCATAAATCGAAATAAGACCCAGTTCATGAAAAACCCATGCTGCGAAGGCGAAAAAATTGAATTGGATGGCTTTCTCACTGCAGAGACCACCTCGTACGTATACTTTGGGCGATCAATGAATATGAGGAACAACATGAAGGAGGAACTTGATAGAAGAAGGAGAGCAGCTTGGGCCGCATCCAGGCCTCTCAAGGAAGCCACAGACCAACTGAAGAACCCGAAAATCCGCGCTCATCTTTTCGATTCTACGGTACTCCCAGCGCCCTCGCTGCAGAGACGTGAGGTGATACTTCAACCACGTCAACTGTGCTTCAAACTACTCACAGAGCGCTTAAGCGAGCGAAGCTCTGAACTTCGATATCTGTCACATCTTCGAGATCCAGGAGAATACATATCGAGAGCGAAACATTGATGGGCTGGTCACATAATGAGAAGAACAGGCGACAAATGGAAGAAAAGAACAGTAGAGTGGACTCCAAGAAAATGCAAACGTCCCCTATGACGACCACCGACATGTTGGGCGGACTTGTTGGTAAACAAAGTTAATCAGCTACACCCGCACACGGTATGAGACTCGCAAGCGCTACCATGCTCGAACAAGACCACCACTATGGACTGCGATTACGAGAGAAACGAACGGATGGCATATGCGCTGGAGTCCACACAGCTCGTGAAGACGGACCGTCCAAGTATCCAAGTAAGTAGCAATTCCAGCATATTAATTTGCTAGATTGAACTGCACCACTTCTTAGCAAAGGTATTGAGATTCAGTGAAATAAAAATGAAAAACGAGATTTTCATGAAATCTTGATACCTAACGAAACAAGTATAGCTGTTGTTGCCAGATTCAAACTCGGCCACGGAGAATTCGATGCTGCTTCCTTATTAGATAACGATTCCGATACCATGTCGTTTCTACTATAAATTATGACGTTTATTAATAAAAAACATAGAAAATTGTTTTTAAGGGCGAAAGAGTTCCTACTATATTCTTCATTCATAAAACTGACGTTTTCGCGGATTTCGCCTTCCTCAGAGCTCTGAAAGCTGATTCCTTGGATCTGCAGAAGGCGAAAACTGTCGAAAAGTACGCTTTTGCAAATAACGAGTACGGTAACGACCTTATTTGTGTTTATCAAGAAAATAGTGAACTGTTCATGAATGCCGAGTGTAATAGAAAGTCGGTGTTGGAAATCAAAATTTCAGCTCGATCGGTCTACGTGCGCAACTTTAATAGCTTGAAATAGACCCGAACGCTTGTTATCAACCCTGCAAAGAGTAGTGTAAAAAGAAGCAAAGGAGTGATGAAGGACATTTGAAAAGAGTAATCGGCCAAAAGTTGACTGATATGATAGAATGAAAAGTAACGAACTTCCCATCATCGGCGAAACTGTTTGTTGATCGAGAAATTCCACCTACGCAGAACAACGTCTGCATTTGAAAAACATTTCATTAATCGTTGATGAAAACGTGAATTCGCACTGAAATCGCAATGGGCAAATAAGTAGCCGTTATCAGCATTTCAAGTGTCTATCGACTGCAGAACAACAACACAAGAACGGTGCTGCAATACTGAAAATTATATGCGGATAGAAAAGGTTGTCTGCTACTCATCAACTCGTACAGCTGATGAGGACAAACCGGACGCCTTCTACAGCCAACTGTTCAAGCAGCCAAATATAGCCCGAGGCCCAATCTCGTACCTCGTAAGACGATGCACAATTTTGATCTGTTATTAATGTGGGTTTCTCAAATAATGAATAATGCTTGTCTTTGAAGTAATAGAAAGTGACTTTTTGAGAACTGAAGGACTCGAGGAGTTGAGGAGGCTGCGGGGTTACACAAAAGATTTTCGATTAATTTTACTGTTCAAGAACCGAAATTTCTTTTCTTGGCCATGCGTTAGGCATTATCTGTGACGGTGGAATTTCTGGACCAGTAAGCAAAGTTAGCAATGAAAAGATAAGCTACTCTTTTTCTTCTTCCTTTCCCTTCATTCTATGAAATTCATTCAAACGGCAGCCGAGTTCCTGTTTCAAATGGTTTTCACCTTCGTTTTGCCATATGTCCTTTCTGAGACTAATAATAGACACTTTTATCTAGTCCAAATCAAAAAGTATACACATTGGTAGCACTATCTGGAAGCTTAACGACTGAAGCCAGCATCAAAATCACCAAGGTCAACTTGTAATTTGGCAACAGCAGCCTCACTTGTTTCTTTACGTATAATATCTCAAACTTGGGATTAAATCTTTGTATACATAAAGGCAACAAAAATGCAGCAAGAATAACGATGGAAGAATACTACCGTAAGAATAAGTCAATGAAGTCGAACGTAAGACTCGATAGATCCTGCCAAGCCCTCAAAAAACGGGCGGTGCTAGCCGGACGTGACTAGCGAGTCGTTGGTGGTAGGGTCATGGCCCGTGTCGAGGGGGCCATTCTCCAAGCAATGAGACGTATCCAACTAGAGAATTCACTATTTGATAGAGGACTTCTCCATACGAAGTTCCTTAGGATAAGATCAAAATAATAATAATAATAATCAATATTTACCTGTTACGATATTTGCCGGGCAACTTGAGAAACAGTAGATATGATCCTTACTACAGAAACATGCAGTAATAGAAACAAATAGTAACTATTCCGGGGATAATTGCTATAAATACTAACCTTATTTATTTCTTCGTTCACAATTGAACACGAGTCAATAGCTCAATGGATAGCGGGTACTTTGAAAGACATGGGTTCGATCATACACCCATGCCCACCAAGTCCTCCATCCCTCTGGAGGTGACAAATTAGTACCAGACTTCTTTGGGAGCATAGCAGTACTATGTCGATACATTGTGTCATTGCAAAGGCCAGATATGCATTCAATCAGCTCTAATGGTGCTTGGTGAAGTTGAATGCATGGCGCAACCCTAGGAGATTGATCAATCCCGAGACCTTTTTCTTATTAGTACCAGTGCGAAGAGATTCTACAGTACAGCTTAAATAATTCAAATGCTGGGCTTTACAAATGTAGCAGTTGGTTTAGTGAAGGTTCAGCTCCAGTATTTTTCAGGATTTTCTAAAAATTTCTTGCAATAATACAGCACGGGTGGCGCAGTTTTTAAAATCGTAGTTTGACTAAAATACACCAGATGATGTTTCTTTGGTGACACTTCTACCATTTATTATTGCATTAATATACCTATCCTAGTGAGATCTGGTACCGACTTACCGTTCCTAAAGGGCTGGAAGGCTGTGTAAATCTGTGGCATGCTGTCGAACTAACGAGCACGCGTGTATTGGAGTGCAGCTCTCAAAGTAGAATTATTATAATAGAAAAGAATGTTTTCACATACGATGAGGTAATGCGAGAATGAAGGGACATTTTACAAGTCTAACAAGAGATAAATGCAGAATCAATGGCGACGTTATGCCTAAGGAAAAAAATTTTGATGTTAAATGGCATCGTTATGCTTTGCCAATGAGGTGCTCATGTCACTACGGCTGCAAGATTCTTAATGCAGATGCAGATCAGATAGAATTGCTTTAAGAGAACCATCTGACCTAAGAGAGTGAACGGTAACTGGTCAGACTACGCAGTAGCTCATAACTCTTGGCTTTTCGAAGACGACAAGTCTAGAGTGAATAGTTTGTCTCTTGTTAATACGAAATTTCTCATGCGTTATGATTGCATGGAATGTTTACTATGAGATTTTCTTTTAAAAAAAAATCCTAGCAAATTACTTCAAGATCCAGGTCTAGAAAACTTAGACCTTCCTAGTTTTTCCAAATTTCAACAGATTCAAATGGAACAACAAACAAACCAGAGGAGTCAATATACGATTAAGCTTGGTAAAACTTGAGCTAGTAAACGTCTGAACATTTGGTAATAATAACTTCTTTTCATTGCCAATTACCACATCTCGAAAATGAAAGCATTTCGGCTTCTAGGCAAAATTTCGCTTATGAACTACACACGCTTGTAGATGATCTGCTAATCCAAGAATTCAATCTCTTATGCCGACGGTTTTGCTTTGTTGACCATCATAACAAGAAATCTCTATTTTGACTTGTGATCTTTGCATGCTAACGGTGGCATTTTTCATTAAGGGCCTGTGGAAGCGCGGAGGACTAGCAACAACGTTGATATGGGATTACAGCCCGGGCGAGGAAATGAACTGACGACCAGGTGTGTTTTGCAGGGCATCTCCAACCACTACGCCACATGCGCTCCAACGTTATCTTTATAGTAATAGCGTTGTCGGAATGCTTGGAAGAGAGGTATAAAACAGAAAGAGTTCGGTTTTAAATAATCCCTCAAGAATGTGTGTTGTATTCGATTGCATTCATTGCAACGTCGACCTGATTGTTAAGTATATTTGGTGCATACAAAGGCTTTGAGATGGCCTGCAAATGTATTGACTACAGTTGTCCTGCTAGAGAGGTCTGGTACCAAATCGCCGACGGCTTTGATAGCTCGCAGCCGAACCAAGGACTAAGTGCGTATGCCAGGGCTACGTGCCACCATCACCACACAGGATGCGCCCCATGAAATGGCATCGTGTCTTAAATTCCGTTTATGATAACGCATAAGAAATTTGTGCCAAGACATTAATGGTCAGAGAGATGAAACAGACCAACATCTTCAAGTAGTAGCAGAACGTATTCAAATCTGGAAACTTTCATGGATGACGAATGCTGGTTGACAAGGTGAATGTAAGAAATGGGATCCGTAATACACGTAATATCGGGCAGCGTAAAATAAAAAGTACAGGTTTGGAGAACATCCACAGTAGGGGCCCAACTTCACTGCACGGATGACCCGATAACTAGTCTATCTTGACATCTAGTCATCTATGATTTTCTAGAATTTCAGAACCGACCCATTCAATTGCATCCCGTTACCACGAGCATTGCAGTGATTATCTCGGAGAACTCACCTGACGATTATTTCATATGCTTGATCTCTGGTATAAAAGAAAGCATCTGCACTTCCTTGTTGGTTTCACGAAAGAAAGCCATCACCTTGACCTGGCCAGAAAACAGTATGTCGCAGTTAATGACCAATTTTCCATCACCTTAGACATTCTACACGAACTTGGTAGGTACTGCTTGTAAACTATTCCGCTTCCAGTGCTAAGTTCGCACCGTTTTACAAAACATGTTTATTCTATCTTCAGCAATGTATTATGTGCATAAACATAACATAGAAATGAACGACTAATAACAACAACAAGAGAAATCTTCCTCCTCAGAAAAAGAACAGATAACAATAGAATGACGTAACAAAATATAAAGTGAGATAGACACTTAATGACACGAAAAAGGTCAACATATCAATCATTGCAAATGACGAACTTTAAAAAAAAAAGAAGAAATGTCTGGTTACATGTTCCCACGAAATGGCGAACTTAGAAGAAAAACTAATGAAACTGGAACTGAAGAAACCGAAATGTCTGATCTGCTACACGTTTGCACAGCAGTTTAAGAACTTGACATCAACTGCGGTTCTTCACTTACACCACCATCAGATTTCTTGGTGGTTCCACAAATTCTTGGAAGATCATCCACATCGCTTCGTGCCTACAATTGAACACGTACCTCTCACGATTTCATGGTAAACGAAAATGAGGTCAATAAATGAAAACATAGATAATCCAAAAGACCGACGTTCTATAAACCTCGACATAAATTAGTTGATAAATTTATTTGAACGTTCTTATGAAATGATCTTATTGAGCTATTGCGAAATCGCTATAAGTTGTCGCTATCGTTATCGGTAGTGTTGTTTGTCGATGGCTGACTTTTCGGCGATTTCGTCTTCCTCAAAGCTTAGACGCATTTCATATAATAGTAGCCTTATATTCGCTCATCACAATCACACGTGATATGGTGTCTTATTTCAAAATGGTTTCTTCACCTCGGTGAGTCTAGCTCGCCATCCTACGTGAACAATTCATGGGCAGTCCTACTCGCAACAGCATGGTGAGTAGTCTTTTTGATCAATATGGCTTTGATTTAAGAGTTTGATCTCTATTAATACCATAGAAATTTCATCGAGTATAAGGTTACTATTACATAAAATTCGTCCAAGCTCTGAAGACGGCGAAATCGCCGGAAGGTACAACCATCGAGCAACAAACAACACCAACAACAACGAAAACTTCTACAAAGGTCGCATCAGCTCAACAAGATCAATTCATACGAACATTGAAATGAAAACGTTGAATAATAACGAAAAAATCAACGCTAAATAATAGTACAAGAGGACTCCAACTGTCAACCGATAAAGTTAATTAGAATAAAAACGATTTCTGGAGAGGAAAGCGTACCCAAGCAATGAACACTTATTCTTTTATTGATAAGCTTAAACGATGTTGACAAATAATGTTTAATCGGCAAACGTCTCGACGTCTTCGCCTTTATCAGAACGTATCGTCCAAGTAGACTTCGTACCATGCTGGATCTTCCTCAGTGGAGCATCTTCGAGCTGTCTACATGGAGCTGTCTATCAACCTCGTGTAAGCTTATCAATCAAAGAATACATGTTTACTCTGTTCTGTCCTGAACTCCTCGGATCCTCCACTTATAAAAAGTTATTATCTGCAATCCAAAACAAAAACATCATTCCTCATACGCCGACATACCAACACAAACGGTCCACGAAGCGATTTCTTGTCTAAGGTGTGTTGACGGCAAATCAAGTGATACGAAATTCATTTCGCGCGTGGATGGGGTGTAGTATAAGTATTTATTTCCTGTCGAATTGACAGATAAGAGGATAAAATGTTCGGCACTGATCAACATCTTCGTGATCCGCTTTGAACTCCACTTCATCAAGCACCTTTAGAGGTACTTGAATGCATATCTTTCTTGTAGAATAACTTACGGTAGCCTATCGATAGATCAAACTGGTGTTTTTATCCTACCAGACATATATGGCATCGATCAACTGAATCCAAAAGAATGCAAGGCTTTCCTAGATCTGAGCAGAACTACATAAAGTAAGCGTCTCAAAGTAGTGCTAACGTATGCGGCCGGAAATGATAGGAAGTGAAAGAATAAAAAATAACAATATGCCATGCAAACCTGTTCAGGTGTCCTTCCAGATGTTTCTGGTAGCCAGTAGTAACATATTGCCACTGTTATGACACATGGCGCGAAAAAAAGCAGAAAATAGGAGAGTGGTCCACCCAATAAAGCACGGAATGGGAAATAGACAGCAATCAATGCAGAACGGCTAAAACTGAATTTCTCAAGAATGCATATAACAGAACCTTAGCAATTTCAATACTTTGAGTGTTTGGAACAAACTAACACAGTTCACTCAGAAACTTAGGTCATCGCACAAAAAATGGGTAGCGAAACAACGATGTTTCAAGTACAACGATAGTAAAATATGAGCAAAACTCTGAACCTCAGGTGAACTTCGAAACTGCGACTACCCATTCTCAGAGTTTAGGTGTGCCAATGCACAACGAGGTCTTTGCTTTGCCTTTCTTTTAGGCAACTTTTTAACCTAAAGTTGTGATCAGTAATCACCCATGAACGGGAATGATCTGGGCAGCAAAAATTAGCAATGAAGTCAATTAAGCTGAAACCGCAGTGGAAATCACAATTTTCAACTTCTATTCACTGTCTATAAACTTTTTTAACGGGTATTATGTGAAATACAACCACAACGACGCTGACAGATGGATAACACATGAGCCTTTGAAAAAGATAATGGCGGTTTCGAAGCTAACCTGGTGTTCCGAGTTTTGCTCATATCTCATTTTTTTCCCATAGTACCTTATCATGAAGAAATAGTAAATAAAAATTAAACGACATTTCAACTTTCCCGATTTTTCCCACGCTCCTACATATTTCATGTTTTGGTTTTTAGAAACTGATTTCTTTCACCCACACTCCATTCAATATGATGTTCACCCAAGTGTAGGCGGCGGCACGAGCTCTCTGTCCAACGAGTTCACCGGGAACGAGAAAGCAAACCGGACCAGGTCCGGTGGCGAACACCAGATTGAAAATAGAAATTGAAACTACCACACACCAGCCGATCCACGTCTCCTGAATAAGGCTCAGAAATGCTACTAAAGGAAACCTTGGCACTTCACAAACATGGTGAAGCGGTGCCATCCAACCAGCAAATCTATTCGTATTTTAAATTACCGTCACCGTAATGATACCAATATCAAATAACGCAACTGAAAGTATTATTAAAAAAACCTGATCACCATAAATTATCATTTGTTACTTCCTAGAAGTATCCAATTCATACCGATGTCCATTCAAACAAATACATAAGTCCGGATAAGACAGCGTTCACAATAGCTATTGCTGAAAAGGTCGAGAGCAAAAGCGGTCTGCGTCCCAGTTTTTCCACCAGCTTACCAGATAGCACCGCGCCAGCCTGCAAATCTCAACAGCTTACCATTGAAAAGGGCGGCATTTCTTTACGAGAAGCTGACTACTGCGATAGTCAAAACCAGTCCAGGAGCTTCTTATGCCAACGTTTGCCATGTGTTGTCCTTTTTTAATGTTAAAGACAAAATCAGCAAGTGGCAAAAGACGACCACAGGTTAAATGGGCTTGAAGTCACTTAAAAATAGCATATCTAAGTTAGCGGATTCCGCAGATATGGTCCAGAGAATGTTTGAAGGTAAAAATACATTCCATAGCAACACCGATTTAATCATCGGGAATGAAAATCGTTTCCCAAAGTTGTCAATCAGAAATCAACACATGCACTTAGGGATAATCATATAAACGTCCGATGCTCTAACGATCCTTAGCGATTGGGATGCAAGCGACAGGCACAATTTTACGGGTTGCCTATAAACGATAAAACCTCTAACCTCTTACCTTATTTGGTGTTCATAATGATATGGGAATCTATTGTTCAAAACAACTAAGACAGTAAATTACTTTGATCTGCTGCTGACTCAGAAAAAGAATTTATGTGCTTACCAATGCCATCAAACAGATAACAATATTAGCAAGCGACGCCTGAAGACCATTCAATCCCACACTAAGCAAGATTTCGAAGGCGAACGCGTTAACTACTGAAATAAAAAAACGATTGCAATTAGAAAAATCGAAATAAAAAAGCGACGAGATAGTCGTAGATTTGATTACTCCTGTTTCAAGCCGTGACACCAATTCTTTCCATCGCTTCTCTCACTAATCATTTTCAAAACAGAGTTCGTTTTCCTGTTAGCCAGACTAGATTTCATGTTTAAAAACTACACGGTATGATCTTTATAAAACACATAATTAGAGTTTAATGTACATAGCATAACCTCAATACAGGTCACATTATTTCCAGTGGTATTAATTTGGCGCGCTAAACGAATTTTGTGTACAATTCATTCGAATGATACCAAGTACATATGTTATAGCGGCTGTCGCTTATGGGAAGGCGTCAACTATACTGAATACTTACTTAGTTGGATACTTGGATGGCGTGTCTTCACAGGTTGTGCTAGCTCCAGCTTAATTTCCACGTTTTCGGAGTCTTGCAAGTTTGGCCACTATGGTTCCCTGGAGTCAGGTCATCCTAACCAAAGTCTGCCCTAGGTATTCCACACCATAGAGAGCCGCCTTGTGGATCAGAGTGAGATTTTCTCAATCCCTCAAATCCTTTAGCTGCCGATAAACCACCACTCCATAATGACACGACATTAAAATCAACGCGTCAGTGTCAAGTGACACTGTAGAGTAAGCGTAGCCCACTCTCACTTCGCCTCCTTGAAACCTACTATGAACCACTCTTACAGCTGTTTACAAAATCCAATATCAAGTGTTTGGCATTGCTCTGATGCAATCCTAGGACCGAACTCTAGAAAATCGATTCGCTAATAATGCTGTAACGTTTATGTAGTCTACTAACAAATCTAGATATCCTTTACATACCGCATCTCAACTAAGGGCGCGTGTGGCGCAGTAGTTGGATGGGGCACTGCGACACGCACGTGGAATGCGCCCATGGCCCACCAAGCCTTCCATCCCTCCGGAGTCGGCCAATTGGTACCAGACTTGTCTGGGAGGGTAGCAGCACTGGCTCGACACATCAGCAGGCCACCGCGAGTCATTGTAAAGGCCAGATATGCATTCAATCACCTCCAACGATACTTAATGAAGTCGAATGCATGGCGCATCCCTTAGGGATTGATCAACGCCGAGAGCTTTATCCTTTTATCTCAACTGCATAAGTTGTTAATCAGAAAATATATCAGATACCTCTAGCTTTTAGACTAAATCTGGAATTTCACCTTGTTTACCCACTGAGAGGTTGAAGACTCATGCATGCGTTTCTTCCAGAGAAAAAAAAAAACACTGCACCTGCAATTCCAGACAGCACCGTACCGCCCATAACAACAGCAGAAACCAAAAATCCACACAGCCATGTCTCATCCTCAATTGAATATGTTAACCTTTTTACTTGTTGCTTACTATAATTTCTCCCAACAGGGTGAGATGTGAAATACAATGACGAGGCTGAGTTATTTTCAAAACTACGACCGCTCGTCTGGTCGAACCACAATTACCCTTTCCGAGCCCTCGCGTGTTACACACTGCGCCACGGAGGCACTTGCTTTGCCTTTCTCTCGGCTAGTTTTCTACCTAGCGGTGCCGTCAACAACCCTTTGATTTGTGCTTCCTGGATCAATCGCACTGACAAGTGATTGCTTATTCATGGCACCGTTAGATAAAAAAATAGGTGGGAGAAAGACAAAGCAAGGGTCTCAGTGGTGCAAGGTGTAACATGCGCACCCCAGGAAAGGGTAACCGTGGTTCCATCTGACCTGGAGTCCATCCAAGTCTTGCGAATATTTCAGCATCACTACAAGTGATAAATCATCCTTCTTCATAGTACTTCAGATGCACACCCACTACACTCTGTAAAATATTCTTGTAAACTCACCTTGAAGATTTCGAACAGGCCGAGCGGTCGATCCCCTTTGTTGACACTTTGAGCATCGGTCAACAGCATTTCGACTTCTGCTTCGGTAGCACAATGATAGTATACAAATGAACTTGCAGCTTTTCTTTTTTCGTTCCGAACCAGTAGAAAGCTTAAAGGATTGTGCAATTAAACAGATGAACTACATTAATTAAACTCCAATGGGGAATGAATGAGTATCTTTGAAGAACTCTAAAATTCACAGGAATAGTGAAAGCCAATTGTCATTCACTCGATGGCGTATCAAGTGGCGTTGACTGTTCATTCACCCTATCAGTATGGGATACAGGTTTGCAATGTCAGTAATAGATCTCGAATAAGAGGAAAACAAAGTTGGGCGCTCTCTGCCAGCCCATTTCTCCGTACCTCAGAAAGGTAGTAGTCAGGTTCAACTGAAAACTGCCTTCAAACTTACGGGTAACTGGATTATCGATGCTTTGTGCCAAGAAAGCAGCGCAATCAAAACAGCAATTATGTTTCATTGCGTTTCGTTCTCACGCTACACCACTACACTAAATTCTTGCTGTATCTGTCTCCATTGTGTAGTTCAACAAAAAAAGGAAAAACTTGTAGGCGACAACTAGCAGTAAGAGTGGTATATGTTTGCTGATATATAAAGAATAAAAGGATAAAGCTCTCGGCGTTGATAAATCCCTGACGAACGCGCCATGCATTCGACTCCATTAAGCATCACTGGAGATGATTGAATGCATATCTGGCTCTTAAAATGACTCGCGGTGACCTACCGATGTATGGAGTCAATGTTGCCATCCTCCCAGAGAAGATTGGTACCAAGTTGCCGATCCCGAAGGAATGGAAGGCCAGGTGACCCACGGGCACGGAGATTGATCCCCTGTATGTGTTAGAGGACGGCCCCGACCACTGCACCACACGCGCTCTTGCTGATGGACAGAACATAAAAATATGAAGAAGTATGTTTAGAAAATTGCCGTTTGGTGTTGTCGATTTGGGACTCCAAATCTTGCAAACGGGATTATAGATTTCACCGCTGACGAGATTGATCTTCGGGCTTATGAACGAAATGCTGTTGAGTGGACATTTTGAACTTTCCTAGAAGTAATCGGGAAAAACGTGGAGTTGGCTATCGAAATGACCGAAGTTGGAGCTCGTAGATGAGTTTCTTCATTACTTTCCTGACACCAATCATGACATCTGTGCGCTTAAGAGTGACTACCTTGCTTATGCAATAGACGACACTCTCAATTACAAAGTTGACAAGGTTTTTTGAAGTACTATCTTAGTATGTGTCATTAAGATGACCCTTGACTGCTTCTCAGCATGTCCATTCAGTTCGAAATCGTAGACCTTGTCGTTACGCTCTTTTGCCAACTAAGGTGGTGTAAAACACAGCATCTCAAAACCCATGTACAACGCTTCGATTCCAGCGTGAAGTTCCCTCGTAAGGACGAAAATGGCAAGACTAGTGGTAAGTTGCAACATTTAAACAATTGTAAATATTCTATCAGCGTTGCTAATCATCAGAAGAATTGAAGTGCACAACTAATTATGAGACAAACCCGTACTTTACTTAGGCTAGATGAAAGGAAAGGAATGTTATCAGTAGCTCTTTCGACAGGATGATCCTAGGAGTAAACCGCTCAGCGAGAAAAAGAGAGGGAACAGGTGAGATTAAACGAGAAAGTGGAACAGGGAAAAGAACTCACGAAGCAGCAGAGAATATCGAATGTTATACTACCGGACTTTATGCAAAGATAATATCCTTGTACACATGAAATAGGAAAGTAATAAAGTGGTGAGCTACTTACACAGATACTTAAATACTTGGATGGCCAGTCTTCGCTGGTGTAGCGGACCCCAGCATAATCTCCATTGCAGAGTTTTGCCGGTTTACCTATCTTGATTCCCTGAAGTCCCGACGTCAGCCAGGCCAAAATCTGCCCCAAGTCGTCACCGCCACAGGCGGTCGCCATAACCACAATCAGTCACCACCCTTGCAGATCAGAGAGATTTGCCACCATGAGACTAGTTTGATACTGAAACGGTGGTGGATCTCAAAGTGGTTTGCTTTTAGCTGGGCTTCCTGATGGAAACGCCTGACTCCTCAGCCTGAGAGGCCCTGCCAGAGGGATGAACCCGCCACTGTACAACACAGCCCCAAGCCCAGGAACAGCCCTGGCCACGATGAGGCGGTAAACCGTTGAGAGATAGAATTATGACATGTAGAAGAATAACACAAACCTAGGACTCTCTGGTACGAAGGCTACAAGCACTGTTATGAAGACAGTCAACGCCAGTTCCAAAGCATAGATGAGCCACCACGATTCAACCGTTCCCCACATCTGAACATACGAATAAGTTGAAGGCTTACAAAACCAGCTTTCACTTAACCTCGGAGTGAATAATCAATAACTATCTTTGGATTGTATAGCCCACATGAGTAAAACGAAAACGTCGAGACGATGGTCGAATAAGAGACGTAGAATAACCTCGTGTAAGCGGAACAGTTTAAAGAAATTTAAGGAATATACGAATGAGGCGTAATAATCCTCCAAATATTTCGGACCAACAACTTTATAAAACGTTAAATTGAAAAGTGAAAATCGATTAATGGGACATTAATTCCTAATCTGCCAATATTTCTTTGTGAACGATTCCTGGTTAAAATACTGACTCTTCCAATACACTATGCAACGTACCTCACGCATTGCGGTAATGGAACCAGCAACGAGTCCCAACTGAATCATGAAACCAGTGGTCATTGAAATCAAACCACGGCACGCTGGAGGGCTAAAGCGAATATATATTGTGCAGAAGATCCAGAGAGATTCTTTGGCAAACTGGTCTTTGATTAGATATCATTAACAGATAAGAAGAATACACACAGTGGAATAGCTTACTAGCACACACTCACAACACTAAACAATCATATGGACTATCATTGAGCTATTTCAGAAGAAACCACCGAACCTGCATTCAATGATGAACATCGGACCGATGCCTAAACTAACACTGATGGCGACTCCCAAAACAAGGCGCGAAATAGAATAGATGATGTAACTCGTTGCCTGAAGTATAACGTGTATAAAGGGTCTAGTAAAGAAGCCAATCCGTACAACTACGTCAACAGAATTCATTTAGTTACAAGAGCTATGGAAAGTTTAGTGTGACCAATGCAATATTATATTAAAGAAACTTTAATACTGGAAAGCGTAATGAGAGGTAGAGTTCGAGGCCAAGTTCAATAATAAGCATCCAACGAAGCTATTTGTAAAGAAGAGATTCCAAGCGCACGGTATTCTCCAGAGGTGACTTGGCAATCTGTGAAATAGCAAGGTGTTAAACGACTACAACATAGGTTGTCAAGTTGTTTCCTTCCCATCAAATGTTAAAGCTAATCTATAACGCGAAAAAAGACACAGTCCACTACCTGTATAAGTGCTTGCGAAGCAAATCGTACTCACATCCTACTCCTGGAGAATTCAACAAGCTACACAAGGGAATGTTAACGCCAAAAAGGAATTTCACAAAACATAAGGATTTCCGACTCAAGTTACTCGACAACCAGAATTTGAGTTATATCCTTCCTACATGGATATTAATGCTTCATCTTTGGGCTTCGCGTTTCCCCTATTTCTGTTACTAGTTAAACTACATCTTACTTACTTGAATATTTGCATGGCACTTATTCACTGGTTTTCTAGGCCACAGCAAAATTTCCATCTCTTTGGTGTTTTGCTGGTTTAGCTATTGTGTATTCTTTGGGGTCCCGAGGTAGCCAAGCCAAAAATTGTCCCAGGTCGTTACCACCACAGGCAGTAGCGGTATTTGTGGCTTTGACCAGGCTGATTCCAGGGAACACAATGGCTAAACTAGCGAAACTCCGAAAAATGGGTATCCAAGTAAGTTAAGTATCGCTTTCAAAACGAGATTGAAGGATTATTTAGCGACCAATACCTCTTCCACATCCTGATCATACCAAGTGTCAACAATGCTGAATGACCGAAAAAGAGAAAAACAAACACTAACTACTCACAAAATAACTACTAATCGCGATTAGTAGACTGACGATCTGCACGATAAACATCAGAATCACGCCGTTTTTTCGTCCGAACCAATCCGCTATAGTTTGAATAAGCAACGAGCCCAGAGTGGCACCCCAAAAGAACGTGGACACAATCACGCCCCAGATAAACTGAAGAATCATAGGACTTCACGAACATTAAACTATTCCAAAAAAGCAGATGAAGGAACGAGAGATAAAAATCAACTATGAAAAATCTAACCTCAAGCGCTTCTTGATTTTGTTGCACTCCATGAATCTCTGTGTAGGAAATATTGAGGAACTGAATGAATGCTTCTTGAGCAGGATTTGTTATGAGCAGCTGATACCCGAAATTGAAGCCTCCTCCTAAAAAGATCCCCTTAACTCAAATTCATTAACAATATTAAGATACCACAGTAACAGAACTAAATACTGAACGTGTCAATATTTTTACGGACACTGACTTAATCGCATGACTAAGACACTTGGATACTTGGATGGGCCATCTTTTCTGGTTGCTCTGCTCTAGCATAATTTCTACTTTTTTTCTGAGCTTCGCTGATTTAGCTATTACGGTTCCTGGGGATGCGAGCTCAACAAAACCAAAGTTTGCTCCTGGTCGTCACAGGTTGTCGCCATCTTGTGGATCATAAGGAAATTTGCCACCATGCGACTAGTTTGATACCAGGACGCTGGTGGATTTTGATACTGGTTTACTCTTAGCCGAGCTTCTTGGTGGAAACCCCGGATCCCTTTTCAGATGAGAGGCCTTGCCGGGGGATGGAACCCTCCACTGTACATCGCAGCCCGATATTCAACAATAATTTCTAGCCATGATGAGGCAATGAACCGTTGGGAGAATTTGCAACTTAGTCTATTAAAAAGCTCCTTAACTGTATAGTATGTTTTGGTGGGCGAGTAGAGTAGTGGTCAGAGGCATCCTGCAATACACATGGGATCAATCCTTCGCCTTATACCCGCTCAGTCCTCCATCCCCCGGGTAGGCAAATTGGTACAAGACTTGTCTGGTAGGATAGAAGCACTGGTTCGATACATCAGTAGTCATTGTAAAGACCAGATATGTATTCGATCACTTCCAAATGATGCATAATGAAGTCAAATACATGGCGCAGCCCTCAGGGATTGATCAACGCCGAAAGTTTTATAGTTCTACAGCATGTTTTAAAATACGGTTATAATGAGTATCATCACAAAACAGCCTTTGATCCACTGCCTATTAGTCATCCATTTCGCAAACAACGTGCGACCACAGAATCGAAGCAGCACCCTGAAAAGAAATCCACCCAGTTCTCGAGCTGGGCAAAACTTTTAGGTACTTTTCCGTGTTTTAGAGACAAGTCTGATGTGATACAACCCACAAAATCCATGAAGTCGATCACCAAACTGTTTCTTGAAGTCATCATATCTGATGTGATAATTTTGAGACCGATTTCAGACCTCAGCGAAAGTAGAAAAACCCAGTAAAAAGAAAATATCTCAGGCATCAGCAATCTCATTACAGCGAAAAGTTTTGCAGCTTCAATTCAATTCATCGCAGCCAAACACTTTACCAAAGTATAACTCTTTTTTAATAAGTATATTCGTCGAGTGAACTTATGTTGGCCCTTGGCATGGGCAGACTTTTGGCCTGCCTACCATAGGGCTTCTGGGAACCAACAAAGGCTAAGTCAGTAAACACCCAAAATTGGAAACCATACTGGGACCCGCAGAACCAGAGAACACAAGCCATCCAAGTATACAAGTGTTCTTCGAGTAATAAATGGTAGAACTATCGCTACAATGACATAATCTAGTGTTTTCCAATCAGATTACTATTATGAAAACTGCTATATTTATTCTACGTCACTGAAAAAACATTTTTAGAAAGTCAGGTCAACTACTATATTACTCGTCGAATTAAACCTAGCAACCACAACAATGCTGACATATTCGCAAAACTTAGACCTCGGGCGAGATCGAACCACGATTACCCTTTCCAAGGCTCGCGCGTTGCACACTACACCACTGAGACTATTTCTCTGCGTTTGTATCAGCTAATTTTCTACCTAACGCTGCCATCAGCAATCACCGGTCAGTGGGAGTGATCTAGGGACCACAAATCGGCATTGAAACCAGTTAAGCTGACATTGTAAAGCCTAGCGGCTTGAAATCTTTGAAATAAATTGTAGAACTTTTCATGAAATGCATTGATATGCATAAAAATAGGAACAACAAGAAAAAGAAAACTTAATGTACCCAGGGAAACCAACAAGGCCGTTGTTGCCAGGTTCCAAGACGGCCATCGAGATTTGGATACAGCCTCGGTTGCTGTCTTGTTAGTAGACAATGGTTCCAGTGACATTTCATCTCTGTATTAAGGCAATATTGGATCAATGAAAGCAATCAATTTGCTAGACAATTCTGTCCATGTGTAGCCATAACCTTGAAGGAGATAAAGTAACCCATTATCAACCTTGCAAAGGACAAGTGGCAAGGAAACATGAAAAACAGTTGAAATGAGTAATCGACCACCATCTGAGCAAAACGACGGTATGAAGAAGAATGACGGAATAGAAAGTAACCCACCTTTCCATCGTTGACAAACTTTTCATTGGTCCACAAAGTCCAACGTCACGGAGATACGTTGTACGTCTGGCGAGTAAGAACGACGGTCAGTGTAAGGACTGGGCGGGCAAGAGCTGGGCCGGCGAGCACTGAGCCATCTCGGATCGATCCAGTCAAACAAGCTCAGTCCTGAAGTCATCAAGGATAACTCTGAAGTCAATATGCATAATATCAACGTACTTTGATATTACATTGAATTGACACAAAAATCCAGAATGACTGATCTTCCGTAGACAATGAACAGATCAGGATTTGGAATGATGAAAGAATGAAAAGATGAAAGACGGATGAAAACTATACAACAGCGTCATACCACAGTTCTGTAGGATAAACAATGACAAATTCAATCCGCATTAGCACGAACACTATAGTTTATTGATCGCTGTAGAAAGATCGTTGAAAGAGGATGCTTGATTGATGAAGAAGTGTCCGTACTTCCACACTTTCGTTTTTCTTCTCAAACGTTTTCAGCTCTTGTGAATTGTCGACCGGTTATGTTCTTCTGATATCTTATTCGTAGTGATTCATAGTGGAAATGTTCATCGGAAACTTCGACAGAGGCTGTCGTAACCTCAGCTCATCCACCGGAGCCTGTTTATTCCGGCTTTGCCGATCAATTCCTATGGATTTGATTAACATCTGACTAATCAATGGTGGAAAATGAACCCATCATGGACACTGATGTCCTTCTTCGCTAATATCAATAGTGAAATTCTGTTTTATGAATGGAAATGGGATGCGGGAAGTAGAAACTCTCGAAAAAATGCTAAGCTTATCAAGCCATAAGCGGCACTGTTACGATTATTGATTGGTGTGTGACAGATCTGATAGCCATTTCTAGTCCATTTTCAAACCCTTGAAAATCTAGTCTTAGTCATCCTAGGGAATATTCGAAGCACAATTGGATAGAAGAGACTTTTTGATTAAGCTATCTTTAACTTTTTCGGTGAAACTTGACTGTCTTAACGACAGTTCCGAACTGTTTGAGTTTGAGTGAAGACAAGTTTCATATTCCCGCCTAAACGCTTGTTCCCGCCTATTCCTTCGAACGTGAGCGCTGATCAATCGCGCATAGTCGATAGCACAGACAGAAAAGTTCAGCGACGAAGTGTTGTATTTTCAGAAATTGAAGAGATCCAGAGAAGAAAAAAGGAAAAAACCAAGGAGATTGTGCTAGTCCATAGTTCTATTTTTCGTGTGCACTTTGTTCCATGGTTTTGGCGACCTCTGAAAATGAAAACGAACAAGATCGACTCCCAAAGTCCTCGATTCCTTGGGTAGTCCAGCTTACACGGGGTGTGGTCCGGAGTACGATGGTGTGTGTGCAAGGTAACACGCATCACAGTAGAAATAATGCGTGACCTAAAATGTGCGGTCCTGAGGACCTCAAATTGAACCGAAATTGGTCCCCAAGCACTAAATGTCCCCAAGGAATGGTAGGATCATTACACGAGATCGTCAAATAACATTCATTTAGCTATCGTCTCGACGTATTCGTCTTCTTCAGAGCCGATGACCTGAGTATATGATCCATAGCCGCTCGTTAGTGAATGCTAGTCGAATAAAAGCTACACAACAATCTCGTGAAAGACGATGGTATAAAGATATGAATTGATTGTTCACACTGAGGTTACGTAGAAGTCGGTTTAATAACGTCGTCGTTGTTTTTTCAGTGGTCAGAGTCAGAGAGCAGTCGATGATTAAAACCACATTGGAAATGTCACTGTCGAGATTGTCACAGAGATATTTCATTCTCTCATCAACATTCGACCAGATGATGAACTTAGAATCGTCTCGAGAAAACGGCAGATTTGATAGGCTTTGACAGATGTTCATTCCACTATTGTATGGAATGAACAGGTGCATCTGTTCCAAAACATCTCCAGTTTTATGAAACCCATAAGTTCTCTTCTATTTGTAGTTAAATCTATCCAAAGAATTCCGTTTAGCTTAAGGATTACAGCGAAATGATACACGTTGAAAGTGCTCCTATGTGTGGAAGCAATAATGTTTCCTATAAGAAGATCTCTACACACATCCAAGGCGCGTGTGTCGCAGTGGTCGGAAGAACCCTGCAACGCACACGTGGAATCGATCGCCCATGGCCCAACAAGTCTTCCATCCCTCCGGGGTCGGCATAATTGGTACCAGACTTGTCTGAGAGGATAGCAGCACTGGCTCGTTACATCGGCAGGCCACCGCGAGTCATTGTAAAGGGCAGATATGCATTTAAGAACCTCTGAACGATGCTTAATGAAGTCGAATGCACGGTGCACCCCTCAGGGATTCATCAAAGCCGAGAGCTTTATTCTATATTCTTTTCACATTCTGATGGTCAAAGTCAATAACACTGTTCTCTCCATGTGCAGCATTACGTTCTGACCCATGAGCTCTGACCCTCATTGAGTATCTAGGTCTTATAGTTCGTCATCTAGCACAGCGTTAACAAATCTTTGCAGTTTAAACTATAATGTCCGGTTTGTGAAGCAAGAAAGCTTTTGATAACGGGATTAAACCTTTGGTACTGGGATTGTTTCCCGTACTTCAAAAAGCGATCTCTCTTTAACTTTGGAATGTTTTATATGGTGTTGTCACGTAGTTTTTCATATATAATAATTAGTTCCTATCTTTTCTATATATAAGAAGGAGTTCAGCGTAACATACCGAATCAATGTGATCTACATAAATTGGTCCCGCAACGATTTCCTGTGACTCAGGCTCTCCTATTCCTATTCCATGCGATAACTGTTTGCCCTCATGTGAAGGTTATTCCAAACTGATAAGAAATTCGACATTTCTGTTCGAAAACGCAGCTGAAAGATAGTGTCAATACCAAAATAGAGTTTCACAAAATACTCGCAACCTTCTTTTATCCAAAAACAGTAAAGGTGTAGTGCCCCATACCAAAGCTGCTAGGCTTTTCATGTCCTCAATAAGCAGAGTCGATTAGGAACGATAATGTCTAACGGGATCACAAATGATTCAGGTGAGTTGAGCTTCTAACTTGACATTACCGTTCACTGTTTACTGTTCAGATTGAAGAATCTGTTCATTAATCGGATGCAAACGCCTCCAATATGTAGAATCCATTTTTCTTTCCTTGTTGCTTTTCACTAGAAATAAAATCAGCGTCATAATGATGAAAGTCAAATGTAGTTTTACTGGAGGTAACCGTTCAGATCATACTTCGTTGGCGATCGGAGAAGAGAATAGCAGCACTGACTTGATGCATCGATAGGCCACTACGAGTCATTGTAAAGGCCAGATATGTATTCAATCACTTCCAACGATACTTAGTGAAGTCAAATACATGGAGTATCTTTCAGGGATTGATCAACGCCGAGAGCTTTATCTTTTATCTTTTTAATTTGCTTGGCACTCTCACATAGATAGCAAGACAGGAAGTGCTCACCCTTCGATCATTCCCTTAAGGCTATTGGTGCTATAAATGATTTCGGAAAACTATCGATGTTTCAGCTAAATTCCATTCTGTTTTTATGATCACAGAGTACTGCGATTCTTATTTCCCGATACTGGAGGAATGTATGGCTTGCTTTGGGATCAAGATTTAACCAGAGACCGTATGTGCGTTTCAAAACTGCGGTCTGATGAACTAGGGCTTTTAAACAAGTTTGAGTTGATCAGGAAAGAAATATTCCTCCTTGGGAATGTTCGGAAATTGAAGTCACCTTATCGGACGAGAATGAGAAGTTTGTCAATGGGAGCATAAAGACGGAAGAGGGAACATCATGATTCTACTTACACTATAGAAGGATAACTAAATATGAAAATATGGATAGCAATGAGTACTTTAAAGAAAGCTGGAAAAGAAACAAGTGGAGGGTTGAAGTTTCAATGGAAATATGGGTACAGGTAGCAAGTCTGCATAAGTGCAGAGAGGAAATACAATGGTGTACAAGATCTCCTTACCTATGTCATTAAGGTCACCATACCTTCATTTCAACGACGTCGACATGTCTCTGGGATAAATGACGGAAGTACTGGTACACTTTCCTAAGCCCTGATACCTCGTGGCCAGTGGACGTTGGCTGGAGTCGTCTTGCTCGGTTAACCGTCAACGGCTATAGTTGACGGCCTTCTAAGATTTTACCGCTATCGTTGAAATCTCACATTTCGCTCACTCGTATCTCTGAGGAGAATGGAGTATAAAGATGAATGAGTATTCACCTGGTATTTAGTGATTGGGTATGCTTTGCAATATGTTTGAATATGTGGAGGGAAGGAAATGAAAACTAAAATGGGAAAGTGGACAAGGAATACTGACAAAGCGACTAGGGAAAATGAGGGGAAATTTTTATGAAAACGAGTTTTCCATCTTTTTTCCCATGGAGAAAACAGGGAATTACTGATCGACGCCGAGTTTAACAGGAAGTCGATTCTAGAAACTGCTTGGATTGTTTGATTTTTAGTGCGACTAGATTCTTTAACATATGTCATTCTTGTCTGGTTGTAGCATGCAGTCTGTACGCTTGTAGTACATGTCCGGTTAAATGTTGGCCATGCAAATCGTCCCTTTCACATCTACCGCGCGGCTCCAAGCGCCTCTTGGATTCGACTCGCTTCCTCGCAGCTATGGTCAACGAAGATTTTCGCACTTTTCCTTTGGGAATTCGGCTGTTGCTGGAGAATTGTCGCCTTCTTTTTAATGAACGTTTTTGAATGCAGCTTCATTCGATTCTCCCAGGAGTCCTGAGATAGCCAGGCTTGACCATTACCACTTGTATGTCAGAGAGTGAAGTTTTCCCAGACTAGTCCAGAACCAATTTCCCGACTCCAATGGGATGAAAGGCTTGGTGAACACTGGATGGGATCAAACCAGAACCATTATCGTGATGTTCTGCACCACTACCCACCACTGCTAAGATGCTGCAAAACCGATACATTAGCCATCAAAGCGTACCTATGGTATGTGTTGTAAGCTAAGCTATATAAAAGAATACGAAGCAGCTAGAGGTTTAGAAGCTCTGGTGAAGACGAAGACGTCGAAACGTTAGCCTAATAAAGCTAATTTATCAACCTTGTATAAGCTTAACCATTTAAACACATACACAACGCTGCTGAGATATTTGCAAAAATCCGGACCGCAGGCGTCTGCGGTGGGGAACGAATGCGATATCACCATTTTCGGGGGCTAACGAGTTCGCCACCACACCATGCAGGGCTTTTGTTTCGCCTGTCTCTCAGGAAGTTCTATCGATCTTCTGCCAGAAGCAATCACCCGTCAGAGGGATTGGTCTGGAGAGCCCAAATCGACAATGAACCCAGTTAAGCTGAGGGTTTAGTTAGAATCACAATGTTTTGCTTTCTCAGAGACTGTTTTGTGTGTGTTGTGTTATTTTTGCGTGTTATCGCAGCATCGTCGAGTTGTGAAAACTGCAATAAAGCTTTCTGAGGTGGTTTATGAAATCTCGACATTTACTATTGAACAGTTAATAGTCACTTTAATTAGAATGGTGAAAAACTTCCACAAATTGGTGACCCATTAAATGAACAAAAGAAGTAGCAGGAAGATTGTCGATACGAATTCGGACCTGTTTCTCATTTATATAATTTCTGCAACACGACAAAAGACAAACAAGCTCAAGTGGAAGCCCTGATAAGTGACAATGACGAGCCATACGAAGTTTTCATGGTTCCACCTAAGCAAGTCGATTAGTAACCGAATTACGAGGGAACTAATTCATTTTCAGATCATACGTAGCCACACAAATAAAAAAGATCCATTGGAGTTAGGACTGAGCAAAATGAGCTACCATGGATTGTTGCGCTTTTTTTGAAAGAAGGTAAGTTCTCCAGTATTTTATAGAAACCCCTTGTTTTGTTGTTCACCACCACGCTAACAATTTCTTCATTGTTAATATTTTTGCATACTAAACGGTGTCTTTACCAATGGTACTTCTATATCATATGCATGGCTAGTTCAATCTGTTTTTTCGTTGTTTTCTCACTCAGCAATCGCGAGGTTATTAAACCGCATACATTTACTTCCATACAATAACACACATACAATGCAGTCGCTTCGAAATTGGGGCTCTTTCGGGGTCAGGGGAATGAGGCCCGTTTTTTTAACTGTATTTAGCATATTTGATACCCACGTATAGCTTGCTGGGCTCTGAACGTGGGGGCTGGTTATACTCACGGGTAGCTTGCCAGGCTTTCCCAGAGTGGACATGTAGCTTATTAGTTGGAGGCGACTCTTAACCTCCTCCCATATACTTCCCTGTCACTTGATTGCAGGCTTTTGGCCGAATTGGCTCGGAGAATACAATCCGCATAAGAGAGAACGCACCCACACACGCATGCATGAATACGCCTAGCAAATATAGAAAGTATGTGCCAAATCGGCGCAGCGGAAACAGGGAGTCCATCGTCTGGATCCACCTGCGTCTCAGGGAAGCAAAGGTCGCTTTTGGTCCGCGATTAACCCCCTATCCGCCACCTGGGGACGCGCCACGTAGCCTCGCGACTAACCGGTTCGAGATCCCTCATATGAGGGAAATCCGTGGGCAGCTGCGGGTACAGCTGATTGACTATCTTTACCAACACGTCCGCCCAACGTGTAGGTGGTCGCCCAAGGGGACGTCTGCATTCTCTTGGAGTCCACTCTACTGTTCTTTTCGTTCTTCTGTCGTTTGTTCTTCTCATTATGTGACCGGCCCATCTATGTTTCGCTGTCAATGTATATTCTCTTGGAACTCGAAGATGTGACTGATTTCGAAGTTCAGAGCTTCGCATTCCGGCAAGATAATGAGAGTGCCGGTTATGTCTTAGAAGGCATCGCTCAAGCGCTCTGTGAGTAGTGCGAAGAATTCTTGACGTTGTTGAAGTATCAACCCAAGTCTCTGCACCATAACAGAGCGCTGGGAGTACCGTAGAATCGAGGAAATGAGCGCGGACTTTCGGGTTCTTCAGTTGGCTGATGGCTTCTTTGAGAGGGCCGAATGCGGCCCGAGCTGCTCTCCTTCTTCTATCTTGTTCTTCCTTCATGCTGTTTTCTATGTTCATTGATCGCCCAAGGTATACCTACGAGGTGGTCTCTGCAATGAGGGAACCATCCAATTCAATTTTTTCGCCTTAGCACCATGAGTTTTTTATAAACTGGGTTTTTTTTCGATATATGCAAAGTCTGATCTTTATGCCCGCTTCGTTGAGCTCGTTGATCGCCATCTCTGCTTTGCTAGTACTTCTTGAGAAGATGACAGTGTCGCCGGCAAAACGAAGGCTTCGTAGGAATTTTCAATCAATATGTATGCTTTTTTCATTCCAACTGAGTGACTTCATTATCCACTGCAGTGCGGCACTGAACAGCTTTGGCGGTATTGTGTCGCCCCGTTGAACCCCTTTTCCTATGGGAATGGCAAGAGGTCGATGGAAAAGCTGTATTTTCGTAATCCAGTTCCGATAACAGTCGGACAGAGTTCTTATGTAGGACTGCTCCAATCCTTGGTCGACGAGCGCTGATGGGATTGCATTCGTTTTCACGCTGTAAAACGCTTTTTCATAGTCGACAAGGGTTAGAACTATAGGCAAGTGATATTCCCGACAGACTCCGATGACCCTGGACACGGTTTGGATGTGGTCCATGCATGCAATCCTTTTCGAAATCCTGCTTGCTCGGCTGATTGCGCCTCATGCAATGTCCTTGATATGCGCGAGAGGATAATTTTTGTGAAGAGCTGGTAGTGAAGAGTAGTCTGTGAAAAGCATACACTTAACACGCATATGGGACGATAGTTACGAAGATCCTCTCGGTTTCCTTTCTTAGACAGGATGACCGTGCGCGATGTCCTCCACTGGTCTAGGATTTTTCCTTTTGAAGGTATGCTGTCATATGGTCTGCGAGAAGTACATGTAAATTGTGTCCTCCAGCTCTAAGGAAATCGGCGGTTGCATTGTCTGGTCCTGGAGCTGCGCCTCTTTTCATGCTTTATATCGCAACTCGAACCTCCGACGGAGGAATTCCAAATGGTGTTTCTCCAGCGGGGATATTAGGGCCCGGGGCAGGTATTGTGGAGCGGAAAAGGCTGGTGTAGAACGTTTCCGCTATTAATTCCATATTATGGCGGGAAGTTTTGACGATCCCATCTTAGTTCATCAGGGCTGATAGCGGAACATTATAATCACATAAGTCCCGAGGGCATTTTTTCCGGCTGCTTCTTTTCTGTGCTGCTTCCAGTAGTCTCTTCTGCTCGTACCGTTGTAGATCTTCCTGCAAAGTTCTTCTGCAGCTGGCATCTATTACTAGCCGCGCTAAACGTGTTGCAGTGGGATAGCGCTTCAGTTTCCTTCTGTTTTCGAGCAACTCCTTAGTGGTGGTGGAGATGCGATCCGATCTTCTTGGCTGAGGAACTGAGGCTGATTCGGCACAGTTTTCCAGTCTTTCGACAAGCAGCTTGTAGCCTTCGGTAGAGTCTTCTTTAATCTGCCAGTCACGTTTGGATTGGACTTCGTTCAGAATGTTCTCGTCGTATACAGCTAGATTTTTTCCTCGTGGTTGATGAAGATAGTTCTTTGGCCACCATAGGGAATATTTATGAATGTTTTCTTCTTTTATTGGTGCAGCTGATGCACTTTATCATCCAAATAACAAAATCATCAGTGAGTTCACTGTTCGATCATTTTCGTTAGGACTGAAAAGGGTCTAATGAAAAAATGAGTTTATTTACAACACTCTACTATTCTCTATTAGTCATAGAGGTCTGGAATAAACAAGAAGACTTGCGGAAAATTGCTTCAGAATGCTGCTCTAACTTTATTTTAACGGATTCGAGATCCGTCATCATCAGAGGTTCTCTGATACTAGGTGGTAAGAACATCTTAGCGCACTATCACAAACACGAAGGGCTATGTGGGTTGTTCTAGAATGGAAATTTGCCTCCTTATGTCGTCTGTCAAGTGAACGTGAAAAATACCTGTAGATAATGGTACGGTTTTCGACTATGCAAGAAATTTGAACAACTCGTCGTTATTCATGCTGACTGAGGAACACATGTGCTCAGTATTGCAGGAATATTAATCGTCGCAGGGATCCTGTGAATGGAGCATAGAACTCCCGGCGTCGGTCATGTTCATGGCAATGCTTCATTCACTCCACACGTCATGTAGGAATGATTGAAAGCATGTTTCACCAATACGTGGGTGTACACCGATCTATCAAATCGGTGCTTTCATCCTCTTCAAGCGGAGGGGTTGGTTTGCTTTGGCCTTGTGATCGGACCAACAACCGTTAGTTTGTTGAATGGCACATTTGACCACCGAATTGAATGCGCCCGTAAAGCAGTGGACTTTTAATTATTAAGTGTTAATGGCAACTCTTTTATTTGCCACTTATTACAATTTTTGCCACTACACGGTATAATGTGAAATCAGAAATCGGATTAATTGGGTAGATTTGTGCACTCTAGATCAATTCAACTGACAGGTCATTATGACGCTTATGGCATTGGTAGATAGAAAAATAGCTGAGACAAAGGCGAAACGATTCGCCCAATGTTGTGGTGGTGAACGCGTGCGCTCCCGGAAAGGATAATAGTTTGCTCGATCTCCACTAGGAGACACCAGCGGTTCGGAGTTTTGCAAAAATTTCAGTACCATTGTGATTATACTAAATGCTAATACTAAAAAGAGAAAAATCTGCACAATTTGGACCTGATGTCCGGTCTTCTTTTTCGGAATTATTCAAGGAAAGGGATGGGCCTGAAATACTGGCATTTCACAGATGATTCGAAATCTTCTGTGCATTTTAAGCCTATATATAATTAACTCAAATTGATCGACCAGCTAAGCAGACGTTTTTTCTTCCTGCAAATTTTCAACATTCTCAGGAAATAACGAGTGCTAAGGCTACATAGCGAGATGAATAAATTTGTGAACTTGTAAGAGTACTAAGAAGTTTAAGAGCTAGAACTAAAAAAATAATGGATGTATAGTTCTCTGGGTATTACCACAGAATTTCCGAGTGCTATAAGAATAAAAAGGATGGAGCTCACGGCGTTGATCATTCCCTGAGGGATGCGCCATGCATCCGAGTTCAATAAGTATCGCTGGAGGTGGTGGAATGCATAGCTTGTCTTTACAATGATTCACGGTGGCCCACTGATGTATCGACCCAGTGCTGCTATCCTTCCAGGCATGTCTGTTATCAATTTTCCGACCCCGGAAGGATGCATGGGTGCAGGGATCAATTCCACGTGTGTGTCGCATGGCGCCTCCAACCATTGCGCCACACGCGCCCTTTCAGCGTGTTATATCGTCCTCAATCGATTGACTATCTGGTAGAATAAACTGTTACGTCCACAGAAATTGCTACCGTCTTGACAGCATTGAAGTCGCAAGGTAGAAATCCTATTTCTTAAGTGTTTGCGGGCACCTAAGATAAATACGAAAGGAATACGATGGTACTTCTCTAGGATTCTTTACGGAAAACAGCATCCAGTCATCATAAACTCTTTAGGGCACATCTTCGAAAGACGCCCAATCGATGCCTTGCACAACATGAACATTGTGCATGACGTGATTATTGAAATATTTTCCCCCTTTTACAAAAAACATTTTTTACACCCACAGCTAGAATTTTGGCGTTTTTCCCAAAATGTGCAAATTATTCCTCTTGTTCAATAGGATCTACATAGAGGCATTTTTCAGGTGATGGTAGTAATTCATAATTCGGTGCCGCAGAATCCGCTCGGGTTACGTTCGTTCATTTTTCGTGAGGGCGTCGAGGACGAGGTTATCGACGCCACCATGCACCGTCACGACGAGACGGCATTCGATAACGGAATTCCACAAGAAGACGGATCTCTTGTCGGTCACAACAATAAATGAAGTAATCCTTCCTTGACGAGCTAACACGAGGTTGATAATATTTATTATCGGCTAACGTTTCGACGTCTTCGTCTTCATCAGAGCCGATGATCCGAGTCGATGGTCCACGCTTGTTATTCGTCTCGATGTGGCCGCTTCGCCTTCGTGTCGACTCAGGTCTTCCTCAGCGGTCCATCTCCTCGAATGAGGCCCACTCATTTAGTGATACCCTTTTATACACGATGCTGATGGTGGATATAATGATAATGTCCGTTAATAACTACTTGTTTTTCTTCCGGACATATATCATCGCGCACATCGTGCAGAAGTCGGTGTTGTTGAAATGAAGTGTTTTGAATGGAGTATGGAAGGAATTCCATGTCAATAAAGTTTGTTCTTCCTTGCGATTCAGACTTCAGAAATCTTGCACACGTTCGAAAAACATCAGGTTCTTGTCTCTGATTGAGAAATTTGAACACTTCTCTTCAGGTTGTTTACTTTTACATTTACTGCCTAGTATTGCTTTGACTGCTGATGGCACAGGTGGATAGAAAAGTGTTGAGAGAAACGCAGAGCAAGGGTCTCCGTGACGCAGTATGTAATGCGTGAGGCCCCGGAAAGGGAAATCGTGGTTCGATCTGAGCCTGAGTTCAAGTTTTGTGAATATCTCCACTTCCTTTAGGTTTCGTGGATTTCCTATATCTGATCATATAATATATCAAGTACACTTTTATTCACTGGTGTAAATCTACTAAATGTGCAACAATTCAAGCACAGAGTATAAACTCCCACGACCACGTTTCTATTAACCTCAGCATTGATCGGACAGTTCTTTATATTCCTGTTTAACAGACACCCTCGATGCTCTTGAAAGTCCAAGCCGCTCATTTCCTCTGCTCAACTGTGGAACAAAATCTTTCTTCATGTTGATTTTGTTGATCCGTATTGACGTAACTGTAGCATTCAAAGGTGTTCATTATGCTGACTGTGTTAGTCTGCCAGTGGATTAGGGAGTTGGTCGGATTTGTCTTTCGTCCGCCAACTGTACGTGGGATGCTCGACTTTGTATAAATTCGCCACGCGGGACTTTTTTCCGTAACTGCCGTGGACAACCTCGAGTTTGGGTTATAACAGTTTATAGCAATAACAACAGTACAATAATAATATGTAATATGTGACGATATTTTGTTATCTGGATATATACGAGCGAGATTGAAATGAGAACAAGTGATGTAACTGAGTTGGAACACTGATACTCAGGACTTGGATGAAGACCGAACGAACGCTGTGAGCACTTGAAGACGAAAGCTATGAGTTGCAATATTTCTGTAGTGGGTGGACCTTTGTCAATGGGAACTAGCGACCTCGCTGACCCAGGGCATGACACGGTACATGCGTGATAAGTACATCAATTGAGGCGGTATGCCAGAGGAAACTACATGTGGAACCGGCATGAAAACTTATACATTATGAATGGATAGATTTAAGATAGTTATAAGCGGACAGTTAATGCAGAAAACATGTGATATTGTAGAGAATAGTAACTATTAAAGGAATAGTTACTATACTGACTGTGAATGGGGAATACAAATCCAATCCGTTCCTCATGAACACATTTTTGTGAGATTTGGTCGAGGACCAATCTTTCCGAAAGCTTAATCAAAGCAGGTAGGCATACGTTCCGCTTGAGTAATCTTTGGTGTTATAAGAACGGTATCATCAACAAGGCGACGATGGTGTAATTGCCGAGCAGTTAGTGCACTAATAACTGCAGTGACGGTAATTGCACCAGAATTGTATGTTCTGGCGACAGCTATCTCCGCCTTTCCTCTTGGTCTGTGATCAGAGGTGGAACTGCAAAAGAAATTATTAAAATATAACAACAGGTTAGTAAAGTAAATGTAAAAATTGAGGTAAATTCTAAAATAAAACACAAGATGGAATATAAACAAGCCTCTGGCTTCACTTGTTTACCCATTTACTGTCTGCCTGAAGACGGCATTGTTCTTTCTGGCAAACATCCGACTCCGGTCACTTGGTCTCACTCGTTCACCAACATAAAGGTCTCGGCCTAGAGAAATGCGAAGTCCAAACAATTTCTACTAGAATTCGAATTAGACAGATTTATATACGGAAAGAAAACGTAATAACCCTACAAATGAGAAGTCAGCAAGATTACAGTGCGTTGGTAGGATTGCTTAAAGACTTCCAGCAACCACTCACACCAAGGTCAATGGCACTTGGTGAGGTACTAGTAGAGGAAAACCTATACCACCTATACCACTTCGAGAAAAGTCAAAACAATATCCACAAAGATAAAGCAATTCGCCTTTAACAAATCCTGCAACTATGAGCAATCAACGTCGACCAAGGACCTATTCGTAGCGTTTCCTTCCGTAGATCACCTATGCATTTTAGTTGAAGTGAATATTATGGAGTACTAGAACAAATGAGGAATATCCCGTTTCACACAAGTAAGGGATGGGATCCGAAGCTCCGATCTACGTCAACGATCGAAAATCAAAGATGCCGTTCTATGCGCCAAACAGTCGAAGATGGGCCGGACACGTAATGCGTATGAATGATAACCGATGGACAAGGGCTGTTAGTGACTGGATTCCTCGGGATGTCAAACGTACTGCAGGAAGATCACCGACCCGATGGTCAGAGTTCTTCACGAAAAGCCTAGAAGAAAGACATGAAGCTCGACGAGTCCCTAAAGCGAGGAGAACCCACTGGGCTACTCTTGCACGCGATAGGGAAAAATGGAGGATTTACTGGCGCCCGCTCGAGTCACTCGACGATCAACGGGACTACAGGTGATACAGGTGATTAGAACAAATGAAACGGAATATTCTTAGAATATTCGTGGATAGTGTTGGGAACTAAAACGAGCGAAAACAAACAGAAAAGTTTCCTTATTTTTAAATATCCTTCTTTAGTATTCGACAGTCAACTGTAAAATGAAATATACTACACCTCCGACTGTTGTTCTGTTATTGATTCATCGATAAGCTAACATAGGACCGACAGAAAGATTTATTCGGCTAACGTTTCGACGTCTTGCTCTTCCCCATAACCGATGATCCAATTCGATGGCCCACAGTCCTTGAAACCTCAGCACGAAATCCTCGTCGTTATGTCGACTCGAATCTTCTTCAGTGCAGCACCACTCGAATGATGTAACAACATCGTGCGTTGGTCTTTTATACAGGAAGGGTGTTGATGATATTGGTAACTGCCCGTTTACTAAGATGAGGTCTATGTCGATGTGGTTATCTTCACTAGGAGACTACCACATCCAGCGCTGACAGCGGTTTTTCTGGAATTGTAAGTTACTGTGAAGGGTCGTGATTGTTACGACAAACTAAGACACACGTTGAGTTCGTTTGTTCTACTCTAGTCTGTGGGTCTCAATGTGAAGACATTTCCTGTGGTTTGTCTCCAATTTCTGGAACGAAAGCATTTAGGATTCCCAAATACGATGTATTCTCAAACGGGTCTGAACATTCTGTCGTATGGCGCTGATATTCTCCTCGAATGTGACATACGAAAGATTGATAACCCAGAAATGATGTGGAAAACCTAGGAAACAAAGGTATTATCCTGAAAGTACGGTAGGACATCTGCGCTTCATTTAAGGAATTTACTGCAGCAAGGAATATAAAACTGATTGCCAGTTAGGTGGAAGCTGGTTAAACACTTCTCGAGAATATCGCATAAACTAAATGTTGAGGCTTTCGACTGGAAGGAGCACAGTGAGAAACTCTAACCTTGGATGGAAAGAAAACGTTACTGCAACTTAGCAGGTGAATTATATAATTGCAAATGTTACAAGTATTCTATCAATTCACTCTATTGTCGACTCTATAGGAAAGCGTGGTGTTTAATTCTTAACTCATATAAAACTCATTACAGCAAAAGGATGGGATCGCTGATTTCCCATAATAAGCACTCTTTTCCTAAAGCAGGAAGCGTTAGCTTAGTGCTTGGACGCAGTTAAACCACAAAAGATTAACGATGTTTTTCTTGCAACTTCAACAATGTTTACCTAACTACGTATAAAATAGACAGTTTAAAAGGGAAACGTCAAGAAATATTACAACAAGAAGTCGCTGTGTCAGGAGACGGTGACGATCCTACAGCAACGTTTTGTGGAAATGGTGACCCAGGACGATAGAGCTTTTCATTTGCACAGCAGTGACAAGTTGCGCTCATCGACACCCACTATAAAAACATCATTTGTACCAGACCCTGATTTGTTACAAGTTTTTAGACCTCAAACGCTACTAAGGTGCTTAGATCGAGTGTCGATGTATTTACGAAGTAATGCGTTTCTTCCGAAGAATCTGTCACCATTTATCCACCTACAGTTCAACTTTTCAATCGCTGCTATATTTCTCAAGGTGATCAAAAGCCAAGGATCTCCGAAGCGAAAGGAGCGAAAATAAAATAGAACGTGGAACGGTAAGAGCAATAAGGGAGAAAAAACAGTAAAACTTATAAAACACTACGTACAGTGGACTAGCTATAGACCAGCTAAATCCACTCGCTGCTAACAAAAGTCTCTGCGCAAGAGGACAGAACAAAAAATACTGGGTGAGTTTTGTAGAAACCCAATGGAAGAGAGCAGAATGCGAACATAAGTTTGGAAGAATATGCTAGGACATAAACACTTTTTCTATAAAGCCTAATAAAAACCGCATTTCCAAGAGAAAATACTACGAATTATGCAAAGTACTAACCTTGCAAGCTTTCGCTTTTGCCTCTTGGTCTGTGATTAGAAAAACAGTGCACAGTTGGAGCTGCAAGTGATATTACCAACATATATCGATTAGCTAATGAAGTAACTATAAAACAGAGGCGAATTCTAAAATAAAAGACAAGGCGAAATATAAACAAGCGTCTCGTTTTACATGTCCACCCGTGAACAGTGCCGTTGAAGATCATAATGTTCCTTTAATCACACTGTCAGCTCCGATTACTTGAATACGGTTGTTTAGCATTTGGTAACATAAAGGCCTCTCTGGTTAAATGAAAAGCGAAGGATGAACAACTTCTACTGCAATTTGCTTCAAACAGATGCATACATGGAAAGAAAACGCACCAGCCGTTGTGGATACTTCCCTCAAACCAACGTTGTGCTGCTTGTTGGGTTCGCAGGTGATTTCTTAACAAACGCTTTGAACAGTTCTGACTCGAATCAAGAAAATAATTAGACTAATTGTTCGGTTAAGGCGTTATCACGGTTATAACGACTACAGACAATTCGGCATTCGTAATAATCACATAAATATGAAATAAACAAAACAAGAGTGCGTTGGTAAGATTGCTAGAAGACTTCCTGCAAGTTCTTACACCAAAGAAGCGAATGGCACTTGGTGTAGTACTATTGGAAGAAAACGCATCCCACCAATACAACTTTCAGGAAAAGTCAGAGCAATATCTACAAAATTAAAGCAATTTACCTTTAATAAGTCCTGTGACTGTGAGCAATCAACGTTGAACAAGCACTCGTTCGTCAAGGTTTTCTTCCGAAGATCGCCCATGTATTTTAGGCAAAGAGAATATCATAGAATATCAGAACAAATGGAAGAGAATATTCATAGAATATTCGTGGATAGTGCTGGAAACTAAAACACACGAAAACAAACAGAAAATTTGAAATTTGGTACGGACAACTCGTCCATCACTGAAGGTGTGCGACCATCATTTCACAAACGCTGCGGAATGCGCGAAATTTACTATGGTCATTATCTGTTTTCCAAGGCAAAATAAATGTTTCCAACACAAGTGGATCCTGAGATTCGTAACATGAAGATATCTGTGTATTTGTTCCTGTAGTTCATTTGACCTCCCAACGGTTTACCGCCACATCGTGTCTGGGAGGTGTTGCTGGGTGTCGGATTGCGATGTACAGCAGGGGTATACGTCCATTGGCAGAGTCCCGCAACCTGAGGAACCCGGGGTTTCCATCAAGAAGCCTGGCTAAGAGTAAACCAATACCAGGATCCGCCACTGTCCTGTCATCAAAGTCGCATAGTGGCAAATCTCCTCTGATCCACAAGGGCTTTCAGGCCCCATTTATCTTGCCCTTTATTAGCGATGAAATAAGTGTGGCGATAAAGGGATGCTTAAGAAGGGCAGAATCGGTAGAGGAGTTAGAGGAATCGGTAGTAATAAGTGAAGTACCACCAAACACTCCTCGCCGTCAGTTAGTTCGTAACCGCCTACATGACCGTCTATGAACACAAAATTGCGTAATCTGCCCTTATGGCTGGAACGGTGTTCAGGTACGATAGACCTGGTCACTTGTAGTACTTGCGGAGAAGAATATATTGGCGAAACTGGCAGACTCTTGTGTATCCGCATAAAAGAACACTTAGATGGCAAACGAAAAGCAAGACAAGGTAAGTCACTATGGACGCATAGGATACAAAAGCACAGCGGAGGCCATTTTGATATAAAAATCGCTATCTTCGCACGGGATGCAAACTCCCCAATACGCAAACTCCTCGAGGCTTCTTGGATAAATGCCAAAAATCCTACAATGAATAGCAGTGAGGAATGCCCTGAGATCACGCGGGATCGATCTCGCCCCTTACCTTCGTATGGATCGTTGGTAGGGACTGGTGCAGTCGTCAACCACATGCGACTCTGAGCGACTGCTCTTCCTCGGTGGAAGACAGGTGAACAAAGCGGTGCGTTTTTTCGAGAAGCCGCAGATCTTGCAATTATCGTGCAGATTTTTATCTCTCTGTTTGTGCCGTTGAAGCGTTCGACCTAGTAAGTTGCGTATTGGTGAACCCTTCCTTCCAGGGATGAAGTCATCATCACTGTGATTGCATTTCACATACTCTGAATATGTAGTGTCTCTAATGATCCATTGTGAGCACTACAACGAATCTCTGATTCTCACCGTTTTATCTACTACATACTCTTTTTATGGCATGGCATATTGCAAAATATAACTTTAATGATGCTAGGATATTTGCAAAACTCCGGACCGCAGTTGTTTGCGGTGGATGACGAACGTGTCCTTCGCTTCGCCTGCCTCTCACCCAGTTCTATCGATCAACGCCGTCAGCAATCACACGTCAACGGGATTGATCTGAGGAGCCCAAATCAGCAACGAACCCAGTTAAGCTGAGACTGTACTTGTAATCACAATTAATATCTTCAGTATAATCAATATCTCAGCATCATTGAAGTTAAATTTCGCAAAATACTCTGCCATTGAAAAGAGTAGGCAGCAAATAATAAGTTAATATTGTGATTATAACTACAGCCTCAGCTTAACTGGGTTCGGTGCCGATTTAGGCTCCCTAGATCAATCCCGCATACGGGTAGTTGCTGATGGCGTTACTCGATAGAACTAGCTGAGAGAAAGGCGAAACGAAGGACCCGCATGGTGTGGTGGTTTCTTCCCGGGAAGGACAATAGCGCGTTTGTCGCCCACCGCAAATACCTGTAGTCTGGAGTTTTGCAAATATCGCAACATCATTAAAGCCTCAAAGAATATGCACTGAAATCAATGTGCGTTTCTCCAAGATGCGTCCTAAAGAGTTTATGATGACTGGATGCGGGTTTTCCGTAAAGTTTCCTAGAGAAGTACCATCGTATTCCTTTCGTATTCATTCTAAGTGCCCGCGAACACTTAAGAAATAGGATTTCTACCTTGCGACTTCAATGCTGTCAAGACGGTAGCAATTTCTGTGGACGTAACAGTTTATTCTACCAGATAGTCAATCGATTGAGGACGATATAACACTATGAAAGGGCGCGTGTGGCGCAGTGGTTGGAGGCGCCATGCGACACACACGTGGAATTGATCCCTGCGCCTATGCATCCCTCCGGGGCCGGCAAACTGGTACCAGACTTCCCTGGAAGAATAGCTGCACTGGGTCGATACATCGGTGGGCCACCGTGAGTCATTGTAAAGGCAAGATATGCATTCAACCACCTCCAGCGATACTTAATGAACTCGGATGCATGGCGCATCCCTCAGGGAATGATCAACACCGACAGCTTCATCCTTTTTATCCTTATAGCACTCGGAATCAGCTTTTAGCAATCACGAGGTTGTTATACAACATACATTTACTTCCGAAAAAAAACCAATACAGCAGTAGATGACGTTTCGGCAGTATCGCCTTCTTCAGAGCCTAGAAGGGTATAGTAATACACAATTTACTACGCCGAACCCTTCAACACTTGCTTACTTGGATAGTTGGACGGCCGATCCTCACCAGTTGTGCGGGCCCCAGCACATCCCCATTTTTTCGGAGTTTTCCTGTTTTTTTCACTGTGTTTTCCTGGAGTCGCGAGGTCAGCTTGGCCAAAATTTGCACCAGGTCGTCACCACCACAGGCAGTCGTCGTCCTTGTGGATAAGAAGTAGATTTACCACCATGCGACTAATTTGCTACCAGGGCGGTACTGGAACCTGGTATTGACTTACTTTTAGCTGGGTTTCCAGCGACTCCTTTTCATCTTTGGAGGCCGTGCTGGGGAGGCGAGTCCACCCGCTGTACATCGCAGCCCAACACCAGGAACACCTTCCAGCAACGATGAGACGTCAAACCGTTGGGAGCGGCGCTTCAATAACACGGACAGAAAGACGGAAATCATGTGGTAATCACATGATCAACAACCTCTCGAAAAACCTACCGCTTTTTTATGTGTCTTCCACTGAGGGAGAAAAGAACAGCTGGTCAGAGTCGCATATGGTTGATGACAAACAATACTTGTAATTCAATGCCGAGGTTAACAGAAAGTCGGCCCTAGGAAGCTCTTTTATCTGCTAAAAACGATAACTTAGGAACGAAATCGGGAGAAATCTCATCTATAAGCACCACATGTAGGAAATCTGAGCCTGAATTCCTGTTGCCTGAGAGGAAGCCTTGGTCTACAACCTAAGTTTTTGCCTATGGTCTTAGTCTAAGCCCGTATTGAGGGTTTGAACTGTATATCGAAAATATCGAAACGTTCCTTGCAGATATTAGTGGACCTTTGCCGATTCTCATGATCTCTAAAAATTATTTGCACTACGGAACTTTGAAGCTAACCTTCTACCGTATAGTTCTGCACCTACTTCAGCCCGTTTGATTAGGCGATGCCAGGCTAACAAAGGTTTCGACGCTGCACACTTTCTGCAATTTTACGTCCATTTTTGAGTTTGTTTAAAAACCTCTTCGAATGTATTTTTTCCACTTTTGGTTTTGGCAGAGAAAATAATTTCATTTAAATGTTTGAAGAAAGTAGGATTTTTTTCGTAAACGCAGGAAGTACACTTCTGATTTTAACTTGTTATTTACTGCTTACCCTTTCTAACTACAAGATATATTGCGAAACATAACTTTAATGGTGCTGAGATATTGGCAAAACTCCGGACCGCAGGTGTTTGCGGTGGGGAACGAACGCGCTATGGTCCTTTCCGGGAAGTAACGCGTTCACCACCGCACCATGCGGGTCCTTCGTCTCGCCTGTCTCTCAGTTAGTTCTATCGATATTTGCTATCGAATTCTAATTCTAACGCGTTACTCTCTGGAAAAGACAATACCGCGCTCGTTCCCCACCGCAAACACCTGCGGGCCGGATCGAGCCCGTTGTTACCTTGTTGTCTTACCCTTCATGTTATTATCCCACGCTATCTTGTGCTTATGTTCTGATAATATGTCACTGTATTCTTTGTTTTGCTTTTTGGTTTCAAGCCTTTTGGGAATCAAAGGGGATGTCTTTCGTTTACAGTCCGTTAGCGACTATACAGATATTATTTCAAAACCGATCTTTCCTTTAACCTCGATGTGATTCATCAATACGTATTCTTTCTTTTGTAAGCTTACGCGAGGTTGATAAATAATCTTTATTCAGCTAACATTTCAACGCTTTCGTCTTCACCAGAGCTAGTGATCCGAGTCGATGGTCCACAGTTGTTCGTGTTATACTGACAGTTCTCAACCTCTTAGAAAATGCTTTTTATCTTTTCGCCCTATATATTTGTAGCGCTATTCATACTTTGTTCTATGTATTCTTGTTGACCCCACATTACAGTATTAGTACATAGTGTGCCGCTTCAGTTGTACCGAACCCTACTTTCCGTTGATTGATGACATGCCCTTATCCATTCCATACGTCAAGATCCTCATATTTTTAGTTGGACCCCAAGATCCTCAAGATCACTCAGTGATTCGATGTTCGAATATTTTAGAATTGTGCCTTCTAATCAACGAAGGCAGATACCTAGTTGTGAACACATTCCGGTCTCAGCTTATACTACCTCAGTTGGCTTGACACTTCTAACGACGGTCACAATATTACCAATTAATGAACTCGTTACAGCTTATCAATTAATTGTTTCATAATAGGTTATTTAAATGTAACTATACACATGTATATATAAGGTAGTGAAACACCTTCATTCTCAATCTGACTAGTTTGAAGAGGGATGGATCGAGACCAGCATCGAAGCGAGGGAACTGGAACTATTCACTTGCTGTAGAACTTCCTGTAAGCAAGTAAAAGCTCGCCAAGGCTGAAACTGGATTATAACTAATCGATGGCACACATGTGCACATGGTATTGAATGATCATCGGACAGTATATGAACCTTTATTTCTTTTAATGCGACTAGTGCCACTCCCTTTCAACGGTTTACCACCTCATCGTGGCTGGAAGGTGTTCCAGAGTATCGGACTACGATGTGCAGTGGAGGGTTCATCCTCCAGCAGTGTCTCCCAGGATGAGAAGGAGTCCTCCGTCTCGATCAGAAAGCCCTGCTAAGAGTAAACTAATACCAGGATCTACCACCGTCTTGGTATCAAACTAATCGCATGATGGCAGATCTCCCTCTGATCCACAACGCTGCGACTGGCCAGGCTGTCCTCGGAAATCCAGGGAACCCCAATGACTAAACCAGCAAATCTCCGAAGAATGGCGAGGCGATTATGGTGAGGGCCACACAACTAGTCAAGATGGGCCGTCTAAATATCCAAGTAATTAATGCCACTCCACCAAGTAGATTTGGTTCATTGAAGCAAGTGGATGCTTCCAGCCCACTTGCTTCAATGTTGATCTCGGACCGTCCTTCTTCAAACTAGCCAGGTTGAAAATGACTGATGCTACATTGAAATGACCAATGTGCAGTTCGGCTTTCCATTGTCTTATGTGTTTGATGAGACTACGTCTTGTTTCATGAAAGCTTTCGTTGTACGGTGGCCTTTATATTGTACACAAACAGATTTTCTCTTTGTTCGTGAACTACGATCAATCGATTTACGTTTTCTCTGTAAAATTTAGAGCACTACATTTAGATTTATATAGACCATAAGGGTATTTGGACAAGAACAGCAACAACAACAACAACGACAACAACAAAAACAATAGCAACAACAAGATGAACGATGACATTGGGAATGGCTGCAGCTTTGCTGAACGTAAATTTGCTCTCGTATATGCTGTGTTCTTTACTAAACGGTTGTTTCTTCTCCATGGTTTATCAAATTTGGCTTTTCTAAATAATTCCGATAGTATAAGCAGTTCATTGTTGATGAACTGACCTAACTAGAACGTGATATGATGGAGTGGACCTATACTGTTGAGTACCATTACAGATTACTGGTTAGGTCTTTTTGGAAACTTCGTATCCATGAATTTTGTGCGTTGTACTCAGTAGAAGACAAAACTCTCTTTCAGTCTTTCTACGGTTGTGAACTATTGAACAATTTACAGTTGACAAAGCTGTTTATGATGATATTCATGCAGCCCTAGCTCAAGCAAACAATGGAGAAGTTGAGTCCGACCTTTGGTCCAACCTTGCAAAGGCAGGTTTTACACAATCCAGTTGATTTATTCGGAGTAATTGTATCTGGAACATCCATGTTGGATTCCTTAACAGACTTCCCACTTAACGTTTTTTGGACATACGCTTTAGAATTTGCCTGATAACAAGTCGATTTTATACGATTTCGGCAAGAATTGGTTTAAGTCATAAAGGTAGAACTTCTATTAGGGTGTAATTCCGAAGTATGCTTTGACTTACTCGAACTACCCTTATCCACTACCTGTGCACGCTTTGTGGACCCCAGTGCTTGCTGTAAAATCCATTCAGTGTTGACAAGAAAGACTAACAAGTTGTATGTGGGCTGACCTTTCTCATTCCAGCTATGGTGTATTGAAGACTAGAAAAAACAGCTAGTAACAACAAGAAATAGACTTGAACTTTGCTTATTTTTAGATATTTCATGACTATCACAAAGCTTTGCAATATCTCGGTTCTCAAGTTCCTCCGGAAGAGCTGCGTCATGCGCGTGGTGCTTATCGCTGCTTAACTGCTTGTGTGATGCGAAATTGTTTCGAGAAAGGCTGTGATAGCAGCAAAGTGGGATCTTCTTGTGACGAACGTTTTTCATCTAATATGTTTGTGATTTGAATTCTTCACTTTTTTTCTACAGGATGACTCCTTCTTGGGTTCTTTGATTGCTGAGAATCAGGAGTTTCGCATCATCTATGTGAGTTTTCTGAGTGATTTAATCCTGCGGTCTTCAAACAGACCTCGTTCAGGTGTTATGGCGCTGGTGTATCGACGGTGCAAATGAATCGAGTGGATTCTCCGATCTCGCACATCAGCTGAACGATATCAAAGAGTTTTCCGGTTCTTTGAGGTAAAGGTGTTTACCTAGTATTTAAAGACTCAGTGAATTCGTGTGTTTGCTGAAGAAGAATTTCAACTCGATGTTTGTTTATTAATGAAGTTGCTGCATCTACCTGCGATTTTTCGACACTGTCATATCTTTTTCAAATGTTGATAGTGCTGATTGGAAATTCAGGATGAAAACGACAAAAGATGAAGCTCTCGGCGTTAATCAATCCCTAAGGGGTGCGCTGTGCATTCGACTTCATTAAGCATCACTGAAGGTGATAGAACGCATGTCAGGCCTTTACAATTCGTCTTACCGATATATCGAGCCAGTGGTGCTATCCACTCAAACAAGTCTGATATCAATTTGCCTATCCCGGAGGGACAGAGGGCTTGGTGAGCCTGGGAAGCGGGGACCGATTTCACGTGTGTGTTTCACGACGTTTCCGACCACTGCGTAGCATGCGTCCTGTTAGAGATTCAGAAGACTAATAGTATATAAACCATTGAAACGTTGCCATTCGAGATTGACACTGCGTTAGGAATTGTTTCTTGTTTTAGATCGAGTATGAAGACAATTAAGAGTGCAAGAGAAATTGCTGTTGATCCGGATTCGATTCTTAGCGCTGCAGATCCGGTCTTCGACAAATTCATGCGTCTCCTGTTCAGTCTCTTAAGATGTGGTCGATTTGATGAGGTATTAGTTCGCTGGGATTTTTAAGCTTAGTGCCCAATTTTCCAGCCTTCCCATTTTTAACCCTTACGTTCTTTGCTTTTCTAAATAGATGTTATGTAGTGACTGGGGCATTGCTTCTTTTGAAACAAATTTGTTTCGATAAGTACGGGAACTGACAGAAACTAGTTGAGAAACGGTTTAAAAGCATTATAATCAACGCAGATTGGAAAATTAAATAGTAGGGTTCCGAAATGGATTTCCAATGGGAATGAAATATTTATACGTTCTTAAGGCTATTGAGCTTTCTGGCGATTTATGTGTGCCATGGATGGGACTACCGATCCACACACAGCGACTTCTTGTTGATCAGGCCCTCCTACCTGCTCATCTTAGCAGGCGTGAACGACTCCCTCTCCGTTTTAGGGAACTCTCTTTCCAGATAATGACGAAAATGATTAACGAGGTTTGTCTTTAAAGGTTAATTTTGCTTAGTTCAGAAAGGAGTATTCAGCGTTCTAATGAGTGGAATTGGACTCGTAATTATTGAAAAGAGTTTCGTTTTATCTCCATAGAAGTTCTGGTGCGTTCTTTTTTGAAAGCTTCATTTCACCACCTGACCTGGTAAATCGGAGCGTTATACTATGAGCTACATCTATAATCGAAGTTTTGGGCGTCGAAAATAGAAAGTATTTTGGCCTGTTAGAAAAACACAGTCGCGCTTCCGAAGTTTCCTCATTATGAGGGCTCATCCAAGCAAGGAAACCTTCGTGCTATGGTGCACCCTTTGTGATCATCATGGCTACTGACATGTATTTTTCCGTGGTTCTTTTGGATACAGGAACATTTAAAAACGGACTGTTACACCTATATCACCTGTGTCCCGTTGATTGTCCAGTGACTCGAGCGAGCACCAGTAAATCTTCCATTTTTCCCTGTCACATGTAAAGCGGAGTTTTGGTCCCTCTAGGGACTCATCGAGCATCATATCTTTCTTCTAGGCTTTTCGTGAAGAACGCTGACCATCGGATCGGTGGTCTTCCTGCAGTACGAGACGGGCTTAATCGACTTGTAATGATATAATTAGTGTTTTATAAGGCACATGACAGTGTTGTATGAAACCCAGTTCGCACCAATTTCTATCCATTACCTTGGCGAACTAGGTGATAAAACGATTACTACTTCATCTCTGTGATGTTGATTGGCAAGATGTGTTTTATGAGTACTTTCTGTCACGGTAATTTAAATTCTGTTTAGACGAAGTATACCATGGGCATTCGAATGTTTTTCGCGGCCCTTATAGGCGACTTCAAATTTCTTCTTCCACTTGCAAACAATTTTGAAGATCGTCTTTGGTGTTACGTGAATGCTTCTGTCCAAGCCAGGTTCACTTTCAAGTTTTATTTTGTGATAAAGTAGGATTGTTTGTTAATCCATTGAGTATTCTAATGATAGAGATTGACAAAGGTGATTGATGGAAAAGAGTAATTGGCTCAATAACTGATATCATTGTTGTGAAATAATTTGTGTTTAGACTGAACTTCTCTCTCGCATTGAAACATCCAGTGTTCACTCCAACAACTGCAGAAGGTATTTTCGAAGCTATCATCACGGTATGCTACTATCAGATATCTGTTCTCGAGATTTTACTACAAGATGGCCATTTCTTCATTACAGACAGATACTTCGCCGTACCATACGCTTATGAGCTTCATGGTGCGCGGAGCATGGGACGAAGCTATAAAATGGATGGATGACTTTAGTAGAATGGTCGAAGAAGGAAATGACATCCGCTCTCGATCACTATATCGTTTCTTCGGCCTTGTCACTAGTGCATGCCATGTCATGAAGCATAGCTTTAAGGTAAGTTATGCACTTTCAAACGGATGAATGGTTTGAAAAGTGTTGTGTTTTGTCAGGAATATTGTGAGGTATATCAGGAAATGTAAGCAACTGTTTTATGCAAATTCCGTTGAATCATTGATTATTCTGAATCGTTTTAGAAGATTTTATCATTTTTTACTTAAACGGTTATTATTAGTTACTCACAACGTTTTACCGCCTCATCGTGGTTTGGAAGTGTTCCTGCGTATCGGGCCGCGATGTATAGCGGGTGGATTCATCCCCGCAGCACGGCATCCTATCGTGAGAAGAAATCCGGCGTTTCCATCAGGAAGCCCAGCTCCTTAGCTAAGGCTAAATGAATACCAGAGTCCACCATCGTCCCTTTATCAGACTTGTCGCATGGTGGCAGATTTCCTTCCTTCTGATCCACATGGACAGGACTGACTGCCTGTGGTGGTGACGATCGAGGGCAGACTTCGGCCGTAGGCTGACTTCAGGACTCCAGGGAACTACAATGGCTAAACCAACAAAACTCCTATTAGAACTTCTGCTGGTACCCATACAACGAATGAAGATGGGTCATCCAAGTATGCAGGTATACTTGGTTATTGTTAGTCATTTATATTTTTTTTTCAGGAGGATCATTCAAAGAATATTATCGGGAACATGGTTGATGTTTTACGAGAGAAGCAGCTATTTAGTCACATACCATTTTATGCAGCTATTTTATCCAAGCAAGAAGCACTGCAACTAATTAGGAATGTAATGTCGGGTTGGTTATGTGATTTCTTTTTGTGTTATGTGTGGGTTATGGTTTGTTTTGTTTTTTTTGTATTGTTTTGTTTGTGTTATGTTTTTTTTGGTGTGTTATGTTTTTAATCTCGTCTTTTAGACATTGTTGGCTAGTGAATACGTTGACAGGTTTCCGACATTTTGCTCAAGTCGTTTGATCCGCATTCCAGTACTTATACAAAAACTTTTATGATATATTTTCTCGATAGTTCAAATACATCCTTTCCTTCTCCATATTTAACCGAAGCCCACTTATTTTGCTTTTTCATTTTACGGAAGCAGTAAGACCTCTGACTGGAACAAAAACTTGGAGCGTTTTGTCCATCGGGCTGACTTAGTCCACTGTTCAATTTCGATACTATCGAGAAGAATGGCTAATCTGTTGGTGCTTTGTGAATTACTTAGCGATTAGCGGTTTATGCTTATCCCTCCAAATTGGCTCCACTTTGTTTTTTTTTTCGCAGCTCTTTGTTTCTTTTGCTATTTAGTTGCTTCTAGATGTAAAAATGGCTAGCGATCGTTCCACATTCATTGAAGCACTAAAGGAAGCAGGATTAGACGGTGAAAGTATCGCTGTTGAGTTTGGCCGATTTCGTATGTTGGTATGTTGTATTTAAACTTATTGTCATCTTAAGGTTACATTATATATATATATATATATATCTTAAATCAATAACTCAGGAGGAAGTCGATCATATTGATCGCTTGAATTGGATATTCGCTTGCAGTGATGAGAAACTACTGCACGCCGTTACTGAGGCCAATGCTGTCATGCGTTATTATCTGTGTATGTTGTTTCCTTAAAAATCCTAACGTTTTCAATTTGTGTTCTTGTTTAGTACGCGACATGGAAACTGAAGCTAATACCGTGACTTACGCTTGTGAGCGTCTTCAAATAGTTGACCGCTTCGCCAGATTAGTCAGAAACATGGAGCATACGGAAGAGCCTCAAGTGGAAAAGGCTGCAGAACTCGTTATCGATGAGTTCAACAATCATCGTCTTTATTTGGTTAATTTGCTTTTCTTTTCGTTTCGCCCTGAAATAAATCGAACTCCTCGGAAATTCTTCTATACGATCTACCACATATCTTCTATTCAATGAAGGTACAAAATCTCGTTTGTGAGTTTAAATGAGCTTTTCTGGAATGACTTCTTTTCTGGGAATGATTTCTTGACAAAAGATGTTAAGCCGCAAATTTGCATGGCAATCAATTGGCTTCATACATAATCCCATTCCGCGCTTACTGTTACGTCGAACATAAAGCGAATATATTTGCTTATTTATTTATATCGATTAGAATAAGTGTATTAGTCATTCAATCGTTGCCCATTTGATTGAAAATCCCTCGAGTAAAAAAGCGATTGCGATAAATGACTCTTCTGTCACTTAATTCTACATAGGTTGATTCTGGCCATGTTGCTCATGTTATTCATATGGGTTCGTTCATATCACTTACATGAATGCTTGGATGACCCATCCTCACTGATTATGCGAGCCCCAATACAATGCCCATTTTTTCGAAGCTTCAGTGGTTTAGCCGCCATAGTTCTCGGAGGTCCCGAGGTCAGCCTAGCCAAAGTCTGTCTCAAGTCGTTACCACCATAGGCAGTCGCCGTTTTTGTGGATCACAGGGAAATTTGCCACCATGTGATTAGTTTGATATCAGGACGGTGGTGGATCTCAAAGTGGTTTGCTTTTAGCTGGGCTTACTGATGGAAACGCCGGTCTCCTCAGCCTGGGAGACCCTGCAGGGTGGGGGTGAATCGCCCTGTTGTACATTGTAGCCAACCACGAGCACCTCTTAGCCACGGTGAGGCGGTAAACCGTTAGAAGGTCGTTTATATTAGTTGTTGTTAGGCCATTTACACTCATCTATCTATTAAAGCATCTGTCGAAGTAGTTATTAAGAATTCTATGTTGAAAGTAAGTTGTAGACAATTTGTTAAAGTGTGATGTTCTGCAGTAGATTTTAAACTGTGCTCCAAATCTGAAGATAACAATCATCGTCGCATTTCTGGTTAAACGTGGAAACCCTCTGTGGTTAATTTTTAATTCTCCTCTTTAGAAAAATCACTTTAGATTCAAACTAATTGATAAAGAAGAGCTGTTTTTTCCTTCTTAAAAGTAAACCTGTAATAACACCATTGCCTTTCATTGACTTTCGTTGAGTGACAGCTGTGCATATTCGTAGTCGTGTAGCAGAGTAATGCGTTTAAAAATTTTTTCTAGTCTGCCGTAGCTCACTGTACGACATTTGCCGTCGAATGTGCCAAGGCATACGACGCGGCACGACAAAAAGCCGAAGATGAACATGAAGGGCATCAGTACTCACGGCAAGGAGACCTTGTCGACCTTTCGCGACGTACTGCACAAGCGGAGCGCAGCCAGTCACGTTACGAACACTTTAAGATTACGCTAGGCGCATGCAAGGAAGTGAGTAATTCAATTATTTGTTTTTATCCTATGTATTCCGCAAGTTCTGCTTCTCAGCGAACGTTTGATGCAGTGGTGGCATTTCTACAACATCCTGGTTGGAGGTCAATTACGCATGAGGTTGGTGACCACGCCTATTCCCTAATAATTGACTTCTTTGGTATTTGGAGAGTAGTCAGTCTCGTTGTATCGATAAGGTAGAACGAGCTTTCTACAAAAATGTTGTGGCTAACTGTTCGGCACCTTAGCCACAATTAAGGTTTTCTTTAATAACCTCATGTTGGTTTATCAATGCGGCAAGATGTTAAGTATTTATACCAGAGTTAAATTAAATTAAATTAAATTGTTAAAGATGTTTCTGAGGGGTTTCAATTTTCTTTTTTAGGACTGGGGACGAACAGAGCAGCTGGAAACATTGAGACGACGGTTTTACGCCAACATCTTGAGCAGGTTTTTACGCAGTGTTGAAATGTACGGGGATATGGACATTGTACTGAAGCTACTTCCTGTATTAGCCGATGACGACCTGAAAATTTATGAGGTTTGTAAACAAACCGATGACATTTCTAAAAATCATAGATTTCATTGTGAAAAGACTAAATCGTATGAGTTCATACCATTTCGTGTGTCGTCGTCATTTTCAGGATCTTGCTGAAGATGATCTCAGCCAATTTCTCCTTGATCTCCACGCTTTAGCGGGACACTTATTGGGATAAAGTTATTTGCTTCATGCTACAATTCTTGCCTGTACTTCGTTCAGATCTGTGATGATGAGTTTTCCAAACTTACATAACCATGATTGAATAAAAGGTGCTTGCAGGAGTTCTCGTTGTGCTTGTCTTTTCATTTAAAAAAGAAATGCTGTAGCTAACCAGCGCTAACAGTTTTCACTACTATTTTTCTCACACTTAGAGAAGTTGTTTAACATTATCCACCTTACTGGCCTTCCTATAGGCAGTATTCTGGGAAAAAAAAGGCTTGAAGTAACGGGAAGGAAGTGAAGTGAAGTACAATGAGTAACCCATCTTCAGCAATCATATGGGCTTCACCGCAATTCCGGGCTGACTAGTTTCAACGTTTCGCATTCTTTTTTCCCTGTCACTTTTGTGCCATCTTTCGGAACTGCAGTGATATTTGGTACAATTTTTTTGTCGTGCTTTGTAATGGAGCTGTCGGACTACTTGTCAGCTACCTGTGAACCTGTTATGTGAATACAGCTGCATAATTCGTCGATTTTGCTTAATCAATCCTACTTATGCATGCAAGTTTCACACGAGAGCAAACTATCTTCTTCTTTGTGCAGAATGTTTGTAGTAGTAAAGGGATAGAAAACAACGTTTAAGTACCAGACTTCCAAATTTAAGTAGCGTATGGATAGTCCAGGGAAGTATAGCGCTGTGGTTAAAGGTGCCCTGCAATTCACTGGCCCATTCCACAGCCGAGGCTCACCAAGTCCTCCGGAGTCGGTAGATTGGTACCAGACTTGTATAGGAGGCTAGCAGCACTCGCCCGATACATCAGTAGGCCACTGCGAGTCCTTGTAAAGGCGAGATATGCATTCACTCACCTCTAACGATACTTAATGAAGTCGAATGCATGACGCATTCCTCAAGAATTGATCACTGCCAAGAGCTTTATCCTTTATCATCACCGAGTGTAAATGGAGTCTGCGTGCGATCTCTCACTTGTTGGTTGCCTAGAAGCACTCCATAAAAGCGGTACAAATGGGGAATACTTCTATGTTTTATTGTTTGTTCCAGGATCTAACATCGTATGTATCACACCATGGGGATCCCAGTACTGCCTGTGTTCGATTTGTATCCTTAGTAGTGGAAATTCCCTGAAGATTATACGAAATCCGTTGCGAATATCTCGGCGTCATAGTGGCTGTATTTCACATTATGTCCTTCCGTAAAGAAATAACAGTAGCTACAAAGTTATGTGGACTTGGGCCTTTCAAATCAGGACAGCTTAGTCTACGATTATTTGAAATTTTTCTAAATTACGTAACTGACATCGGGTTGGCACAAAACAGCTTACTACCGGCGAGTAGGAGGCGAAAGCGCTTAAACGTCAGCCAGTAATGTGTCGAATAAGTCTTGCTATTAACAACCTCGTCATCACTCATCAAGAAGACAGTGTGTTATCGACCAGTGTCGGGGTTGAAAGAAGGTCGATACTGGAACAAAAAAGCTTTTTCAGCTAACATTTCGACGTCTTCGTCTTCTTCGGAGTTGGGTTGATTCGAGTCGACAATCCACGGATGGTCGTCCTGGCGATGTGTGAATGTTCATTGTCGCGTCGAGTCTAACTCGTGGAGCACCGTTCATGTGAAATTTTTCACCCACGGAGGCTCTCTTTTGCATGAGAAAGACGTTGATCTATTGCTGTCATCCAATATGATCAGCTTTTTGGCGGCGATGTGCCCTGCAATAGTCGGTGTTTCATTAAGTGACACATAGTATAATATAGTAATAAGGCGCATCGCCGAGAGAGATTCTTCATTCGAATGATGCTAAACTTCACTAGATTCGACTCGATACGAAAATGAAAACCACATTGCGAGGACGACCATCTCTGACCTCGACCACTCGTATTAATCTGGCTCTGATGAAGACGAATACGTCGAAACGTTAGCGAATAAGTCTCTTCATATCAACCTAGTATTGGCTGAGTAATCTGGAAAAACCATTAATTATTTTTGCCAAGTTTTAATGACAGTAGGTTTTCAAAATAACTCTCTTCTTATTTAGATGACCCGATTTCACACGTCCAAGCACTCCTTCGTTTCGGTCTCCCTCAGCTATCGTCACGGAACTGGTCTTTCTCGTATGTAGCCTGAGCGGCAACTTATTTTCCTCTCGTATCTTTGTCTAGCCTTTTGTTTTTCCTGGAAGAAATGGCCAAGCTCGGTTGTTCTCAAATTATCACCAGAAGATAGATTATGGTTGGCCTTTGTGGATTGGAGAGAAATTTGAGGCTTTGTGGCTTGTATCCTTCCTGGGCGATGACGATACCATCTATGTTTTGCCTTTCTTTCAGCTACTATTTTACACTATCAGTGCTTTCAGCAATCACTGGTCAGCGGGAATGGGAGGGAGTAGTCACGGGTTCGAATTACAATTGGGATTCCAAGTTTTGTTCATATCTCAGCACCATTGTGCTTATCTCTTTAGTGCTAAAATGTGTTGTTTTCGAATGCGGCTTTATTAATGTGAAAACTAAGTTGATCTAAGCCGATGATCCGAGTCGATGGTCCACGCTTATTATTCGTCTCGATGTGGCTGCTTCGCTTTCGTGTCGAGTCAGTTCTTCAGCAGTCCATCTCCTCGAATGAGGCACACTCATTCAGTGATGCCCTTTTATACACGATGCTGATGGTGGATATAATGATAATGTCCGTTGATAACTACTTGTTTTTCTTCCGGACATATATTATCGCGCACATTGTGCAGAAGTCGGTGTTATTATTAGCTAGCACAAAGCATAGTAATACTTCGAAACCGACTTTCCTTGAACCTCGGTGTGCTTAATCAATATGTATCCTTTCTTTGATGAACTTACATATTCATTAAGCACACCGAAGTTCAAGGAAAGTCGGTTTCGAAGCATTAATACGCTTTGTGCTAGCTAATAATAACACCGACTTCTGCACGATATGCCCGATGATATATGTCCGGAAGAAAAACAAGTAGTTATCAACGGACATTATCATTATATCCACCATCAGCATCGTGTATAAAAGGGCATCACTGAATGAGTGTGCCTCATTCGAGGAGATGGACCGCTGAAGAAGACCTGACTCGACACGAAGGCGAAGCCGCCACGTCGAGACGAAGAACAAGCGTGGACCATCGACTCGGATCATCGGCTCTGATGAAGACGAAGATGTCGAAACGTTAGCCGATAATAAATATTATTATCAACCTCGTGTAAGCTCATTAAGTTGATCTAAATTGAAGTAGTAGAGCTGAACAATTGAACCATAGCGACAATAGTAGAGACATTTTCCAAATTAACGTGATCACAGCTCAATGGCAGAGAACCTGAAAATCTCAGTGACTCGCGTCCCACAATCAGCAATCATTCATTCGCTCTGTTGCGCATAAGGAAATATCACCACTTAATGGCATCACGCTGGACAAGAACGTGTTTTCCCTATTCCAATCGGATCGCATCGATGTGCTGTCGCTTGCTTATTCAATCCATCCGGTCAGTAATATCCCTTCTACTAATATTCTGTTTGGTTGAAACTGTCGACCCGCCATTTCTGTTTCCACATGGATATTTCGATAGCGCCAAGTTGAAACCGTTTGACGCTATCTATCTGAATATGATGGCGCAATCAAATCTTGAATACGGTGGAATAACACTTGAGGTACCAATGCTTCCGTTTCCAAAGAAATATAGAAATTTGATCTCTCAGTCTGCTGTCAGATTTATCACATGTTTCGTACAGATTTCTTCGATTTCTCTAAGAGTTGTTTACCAGGACTGGTACTGAAAAAGGAGAATTTTTGAAAAGTTTTAAGTTCATTTACACATTGAAATATTCGTCCCACATTTTCTACATATGGTCATTATTGAATGTGAATTAGATTTAAGTTGTTGGTCTTTATGAAGTTTGGGGAGGATGTGGGCTTATTACGAAGATTGCTTTTATTCCTTTGAAAATGTCCTTCCAAGTGATGGAACGATGTTTCGTATTGGTGGGTGTATGAACTATCACAATGCCTCTACTGAGTGAATTAAGGCCCCCGCTTTTCTTTACACGAGTCGCCTTTCACGTCTACTTTGAGGATTCCAGCACTTTTTCCATTCGGTTCGTTTACTCGCATCAATCATTCAGGAAAGTGTTCCAACTTTTACACGTGGCTTCTGCTGCTGTTTGAGGAATTTGCTTTCCTCATGGATGTCGGTAAAGACTGGTCTAGTCGATTCTCTCTGGAATCCTGAGATAGCCGGGCTAGAGCGTTCCCAGTTGGATTTCAGAAGATGAACTTTTCCCTGCCAAGTCAATCCGGTAGCAACTTCCAGACTTCAGAAGGATGAGCGGCTTGACGAGCCTGGAGCGAGATCGACCCAGCACCATGTTGGTGATGGTCGGCATCACCATCACTGTGCTAGTTGCCTCATCCTCGTAATATCTCTTAAGAAATGCAGAATGTGTCCAAGCTAACAACAATTTACTATGGAATGGCTTCGAAGAAGATTGTGGGTCCCTTCATCCGTTGCTATACCGTGAATGCCGGAATGTAAATTATCATGCTACGAGATCAAATTGGCATAGTCATTAGTACTCGGGTGAATAAATGGATGAGTGCCCACCTGCTTATGAGATCGATGGGCCATTGTTGTTCGCATGAGTAGTCAGTCAAAGTACCTGGTTTACACCTTGGGACTTTTCCTTCTGGTTTAAATAGAGGAAAGTCTCAGCCGTGTTTTATAGACCAGCATCATGTAGTGGTGAACATGTTAACCCCCGCAGAAGGTATGAGGTTCGATCCCCACAGTCCTAGCGCGGCAATCCCAAGATTCCGGAAAAAATTGACTAGACTACCGTTCAACAACATTCAGAAGATCAAAAAACATCAAGTAGCACCCAAGCGCATATGGATATTTAACGAGATTTGTGGAATATAAATGATAGAGAACGAATCGAATGGAATGAGCGATTGAATCCGCGCAATGTGTGATGCCGGATCATATAAAGGCTAAAAATAGCTTTCCTCATCTTGTGCCCCATGCAATGTATAGATGGTCTGTTGAACAAATATAAAAATTTAAGGAAAAAAACTCAGTACAGCAAAATAAATCGGGGATAAAAGGCGAAATGACAGCTATGCTTTTCGTCTGTTGTGTGTCAAATCAAGAGTCTTAATGCTCATCAATGTTAGAAGAATGGAGGCATAATGTCCTCCGACATCGTTACAGTTTCTAGTCCATATTTTTTCCTCATGAAGTGTTTGTCAGAAGAAAGACATTTCAGGATCTTGATAAGTTGCGTACATCACGAAAACTTGTGCCTCGTCCACCGAACCTACGTCGTGATCGAGAAGAAGATGACGCACTTCTTGATCGGCCTCCGCCGGATATCGGTCAGTTCATTGGAGAAAACTTTATTAAGAACCGATTGATCAGGCAAGGACACTCGCAATTTCCAGTGTAATGTGGCAGTAAAAGTTCACGCGCCTTTCCTCCCAAATATCCAGTTTTTTGTCTCGTTGATGTAGAGCGGAAAATCAGGGGAATCAAATGAATCTCGGGAATTTTTTGAATCCCACCTTTAAAACGGTTAAATTCGTCGTTTAAATATGAAAGAGTCATTGAAATGTGAAATAAGCTTTCATATAGGACTAATCTGTTTCGATATCTGGTTAACTGAATAGCCTAGGCGCACCATTCGTGCGGGCCGCAGAAGGGTTTCCTACCGAACGCTATTTTCTTTTAATGGAGAAATTCAGTATACCTCTCCTTAGCAACCCGTGTAGACGCGCTCGCACATCACTAACTCAAAGATCGTCACTAGATCTACCTTAGGGCTCGAAGAGAGGTTTGGTGCTTCTTAACTTGGCTATCCACAAGTTGAAATGGTGAAGTCTTCCTAAGATCCGTTGATCCTAGAAAAGCATAGACTGCTCTGCATAACAACTTGACACGAGGAGAAACCCTTTTGCTGCTTTTAGGATCCATTCATAGTATCAACCACAACGTTGCTGAGGTATTTGCAAAACTCTGGACCGCAGCTGTCTATGGTGGGGAACGAACGCGCTATTGTCCTTTCGGGGGAATAACCGATAGAGCTAGCTGAGAGACGTGCAAAACGAAGAACCCGCATGGTGTGGTGGTGAACGCGTTACTCCCCGGAAAGGACAATAGTGCGTTCGTTGCCCCACCGCAGACATCTGCTGTCCAGAGTTTTGCAAATACCTCAGCAACGTTGTTGTTGTATTTAGATTATAACCTGCCGTGAAAGTTGTAGTAGGCAGAAAATAAAAAGCGAAAACATTCATAGTATCAGCTAATTAAGAAAGTCAATTCTTGCTACTAAGGGTTGCGTTTAAATATGTTCCTCTGCTAGTCCTATTGTAACTTTGCTATCTCTCCAAGTGAATATCATTTCATTCAAGGTATAGTACATATTCCACAGGGTTTTCAGTACAACGAGAACATAATGGGAAGAATCATCTGTCTTGTTTTCTAAAATTCACCAATTGACTTAATTTTGTCTTTACTAGGAGAACACGAAAACGCCTATTTACCTGGAGAAATCATGAGTTTTCCGAAATTTCACCGTTCCTGGGTTTTATAGCCTTTTCTAAGCCTTGGGATATTAAAAAAAACAACGCTGTTTTCGCGCTATCAAGCGGTTTTCTCGTATCACTTGGCTCTTCAATTTTTCCAGTTCATTCATTTTCTCTTCATTTTGATTTGATTTTAAAGAAGGCCTAGTTTTTATCTTATGAAAATTAACTAAGAGATGTTTTCGCATGGTACACATGTCGTTCTCATTTTATATTACGAAATTGTCTATCCAGTGTCCAGTAGATAAACTTAATTTAATATGTTGAAAAAATATCATGCCATGGAAAATTATGATAGGCAGTGAATAAAAAGTTAACATTATGATTTCATCTACAGCCTCAGCTTAACTGGGTTCATTGCCGATTTGGACTTACCAGATCAATCCCACTGGTGGGTAATTGCTGTTGGCGTGGATTGATAGAACTAGCTGAGAAACAGGCAAGGCGAGCGATCCGTATAGTGTGGTGGTGAACGTGTTGGCCCCCGAAAGGGTAATAGCGCGCTCGTTCCCCACCGCAGACACCTGCTGTCCGGAGTTCTGCAAATATCTCAGCATCGTTGTGGTTTTATCACACGTAATACTGTGCCATGAAAAATTGTAATAGGCAGTAAATAAAAAGTTAACATTTAAATATGTTGAATATTGTTAATGTTGCAATGTTGTTTCAAACACGGCTGTTTTCATGTCAGCTTGTCAGACTTGCAAAATTATGAACAAAACTTTTACGTTTCTCGGAACTTTTGGTGGCAGTATACTAATTTTCAGAAGCAGTCGTTCCAAACCTGCAGAGGAAGAAATCGACGGAGTTACCGGCTGAAAGACCTCATTCTCCTCTATTAGCTGTCTCTCCTGATACTGTCCCGTCGTCTCCTGAGGGTGAAGTTACCTTGTACTCTACCTTGCACCACTTGCAATATCGACAGTACCCATGTTTTGTGTTCTAGAAATGGGTCGCTTGTTAAAGGTTTCGAACACGATGATAAAGAAGAGGTATGAGTCGCAAAACGGTGTTCAAATTTCAGTTCTATACACTGGCTGTATGAGAAGTATAATAGTTATGAGTTGAACATCCATAAAGGCAAATTAAATTAGTGGTCATATTATTCAACTTGAAAATTGTAGGAAATTTCTGTGGACTTAAAATTTCCTATCTTGAGATGTATGGGGGCTCGTGTGGCGCAGTGGTCGGAGGTGCCCTGCAACACACACGTGGAGTCGATCCCGGCGCCCATGGCCAACCAAGCCTTCCATCACCCGAGGTCAGCAAATTGGTACCAGACTTGTCTGGAAGGATAGCATCACTGGCTGGATATATCGGTCACAACGAGTCATTGTAAAAGCTAGATATGCATTCAATCACCTCCAAACGATGCTTGAAGAAGTCGAATGTATGGTGCATCCCTCAGGGATTGACCAACGCCGAGGGCTTTATCATTTATCCTTTATCTGGAGATGAGTAGCTGTCGTGTATGTTAGGAGAATTATGCAGATAGAATTCGCATCACTTCCAGGGCTACGGTATTTTTTTCCCGCTCCGCGAAAATCTTCCTTGAAGTAGCACTCTACCGTTGTAAAGCTTTATTTATTTTAAAATTGTGTTTCTATGCTTATTTGAACAGGATTTTCTAGAGCCGCCGATAATGACAATCCTTTCGATGTTATCGCCACACGTGCTCCAGCCAGGTGCGATTTGAATAACAAATATTTCTGTCAAAATCTTATGTAATAAACTTGCTTATGTCAAGAAAACTACAGGCACCTGTTGCAACTTTCTAATCGTATGAGGCGAACTCATCGCAAGCGTCGTAGACCTAAATTCCTATCCAGAAGCGATATCTACGATCCACGACGGTTTGTTCGGCAAACACGCTTTTCTTAGATAAAGTAGCTTCGTGATGTTGTGATCTTATCAGCGATCGATATCAGAGCTAAGCAAATGTATTTATAGACATCGCACACAAAAAATTTCTCGAGAAGAAAGAAAAAAGATTCGGGAAGAGCTGATATTTAAGCCGGGAATCAACGAATTGAAACACGCCATTACCCCGAATTCCAATGGGCACGAAGGTAGGAAGCCAATTATTAGAGATTGATGTGAAACTAAATTTCGGGTCCAAGTCGTCGTTCTCTCCGATTTTTTGATTGTTCTCCCCTTACCAATTCGCCGACCCCGAAGGGATGGAAGGCTTGGTGGGCCGTGGGCGCTGGAATCGATTCCGCGTGCATGTCGTAGTGGCCCCTCCAACCACTGCGCCACACGAGCCCTCTGTGCGCCCTTACCATAGTTACAATAATTTTTTCAAACATTTTGGATATTTGTTCTAATATAATGAAACAATTTTTCTTTTTTTCTACAACTTTGAATTAAATTAATAAAGCAGTAACTCAAACGGACATCACTAGTGTCTCAGTTCCTCTGGGTATTTTCGCTAAGGCGGTCCTCGTGCCGGTACGACAGACATGAAGAGCGTCGCAATTTTCAGATGACTTCCTTCTCTTATCTTCATTATTTTTCTACTATTCGCGTGTATCTGTCGTATAGATTGCTTGCGGTCACAGTTGAGTTGATGGAATCCCTTAGAATAGATATGTTGTTTGTTTACAGGAGACATTACTTAACCGCTTTGCCATGCACTCACCATTCACTATAATGCAGGCTTTCCGCTTTCGCTCATGATGTGTCTTATGAGGAAAACTTATTTAAAAAAAGGTTAAGGCTCTTCCCGTTGATCAATCCTTGAGGGATTCGACTTCATTAAACATCCTTTCGAGGTGATTGAATGCATATCTGGCCTTTACAAGACTCGCGGTGGCCTAGCGATGTATCGACCCAACGTAGCTATCCTCCCAGACAAGTCTGATACCAGTTTGCAGACTCCGAAGAGATGGAAGGCTTGCTGAGCCATGGGCGCGGGGATCGATTCAACGTCTGTGTTGCAGGGGACCTCCGACCACTGCCCCACGCGGGTGAGAAAAAGCTCATAATTCTTCTAAATTCTCCTATGGGAAAATTTGATTTTCAAATTGTTCTGCTCTAAGGGTGTAGCAGAGAGAACTATGTAGTGTATTAAAAGTCACAGCCCAAAAAGTAAACACTGATGTGGGCAGAGTCCTGAATGTCGACACAGAGGTGGTTCCAAAGTTTAGGGAACAAATGCATCATTCGGATGCCAGAGTGTGTTGACAATGACCAGTCGTGGGAAACAAACCGATCCAGAAAATTGTTCGACTATGATTGCTTTACTTCAGTCCTTTTCGGACACTTGAGACTTTCGAGGAAAATCAAAAATGAACCGCGTCACCTTGTTCGTTCACAAATGTCGACGCCATTTATGTTTCCCGTGTCATTTTTCAGAACGATCGCTATTTACTCATTATTTATTTTTCTTACATGACCCGATATCACATGTCACACCTTAATAATCCCAGCACTTCTTGTATTCGATCCGTTTCATTGCATGCACCATATGCTTTCAGTTCTGCTTGAAAACTTCTTCACCTTTGTTACGAGTGTTGCTGAATGCTGGTCGATTCGACCATCCCTAGTGACGCAAAATGGCTGTGCTAGGGTGTTCCCACATGGATTGTAGGCAATAAGCTTGTTTCAGACAAGCTTCGTACCAACTTCCCGACCCCGACCCGATCCCGACTCATTTTTTCACCCACTCACTCATTTTTTCTTTGAAATTTGTTTGCATGAAGCTGTTTTATGTATTCCTGATTTTCTACATTGGCACTGTACGTCAGCCTTCAAATGGAGAACGATCTTGCTTTCAATGAAAACCTTTTAATGTTTTTTTTATTTGCTACCCACTAGAGCTTTCACCGCAAGGTATCATTCGAAATCAACCACAACGATGCTGAGATATTAGGGGAAACTTGGAGCCCCCGGGCCAGATCGAACCACGATTTCCCCTTCCGAGGGCTCACCCAATACACACTGCGCCACGGTGGCTCATACGCTGCGCTTCTCTCAGCTTGTTTTCTATCTACCGGTGCCATCAGCAATCACACGTCGATGAGAGCATCTTTCATTTATTCGTTTAATATACTTTTAATTCAATAATTTGTGTGAATTGGTTACGTTAGTTGCCGATGTTTGTGCTACATTCTGTTTTGTTGTTAATATTTATTGTTTTAAGGAAGTGTTCAAGTTCATCGACCTAAACATGCGCTAAACGCTGAACGACAGGAAACACTCTTTCGAACCACACCACACCTTCAGCTATCGGTAATTTCTTTACGTTTTTACTTTATGACTTCTATTTAACCTAGCTATTTCGATATACAGACGACCTCTTTATTTTTCCTTACCGTTGCTGTCTCCTATAGTGGATACAGTCTGGTATGTATTCGTTCTTCGATGAGCTTACACGAGGTTGATAACAATATTTATTATCGGCTAACGTTTCGACGTCTTCGTCTTCATCAGAGCCGATGGTCCATCGATGGACCATCGACTTGGATCATCGGCTCTGATGAAGACGAAGACGTCAAAACGTTAGCCGATAATAAATATTGTTATCAACCTCGTGTAAGCTCATCGAAGAACGAATACATATTGATTAAGCACACCGAGGTTCAAGGAAAGTCGGTTTCGAAGTATTAATACAGTCTGGTATGTTATTAGTGATCTAACATAGCTTCATTTCAGACGTTGAGTAAAACCTTAGGTGCATTGAACTAATTTTATGGTCCATTTTTCGTCTTCTTCTTTTAATACATCGCTCCCATATCCATAGATCGCTTTAGATCTACGTTTCGTCAAATCGCGATGACGTATTATTTGTAAAAACTTAGAATGGTAAGGAATTGGTATTCTATGTGATTGGTGTATCAATTTCAAATCACAGGGCGCATGTGGCGCAGTGGTTGCAGGCTCCACTGCGGCACGCACGTGGAATCGATTTCTGCGCCCATGGCCCACCAAGCCTTCCATCCATCCGGGGTCGGCAAATTGGTACCAGACTTGTCTGGGAGGATAGCAACACTGGCTCGATACATCGACAGGCCACCGCGAGTAAAGGCCACAAATGCATTCAATCACCTCCAACGATACTTAATGAAGTCGAATGCATAGCGCATTCCTCAGCGATTAATCAACGCCGAGAGCTTTATCCTTTATTTTAAATCGCATAATTCTAACTAAAAATGCATAACCACGCTATACCTTTGATGTCACTGAGATGCAGAGAGGTCTGTTGAGCCGAACAAAGCAGTAAGAAGATCTGAGAAGACCATCTTTCATCTGCTAGTGGTGAAACTGTCATAACACTGAAGCTTTCATACGCTTTTTATCAATATACAGATACGCATTCACATAATGACACTGGTCTTCGTCAACGTGCGTTGGCTGACAAGATGGCGTTCGTTTCGAAGCGATCAATGGCAGCCGGCAGAGATCGTCATCGTCTCATCGTCCAGTAGGACTGAAAACGGAATATTCCCCTGCATTCATGTTACCTCATGGATCTTCCTCATAGAGGAATTTCATTTCGGTTAGCTGAGAGACAACGTGGCGCGTCCTCAGGTCACGGATTGAGGGTTAACTGCAAACCAAAACCGACCCTTTTTTTCCTGAGACTCAAATGAATCCTGGGATGGACTTTGTGCTTCTGCTACACCGATTTGGTACACCTTCTGACTTTAAAAGAACGTATTCACGCATGCGTCCGTGGTTAAGTTTTCCTTTATGTGGATTGCATTCCACAAAGCAATTCGTCCAAAACTCTGCAGTCAGGTGACAGGGAACTATATAGGAGGCGGTTAGGGCCTCCTCCAATAAATAAACTCATCACTCTGCGAGAGACTGGCAAGTAATTCTCCACGTTGAGAATTTGGCAAGTTAGACATGGGTGTCAGAAGCCAAGCCATCAAAATAAGTGAGCCTCATTTACCTGACTTTTAAAGAGCTCGTATACGGCAGTGGAGGACGAGCGCGGAGAAGCTGCTAAAGTCGCGGGGCCATCCTAGGCTACCTAGTTCGCAGAGGATAAAAGTGGCGATCTGTACCTACGATGCAGGCTCACTTTTGTCTGAGTCTCTGACAGAGTATTTGATCAGGTAGCCAAAAAGAATAGGGTATGACGTCATCGGGCTTGTAGAGACGAGGAGATGACACGCATTGACATCCTATGATAGCGGAGAACTGTTCGTCGGAACAAGCGACTGTAGAAGAGTCGGCGGTGTTGGCGTTCTCGACAACACGATTTTAACCATGAACATCAATTCATTCGGACAACTAACAACACAGATCGGAGCATAACAGTTGAAGAGATGTGGATCAATACCAACTTTGATAATTTTCGTGCTTTGCATACCGACATCAAACTATAACGAAGACGATTTCGACACGTTCTAATGCACTTGGAGAAGTTGCACAAAAAAGACCATACATTCTTTAAAGTCATCATTGAGGTCATTTGAGATTTTAGCACTAGTATTCGACGAAGAAGAACGTCTGAACAACGTTGCATTGGAACCCACGGATTAGAATGGAACAAGAAGGATGAGCGGCTGTCTTAGTTTTTTTATGACGACAAACACCATTCATGACAACTCGCAAACGCAGAAGTGCCACTCTCAAAGGTGGAGCAAATCGAATACTTTGCCTCACCGATGTGACTGTCGCCTCAAATTTCTACACTGAATCAGATCAACGCCTCCTTCGTGCAAGATTAAATTTTTCACCGAAAGGAGAGAAAGCCGCTAAGTTCGGAGAAAAAGCGAAAGCTAAAATCATCATGAGCTGGTACTTATTTAGACTAGTAATCGGCTCATGGAAAGATGTTGTTGTTGATGAAATCGACAAGTAATACGGTCACCTCATTCAACATCTTCTCATATGTGCAACGAAGGCTTAGTTCGAAAATCACTAAGAGACGTCTGTCTCCAGAAACACTAGAGCTGCTACGCCTGCACGCAATCACGCGAACCAAGGGCAGCCTCCCACTGACGTCTGAATATGCAAAACATTGCAGAAACGCGATAAAAGAAGATGTGAAAGAGAGAAAAGCAGTAGTTATGGTTGAAGGTGCACAAGAGGGATTAGCTCCCAGCATCAACTTCTTATTAATCTCGGCACTGGCTTATAAGTTTATCGTTTTTTTTAGAAATCGCGAGGTTTTATACAGATTACGCCTACTTCCTAGAGAAATAAAATACTTTAGTACTAAATACTTGATAGAATACTTCCAGTAGCTCTTTTTACTTCTGTTTAGCAAACACGAGGTATTATTTTATTTCTTTATTTACGTACAAGCTGACGTTTCGGCGGATTTCGCCTTCTTCAGAGCCTGGAAAGGTCAGGTTGACTGCAATCTACATGGCCAAACACCTCCATAACCAAACAGAGAAAATGCTAAACCAAAATTTCAATCACATTGAACACAGAGTCCCTTGCACACTCACCGTTTTCTATGAGCCTTCCACTTAATATGTTATGCAACCGCGCAGTGTTCACATGGAAACGTAATGTGCCTGTCCCATCAAAATAGCAGTCTTATATACTGCCCAATATCACGCGTGATAATGAGGCATTCCTCCCTGCGATTCATTTTCGGATTCTTGGAATTAATCCAGAATGCCTCGAGAATTTTACGCGCTTGTGTTCTCGATTCTTGCGCGAGGATCGTAACCTCTGCTTCAAAATCTTCACCGTTATGTCTCTGCGTCCTATGCGTGCCTAGTGGGGTATTTGGTTTACGTTTGCCGACTGGGTGTTCTTTTATACGGATGCAGAGTGGTCTACCCGTTTCGCCAACGTATTCGTCTCCGCACACTTTACAAGAGATCAGATAGACTGTACCCGAACTCATGCAGTCACCGTCTCTACCATTGGGAGCGATAACTTCCAGTAGCGATAACTAAAGTACCATCGAATACTCTTCCCTGTCAGATAGTTCGTAACCGCCTATATGACCGTCTATGTGAAACATACAGTTGTGTAATTTGCCCTTATGGAAGAGACGATGACTGTTTGAGTGCAGCATTTACCCAATCCCTTATAATACTTGCGGAGATGAACGGCGAAACGGGCAGATCTTTGTGTATCTGCATAAAAGGACACCTAGATGGCAAACGACGAAAAGCAAAACGAGGTACGTACGCCACTAGGGACTCATAGGATACAAAAACATAGCGGAGACGATTTTCATATAAAAGTCGCTATCCTCGAGGGGATCCAAAAACACCAACGCGCAACCCCCTCGAGTCTTTTTGGATAAATGCGAAGAACCCTAGAATGAATAGCAGCAATGAATGCCCAGATATCACATGTAACCTTGCCCTATGTCTTGGCATGGCATCGATTTCTGATGTGTTGTGGAGCAGTTATCAACCATGTGTTACTGTAATAAGCTGCTCTTCCTCAGTGGGAAGGTACGTTATAAACGGTGAGTTTTCAAGAAACTGTTGATCGTGTGATTGCCATGTAGATTTCCATCTTTGTGTGTATGCGTGTGTTAGTTAAGCGTTCGGCGTAGTAAATTGCATATCACCATACCTTTCCAGGCTCTGATGAAGTCCATACTGCCGAAACGTCAACTAATGTTGTGTTGTATGTTTTTTGCACGGAAGTAAACGTGTGCTCTATAACAACCTCTCGATTGCTGAAAAGGAAAACGACGCATTTACAATCCAGTGCCGAGATTAATAGAAAATCGATCCTGGGAGCTGGGAATAACAAAGCGCATCGAAAATCCGCCAATTATAGGACTCAAGACCGACTTTCTGTTAACCTCGGCATTGATTGATAATTCGACGTTTTATTTCAATAAGCCGACACGAGGTTGTTATTGTAGAATTTATTAGGATACAATAGCTGACGTTTCGGCGGTTTCGCTTTCTTCGGAGCCGTTTATTTTTTGTAAAGTTAGTTGGTGGACATCAGCCGCGCAGAGTGCTACATGGGCGATCCAGCAACTAACTTTACGAGAAATAAACGGCTCTGAAGAAGGCGGAACCGCCGAAACGTCAGCTATTGTATCCTAATAAATTCTATAAAAACAACCTCGTGTCTGCTTATTGAAATAAAACGTCGAATTATATGACTAGGTTAATTTCATTCCGATCTCCAGACAGAAGAGTTGCAGCTTCCAGAATACCAGTGGAGAATAGATAGATAGCGATTACTACCTGCTTCTTTTCAGTAGCATGTCCACTTGCATCCAATGATGCATTCAGTTACCAGTGCAATGCTTATTAAAGTCGAATTCATGGTTCATCTTTAAGAGATTGATCAGCACCCAACGCTTTACTCCTTATCCTTTATTCATGATCTCAAAACATTTCTTCACTGTGATTCTTTCTTTGTTTGCCACCGTTTTCATACTTCTGTTGTATGATTTCTTGCCGAGGCCTTTCGCAGGTGAAGTTTACTATCAGCCGTATGCTTGCGTTGTGCTTGGCTTTAGCTGCAGTTCTCCTCCATTTTTGACCAGTTCCACAGATGGTGTTGTTGACACGATTAGAGCTTTTTAACTGATGAACTGAGATATATTCGGCACAGTTTGTTGCTTCTCTAACAAATCTCTTGTGCACTCTTATGATGCATTGTTCTGTATGCTAGCTGTGCATAGCAAGTATTTCGTTTAAGATATCTTCTCCTTCGTCTAGGCTATGATTATAACAAGGCTTTATGTATTCCTTTTGGCGTTATTCATTCGACCCACTGGAAACAATAACGGTATAAAATTGTCAAGTAAGCGCATTCACCTTTTCTAACCAAATAGTCCCTTATTATATCCGCACCTTATTTATCTATTACTACAACCAACAATGACCTTTTTCGTTCTGAAAAACGTTCCTCTTTGATGTGGACCGCTCTCCAAGCAGACAATTTTAACGCCAATTCGCATGTCGTAAACTGAAGATTCCCATTCACTTTTTCTTCAGTATCTTTTTTCTGCTCTGATGCTGAAGTCTTTGACAACAAATATGTAGATGAAATTTCTCTTGAGGAAGACACCGGCTACTGTGGATTGGCGAGAAGTCTTTGGTCTTGCAACTTGCATCTTAGTTTAGTTTCAAGAGCGTTCTTTGAAGTACAGAACTCCTCTAATTCCTCAGCTAACACCATCTAGAAACGAACTACATCTATACTTCACAGTTCGACAATCCATGAGTATTCACTTAACATGGTGCCATGACACTCACCATGGTGCCATAGCAAGGCAACTATTCAATGATAGTAATTCATATCGTTTTGTGATGCTGCATCCTTCTTGCAGTTCACATGCTTTGTCGAAAGATAAAAGGTCTTGAAGGGCTCCCATGACGTAGATGTGCTATCGCTAAATACCAATATAGCAGATTTTATACTGATACGATATGCCGGTGAGAACTGCTCTTCACATGTGTTCGAAATCTTATCTTAGAACGACAAAATACTGTCGCTGTGGCTGTTTATGAATACCTGACACTGAAAGAGTTCTTAAGGTCTCGTATCGCTACATCTCAGAGAAGAATATGGCCTAACGCCGTATAATAATATCGTCATTAAGTATACGATTCGAACAACTTACCACGATTCTTTCAATGAAATCTAGCTTTATGGGCCTAACGGATCTTCAAGGTTTTCATGAGACAAATTTAATTTTGAATAGAGAATTTAACTCTTCAGGCATTGGATATTTACATTGGAAAATACAGCTAAGAGCGAAGCAGCGCTAGAAATTACTGTGCCGAGATATTGAACCAGTGCCAAGAATCACTATAACAAAGTCTATTTTAAATCTATACGCATATATGGTGCTTTTTACATCTGTGCTTTATATACATTTCAGCCCACGACCATCCCAGCGATGACACTTCGTCCACCTCGTCTGCCTAACAATCCATACCAATCTCTCAACATCAGCAAGCCGATGGTCATTAGTTTGCCCATTCCACCGGAAATCGAGAATGTTTTAGAATCTTTTGGTTCAGTTTAGCAGTTGCTTATATGAACACAGCTGTCAATTTCGTTCGCATTCGAAAGTAAATGTTGAAGGAAACTATAAACTTGATGACTCGAAAACTGTTCATCGTTCGACAAGAAAAATCCATCGAAACTGCTATTGCTAGGTTATTGATGGCCTCGCAAGACTTGTATCACAGTGCTGGTAACGAAAATCTGGAATGTGGTATATTCTCGTATACACAATCCACGAAAATATTCGAACTTTTTTGCCTATGGGTTCTGCTGCAGCTTCACAACCCTTTCGCCTTCGTCACGCTGTCTTATCATGCTGCTCGAGTTCATTCTCCCTGGAACTCTGGATTTCAAATCCATAAAACCCAGCCAGGCTCATATCACGCTTTTATTCTTGTGTAAGATGGGAAATTTTTATGTAGATAGCGGCTTACGTATATTGTCGTGTGGGATATTACTATCACTACTATCTTTAGGCGATAATTTTTTGGTACCCCACGAATCTTCTTGAGTAGTCTCTTAACTTTGAAGCTATAGCGCAATTATTTTTGTGACTGATACTAAGAAGAACCATCCACCTCCATCAATGTACAATCACTCAGCAGTCGGCGCGAAGTCGTTCAGCTCATCTGTTGAGAAAAGTAAGGGATTTGGTTGACCGAAATGCTTGAACTTTGAAAACTAGTGATGGATTCAAAGCTTTCCAGATGACGTTCTCAACAATTCTAGTATTATCAGTAGTATTATCTTTTCACTCGTCATCTCTTTAATAGTCGACCGGGAACTAGAAAGGCTTCCGTTTGATTGTCATGCGAGACCCACACTTATTCAGTGCGCTAAGATGGCTAGAGGGAACCATGAAGCACCAATTTTTCCATCAGTTTTCGTGATGCCTTCTATTCAGACTGTCTCAGGCCAGGTGATAGCTACGAGTAGATGACCTTTGGATTCTGTTATGGTATAGGAGTTATCGCTTAGTTAGCCTACCGAATTGATATTGCCGAACTTCTCAGCTTGGAAGAACTTGCTGCGAGGATGAATCTCAACACCGAAAAACATCCCCAAACCCAAGATGAAGTGAAAAACAGAGACTTCTGGCCCCGACTTTAGAACATTGTCCTACCTACCTTACTTTTTTCAAACAAAATATGCACAAGCATACAGCAAAATCTGCATAGATAACTATCGACGAGTGTTTGTGGTAAAATGACCTCCTGTTGCCGCCAAAACGCCTTCACGGAAACGATTAGCAGAACAAGGAAGTTGCGCGAAACAATTCTGTATAGAAATTTAGGATCAGGAGCATTCTAGAAACGTGGAATACAATGTTGTATGAGATGTACAAATTGAAAGAGCATAGATGTTCATTCTCCATACAACAGTGAATCACCAATTCCGCAGTGACCAACTGCTGAACCACTTGTTCATTCCTGTTACTCTCTTCAGTGTCATAAGTGGTTAAGTTGAGAGCCGAATGTGGCGAACATCGGAATCTAAAAAATCGGTTTTTTAATGGAGATTCCTTTTATCATTGTAACTTCTGTCTGTGTTTGAAACACAATCACACGGTAGCTCACATGTTTTAGTGTTTCTAACAATCTTGTAGCTTTGTTCGCGATGTTTATGTTACGGTGAACGGATAGTTCTTGAGCGCGTTGTTCCAATTCTTTCCGAGCTTGGGGTCCATATATGGAATGGTACAACGTGTGCGTAGGATTTCTGAACGGGTCCTGAACGGAAAATTTATTAGAACATGATAAATGACCTCAATGTAATTGTTAAAAGTACCTTTAAAGCACTCTGAAAATTATCATTGTATATAAGTACCTTCTTATTTACTTGAAATATAACTACTCATTTACTACTTAGTCCACCATCGTCATATGAAGAACATGCTGAATACTGATAGCTGTATTCTTTCTTTGATGAGCTAACACGAGGTTGATAATATTTATTATCGGCTAACGTTTCGACTTCTTCGTCTTCATCAGAGCCGATGATGATCCGAGTCGACGGTCCACGTTTGTTATTCGTCTCGATGTGGCTGTTTCGCCTTCGTGTCGAGTCAGGTCTTCCTCAGCGGTCCATCTCCTCGAATGAGGCACACTCATTCAGTGATGCCCTTTTATACACGATGCTGATAGTGGATATAATGATAATGTCCGTTGATAACTACTTGTTTTTCTTCCGGACATATGTCATCGCGCACATCGTGCAGAAGTAGGTGTTATTATCAGCTAGCACAAAGCGTAGTAATACCATCGACTCGGATCATCGGCTCTGATGAAGACGAAGACGTCGAAACGTTAGCCGATAATAAATATTATTATCAACCTCGTGTTAGCTCATCAAAGAAAGAATACATATTGATTAAGCACACCGAGGTTCAAGGAAAGTCGGTTTCGAAGTATTACTGATAGCTGTCTCTGTGATCTACAGACAGCTGTGCTGTAGCTCTTCCGCTAATTTCAAATGCATTTTACCAATAATACTACTTTTTCCACATTAATTTGATGATATACACTAGGATTTCCTTTGACAGCTACAGCAAACAAGTGTCAATTTGATCGCTATACAGGCAGATAGAGAAAATTCAAAAGCGAAATAAATAATTAAGTGTAGCTATGTAGGGAGGGAATTCTTCGGAGAGAAAAAAGATCTTTCGCCGAAATGGGAAGAGTTAGCCACGTTTTGTAGGGTCATTCTCACATCTCCTGAGATTATCCCTTTGCGAGCAACATCATTTTCTCAGCTACTATCACCGGAATATTACAACATACCACTAGAGGGATAAAACAAAACCTCTTTTGGAATTCCTATGTTCTTCAGCTCTCAAATCCTTAACCTCTTCAGAAATTATCATCGATTGTCGAAAATTCAGCACCGTTCATTATGGGAGGTGTTTTAATCGTGCTCTAGTTGTCCATATTATTTATGGATAGGGACAATTTGAGGGCGGAGCTTAACGGGAAGAGGAGAGGAAGAATACTGTAGCACCTTTCTTCCCGCTATTAAACAATTTAAACTGTTCTACTACTAGACAAATTTTGATTACCTGATTATGACAAGCTATCCGATCGTACGTTAGATTTAAGGCGTCGACCGCTGACGAGGTACACAGTAGCCATGTGACAACTCGGAGAAGCACTTCTTCACGATCTGTGTCCAATAGTCGCAGAAGACCAGTTACGGACTGAAATTTCCCAAAAAGAATAAGATGTTGAAGCAACTTAGTTCGAGTCTTACAACTACGAACCTTAGCCCCAAGCATATATGGCACCATATCAGGACAGCAGCTGAGATTGACGAGCAATCGAAGTGCATTGATGTTGGGTTCACCTCGACACCACAGTTGAGATAAGCAGCGAGGAATTGCTGGCAAGAATTGTGAGATCTAAATATATTATCCGAGATTCACAATGCTCACTTTTTATTTACTGCCTTTTACAAGTTTTCACGGCAGAGTATTATTTGTGAAACAACTGCAATATTGCTGAGATATTTGCAAAACTTCGGTGATCGATAGAACTAGATGTAAGACAGGCGAAACGAAGGACCCGTATGGTGCAGTGGTGAGCACGTTACTCCCCGGAAAGGACAATAGCGCGTTCGTTCCCCACCGAAGACAGCTGCGGTCCGGTGTTTTGCAAATATCTCAGCATCATTGTAGTTGTTTCACAAATAATACCCTGCCATGAAAACTTGTAAAAGGCAGTAAAAAAGTTAAGATTGTGAATATTATCCGAGAGTTTATTCAGTCGCGAAGGAATGTTTTAAGATGTCGAGGTATATAAGCGCATTATACGAGGCTGATATGAATGAAGAAGGTTAAAGGGCACTTTTGAGCTTTTGTATATCAATGACAGCACAAAGTGAAGGAATTCACAGTTCACTATGAGCAGCTTCGTGCAAGCAGAATGGGATCTGTTCCTCCTAGTTACACTTCCTAGAGGTCGTTAACCACATCAAAGATTCAGTTAAGTGGCATGGAAAACTAATGAAAAAAACGTTCACCCCTTTGTCATGTTATGTGCTCAACCATAGTTTATCTTGTCAGGTTTTGCGTCATCTTATCCCTAGTCCATTACCATTCGTATACCACTTCTTTATAAAACAATCAACATCTTCAAGTTTTACTTTCTAAGGTCATCATGTAACTGATTGGGTGATTGCCGATGGCAAAAAAATGGATAGAACTAGCTGAGAGGCAAGCAAAACGAAGGACCCGCATGGTGTGGTGGTGAGCGCGTTACTCCACGGAAGGAACAATAGCGCCTTCGTTCCCACCGAAGACACCTGCGGTCCACTGTTTTACAAATATCTCAGCATCATTAAAAGTTACATCATGTAACTATTCAGAACTCTTGCATCCTACGAAGATCTCTGCTCTCTTATTTAGCCCAGTACCTTCCTAGCAAAATTTTCGGTGAGGATATCTATGTGTTTCGTGTGGGAGTACAAGATACCTAATTGGGAAGCTGAATGGAATGCCTTCATGAACAGCGCGGCACTAGCCCACTTTTCTCTGGCCCCTTTCTCAAACGGCCATGGTAGTGGTCTCCGTCGAACATGACAAAGAACTCAAAAACGCTATCTTGAAGGCTGTTCTCCAAAAGAAGGCTTATATCCTTTTCAGGCCCTATACCTATTCCACCGTTTTTCTCGTCCATCTCTCGGTAGCTGTTCTCATTGTGTGACCGGCGTATCCATGTTTCAGTCTAGACATTTATTCCTATCTCGAGGATGGGATATTTCTATAGGATTAAATTGAGCTGCGCATCCTGGCGAAATGTCATCTGTGCCCGGTTGTTTCCGAAGATAGAGTTCAATTATCCTGTAGACTGTCTGCAAAATTTACTGCGTGATTGAAATATACACCCACGTCAGTAATGCAGACAAAGCAATAGCAGAATCGTCGAGTTAAAAACGAGGGTGCAGGAGTTTACCCTAATTGCTTAACCATTCTGAGGGTCCACTAAAGAGAATCACGCTGCTGATCCTTTTTTAAATAAACCCTCTTTAATGTACTCCAGAAGGATAAAGGATAAAGCTCTCGGCGTTGATCAATCCTTGAGGGATGCGCCATGCATTCGGCTTCGTTAAGTATCGTTGGAGGTGACTGAATGCATATCTGGCCTTTACAACGACTCGTGGTGGCCTGCCGATGTATCGAGCCAGTGCTGCTATCCTCCCAGACAAGTCTGGTATCAATTTGCCGACCCCGGAGGGATTGAAGGCTTCGTGGGCCATGGGCGCAAGGGTCGATTCCACGTGCGTGTCGCAGTGGCACCCTCAACCACTGCGCCACATGCACCCTTGTGTGCTCCATATTCATCAAATATTCTAGGTATTTCTACGATGAAATTTAGCAGTTGAAAACAATTGAGTGAACCATCCGGTTTGATTTGTTCATCTCTACAGCATGTGTTTTTTATGAATCTATGTTTTCTTCCTATTTATGTTCCTTCATCTAGATCATACCATTTTCCTAAACCAGATAAAGCGTAGATAAGGGCATATGCGCCATAAAATAGTCTTCGCTAAGAAAGTGCTCACCAAGTAAACTGAGCGAAAATTGCAAAGATCTACCGAGAAGAATGACAAGGGGAAGCTTTTCCACTGGTCTGTCATGCATTTCTATTGGAAGTAAATAGTCACATGGTTTGCAGGAAGCAATCATCACAGATAAGAAGAGTACAAGGTAGTTGAGCTTAACTTAGAAGAATACACTGAAATCGTTTTCCACAAGGGTTGTTCCTTCAATGTTAGGTAGTTCCGCTAATATCACAAGCTATTAGTGCCCATTTGGAAATGAAGTTTTTTGTACTGTAACGACGAAAAAAATTAAGTAAAAGTTCCGCTCTCCTAGAAATACCCAGTCCGAGATTTTAAACATTCTAAGTGAACAAGTGTCTAAAAGGTTTAGATGACTAACTAGACCATGAGCAGATGTGATGAGTTCGAAAGCAAAGCAACCTCAAAAAACTGAGAAAAGAAACCTTTCCAGACCTTTCCGAAAGTCTTGTGTTAAGGCGTTCCCATGGGCACAACTATTTCCAGGGCAATTGCTGAGAATCACCTTCAGCTATTTGCCGTTATGATTCAAAAGCGAACCTTGTTTTGTGGTAATTCATATTTTGCATCGATCTTCTCGGACCATATCTTTAACAACGTTCAAGTGCCCATGGGAGCTAGAACACTTCACTTCCACAACATTTCAGACATTTCATTTCAGCTACGATATCCTCAGATTGCCATCATAATCCTCGCTACCTCTGCTACTGCACGACATGATTAGAACTTATCAAACGAAATCATTTGAAAACTGGTTTTCACCACAGTATTAAAATAACGCTCTTTGTGCAGTTTCTGGCTAATCATGGTGTTGGATGAGACTAGTAGTTCAATGAACGATACTATTCTGGAAGGCATGGTTATTAATACAAAACGTATTCAACACTGGCTCAGAAATCGGAAGCTTGGACTTCTTCAGAGCATGGAAGGGTAAAATCGACGTGCAATGTATTCAATCAAACACTACCGTGAAAAAACCCCACTGAAAAAAACAACACATTATTTCAATCCCGTGGGAAAATGCTGCTTCCCAATATTTACTGTTTGAAGACACAACCAGTATGCTGACTATACGAGGAAGACTTGGAACCTCAGAAAGGCTTCGAACCAGCGATCATCCTTACCAGAGGTTCAACGCAGATTTGTGCTACCTAGATCAATCCCATTGACTGGTGATTGCTAGTACTATCGATGAAGTAAAAACATAGCTGACAGAAAAAGAAAGCAAACGACTGGGTTGGAGTCCTGTACAACACGTGAGTCCCCGGTAAGGGTAATCGCGTGCTCAAAGCACATTTGAGGCTCTAAGTTTTGCACATATCTTGGTATTCTTTTAATTCTTGTCTATTTGACATTTTCATGCCATGCGGCAACGAACATGATTATAAATTACCTCCTCTTGGGATATATTGAGTGACAAGTTTGTAAGCGCTTGAAGAGCCACGACGACTTCCGTTTCATCACTTTGCGACAGACATTGGACAGCGTATGGAATCGCAGGACGCACTATGGCCTAAAAATCGTTATGATGAAACTGATGGCCCTTCATACATCGCCGGATAACATTACCAACATGGTTTTCCGTACAGACAGCCATGTTGGCAAGGCACTGCAACAACATGATACGGCAGGAGCGGGACCATCCGCTTCGGGTCATGAAGATCATCTCCACCACTCTGTCGGTTATTCGCATTTCACGCATTAGCGCCTGTAAAGGTCAGGAGTTAGCGTAAGTTAATTACTGCGACAAAGCACACAAGCTCATAAGACGTAGATGGAAATTGGAAACGTAGATGTATGAGTTTGCAGACATAAAACCCAGCCTTTGTCACCTTGATATATAAGGGATAAACATTTCCCTAGTATTCTACTTCTATCAACATGTAAACTTTTGATTTCGATTTCCGAGTTTTTAGCAAGGAGAGTGGATGTTTGACCTGTACAGCCCCAATCAATCCTCTGTGTTTCACATAATTTTTTTACTTTATACAACCCACATTCACATCAACAGTGCGGATCCTAACACTTCTCACATTTGATTCGTTTACTCGCATCCATCATCCACTGAGGTCGTCCAACTTTTATGCATGGCTTCGGAGGCCTTTTGAAGTTTTTTCATTCGTCACAAATATCGTTGAATTATGGTAGGGTTTATTTTCCCTGGAGTCTTGAAACGGCCGGACTAGAACACTCCCATTTGGCTTGCAGCGAGTGAACAATTCCCGAACAAGTCCGGTAACAATCCCCCGACCCAGGAGTGATGAGAGACTTCGTGAGCAGGATCGAACAAGCACCGCGCTAGTGAGACCGACCTCACTACCGCTGTGCTATTAGTCCCTGTTTCACAGAATAGCCTGTTTAATAGCTTTCCAAAAATACACCTACTCACCTGATTAGCCGGATAGGCAGTAGCATTTGAGATCACTGTGAGAAGCGGTAACAGCAAATCAGAGGAGGGATCGATGGCTTGAAGAGCGGAAAGCACCTATAAATCTTTCATACAGCAAACTCCTGTCTCTCCTTTTAGACACTGATTGAAAACTCAAGAATATTTCTGTGACCGCTCAGAACTTATTTCCTTAAAAGAAACAAACGAAACAAGCTTCAGATTACTTTCCTTATTGTCCTGCTGAACAAGAACTGATTGTTTTTACACCTAGAAAAGATATTTAAATGGTGGGAGAGTAAGCTCGGAGACATAGTCACGACGACCCGATTAGATCAGTGAAACAATGTAATCTCCTTTTCGTCTGATGAATTTTTATTTCTATCACCTTCCCACGTGTGCCGCAGTGGTCGGAGGCGCCCTGCACTGCACACGTGGAATTGGTCCTCACACCCATGGCCCACCAAGCCTTCCATCCCTCCGGGTGGGCAAATTGGTACCAGACCTGTCTGGGAAGATAGCAGCACTGGCTCGATACATCGGTAGACCACCGCGGGTTATTGTAGACCAGATATGCATTCATTCACCTCCAAACGATGCTTAATGAAATCGAATGCATAGTGCATCCCTCACGGATTGTTCAACGCCGAGAGCTTTTTCCTTTTATCCTTTATCAATTTCCCGAACGCAAGCACTCATTGTTTCCTCGTTTTCAACTCCATGATATGACGCTACACTACTCATTGTGAGGGCACAGTACTTGCAAGCTTTCGCTTCGTTCCCTCGCATCCTCCATTTACGAAGTTTTTCGAACTTTTTGAGCGTGAGTTCGGCCACTACTTGAGAATTTCCGTGTTCTTTATGGATGCCACTTAGTGCCTGTCCAATTGATTCTCGCTAGAATCCTATAATGACTGTGCTACGACGCTCCCACGAGGATTGGAGGAAGTGAGTTAATCCCAGACAAATCTGGTACCGATTTCTGGACGCCGGAGGGACGGCACAACTGGTGTAGCTAGAACCGATCCTTTGCACATACCGAACGGCATCTAAACCACAGCACTACCCATCTCCTATAGAAATGAATTAATGCGTAAAAAACAACCAATGTCATGCCGACCTGTTTTGCATCGGTAGGACTGAGGAGCTTTTGCTGATGGTAGAGCCGATCGATTACTCTTCGGAGACGAGGCGAACCGAAAAATTCGGCCGATGGATTGACCGTGATTCGCCACGAAGGCTCGTTCTCCTCATCAGGGTCCTTTTGTGGTAATGCCTATAAACGAACGGTCTGTGACACACATACAGAGAGAGCGAGAGAGAGAGAGAGAGAGAGAGAAATGAAAACGGAAATGAAGGAAAAAATTCCCCGTTAAATCTTCGTGGACGTCTTTATTGTTGTTTTATTGACGTTTTATTGCCGACGAGCATACAAACAAGAGAAATCAATTAAGCAGGCAGACTGCGCAGCACACTTGAATATCACCTGTATCACCTGTAGTCCCGTTGATCGTCGAGTGACTCGAGCGGGCGCCAGTAAATCCTCCATTTTTCCCTATCGCGGGCAAGAGCTCGACACTCGATAGAGGACCTCGACACTTTACTATAACGAAAAATTTCACGATATAAAAGAAAACTCCAAAATTATTATACAGCTGGTACTTTTACAAAGAAAATTTCGATTTTAATCTGTTCTTTCTATATGTATAGGTAGTTTAACACCATAATTTGAACTACTGAAATTCTTGCCGGGTCACATTTAGCGTAGTGGTTAAAGGAGCCCCAGTACACATAGGGTCCCTGGTCGATCAGGGACACCGTTCCAACCCATTCGCGACATCTGGACACCACAATGTCCATTTCAGTTCAGTGGGTTTCGGAACATTTTATCGTACCGTGCATATTCATTCGATAGCTAACCGAAAGCTGATCAAAGTAGGAAGAATGAGACCAGGAAAACCACTCTCTACGCATAATGATTTGGAGAAAACCTTTTTTGGCAAATTATTGCCCTGGAGTTTTACTGACAATTGACTATTACTTCATAGGAATCATTATGACAAATCATGGTTATTGTATGGAATGTGCCAGCATAAGAAACACTATCTCTAGACTCGACATAATCCGTAAAAACCTTCCAAATGCTGAAGTTGTGCTAGCCTCGTTTTGGAGAATAAAAACGCTGACTTAGTACATCGATGAGCCAGCGCAACTTCGACCAAATATGGATCATAAAGTCACCACAATGCTATGAAAGGAGTCGAATGCACTACACATACCTAAGTGAAGGATGAGCGTCAAAGGTCCTATCATTTTATCCTTTAACGACGAATAAGCACATCATCTGAACACATCAGGTGCGGCGGAAAGCGCAGTAGCAGTGGTGCTGCTCAACTAACCACCGACGTCATAAAGCTTATCATCCCTATGGAGTCGTGAAATCGGTACCAGATTGTATAGGATCAGCTAATTTCCATTAATCCACGTGGCGACGCTCTCGCATGGCTGAACCATTACTCTAGGGAGAATTGACTCACATTGAATCCAGCGATTTTCAACAAAGAAACAGAATTCTTAATTGGCAGCCGAACTAACGCATAGGATATTTAGAGACCTTCGTGGACGATTGATGTGTCGAAAAGAATCGAAAGCAAACAGCGTTGGGATCTTCAAACTAGATGCCAAGATGGGTCAGGTGGAAGAAAGGGCGAATTATAAAATCACCGATTACATGAGATCCCATTGTATCGAACGCCGATAGACCACCGATTATCGATCCATTATATCGATTATCAAAATCTAAACCCAAGTGGTTCACAAGTGTTCTATAATACTTATTTACACGAATTTATCTACTGTCATATAAAGTAATACGACTCTGTATTGATTTCCAACAATACCTATTCAACTACACTCATTCTTTAAGTTTGTACATTATCCTAGAAATGATGAAGCTTTTCAATAATAAAAAACATGGAAAAGCTCGAAAAATAAAATACTGGGACTGTAAACAAATGTGTGACGCAACAAAATCGTGTAACAAAGTAACTAAGCGTAGTAACAAATGAAGAGATAAAGCTCTAAAAGGATAAAGCTCTCGGCGTTGATCAATCCCTGAGGGATGCGCCATGCATTCGACTTCATTAAGTATCGTTGGAGGTGATTGAATGCATATGTGGCCTTTACAATGACTCGCGGTGGCCCGCCGATGTATCGAGCCAGTGCTGCTATCCTCCCAGATAACTCTGGTACCAATTTGCCGACAGCGGAGGGATGGAAGGCTTGGTGAGCCATGGCCGTAGGAATCAATTCCACGTCCGTGCCGCAGTGGCGCCTCCAACCATTGCACCACACGCGCCCTAAATGAAGAGATGGAAATGTTTTTTCGAAATGAGCCTGTGTTTCTTCACATTTGGTTAAGCGAAAGAGCAAAGATTATAACTTTTCCTCGTACTTTGAAGAAGACTGCATGTGGTGCAGTGATTGGAGGCGCAACTGCAACACACACGTGGAATCGATCCCCGCGCCCAAGGCCCACCAAGTCCTCCATCCCCCCGGAGTCGACAGATTGGTGCTAGACTTGTCTGGGGAGGATAGCAGCAGTGGCAGTGGCTCGATACATCGGTAGGCCACCGGAAGTCATTGTAAAGGCCAGATATGCATTCAATCACCTCCAACGATACTTAATGAAGTCGAATGCATGGCGCATCCCTCAGGGATTGATCAACGCCGAGAGCTTTATCCTTTATTTTACTTTGAAGAAAGTTTTCTCGAGTTACTTGCTAACAGTTTTCGTGCTCTTCTCCTATGTCCACCCCGCCCTCACCCCATTAAAAATCTTAACAAGTCATAGTCATAGTAGCAATTTTGCTACGCAGTTTAACCGGATGACACCATTTTGGCTCAACATAGGCTGCTCTTCAGCAACTAGTCGCCTCGTCTAACATCTGTACGTTGGAAATTCCTAAGTTTCGTACTTTTCAATGAGGTTCTTTAAAGATGCTAAAAATGAACATTCACATGGGATTCACGAATTTTGAATGAATTTTGTATGAATCTGAGTTAAATGGGAGAAAAAAAGCAGAATGAAGAAAGTTACGGTCTACTACTACTATTTCCGCTATATGAACACCTGTATAATAACAAATCTAGGATAAGTGATAGAGAGCACGACGTTGAATCTCTGAGAGAACCTTCGATAGACGTGTCATGGCAGTAGACTCTATCCGCAATGTAGAGGTGGGTGAAAGTATACTTGGCCTACATAATGATCTGAGATACAATGAATACGAGATGCGGGGTAGAAAAAAAGATTCTGTGGTATTTAAAAGATTCAGGACCATCGTTCAACAACTCGAAACATTTGTCAATTTGGTCTTGTGTTGAACAAATGATCAAGCAGTCATCTATATATCTACAGTAAAGTAACGGCCCGAGGTCGATTACTGGTGCTTCCACTTTAGACATAAAGGCAACGGCAAGGGTTGGTGCCAGTCGCTGTCCCGTTGCCAGCCCTCTCATTTCTGCGTAATACCTCCCAAACCATCTGAAGATTGAGCAGTTTAGGCACTCCTTTAAGAGTGTCATCAACTGCTGAATCGAGAAGCCATACATGTTTATTGCTCCGTCATGTTGTATAAGGAGCTCGCGAATGGCTTGCATAGAAGAGTCATTCGACACGTTTGTATAGAGGACGGTGACGTCGAAGGACTCCATTACGTACGCGTTATTGGGTTGCGGGTTACGTAGACGATCTAGGAACATTTGGGTGTTCGTGAGATGGGTTGGTATGTGTTTAAGCAACTGGATGAGGGTTAGATTTATAAACCAAGCAATTCTATCCTATCTATTCTATAATGGGTAATAAATAGAAATTTCTAGAGATTCTGTCTTTATTGCAGGGTACACGTAACCACTGAGCTATGTGCGCGCTTTAGAATATAAATAAAATATCAAATATGACTAATAACGCAGGTCATGTTGAGTCTTTCACTAGCTTCTTCTATGATGTGCCCTGGAACCACAGAATCGAGGAGTCTGAAGTTGGATTCGAAATGATATAAAAGGATGCTCTTTTGAAAGTTTGCGATCGTTCAATGTCCTCTTACACGTCCAATTCCTAATGGTTTAAAATGTTTTTTGGACTTCCCTTTAAAAAACAATCCAGTGGAGTTTTACCAGTTTTTATTTACTGCCTACTATAAGTTTTAACGGCAGGGTATCATGCGAAATACAACTAAGATGATGCTGAGATATTTGCAAAACTCCGGACTGCAGGTGTCTGCGGTGGGGAACGAACGCGCTATTGTCCTTTCCGGGGAGTAACGCGTTCACCACGACACCATATAAGTCCTTCGCTTCGCCTGTCTCTCAGCGGAGTTTCTTCCACATAGTTCTCAGTAATTTCTCTCAGATTAGTATGAAGGAGCAAAGCAAAATTTAAACGAGTATGTTTCTGCATAAAACGGAGCAAGCGCCTCACGAGTACGATTCAAAATCGGCTAGAAAAGGAGGAGGAGGACAAGAAGAAAAAGAAGAGAAAGAAAAGAGAGAAAAGAAAAAGGACTTTACTCAGAAGAAAATCCGTAGGACGGAAATACCAATACCCTGCAATATTTTAACAATCAGGTGAATATTCAAACTCAAAAATAAAGGGCCACGATTATAAGGTGGTAAAAACGCGTCACTACCGTCACATGTTCCCAGCAAAACCTAGCTTACCTGGAATCGACCGAGACGTGGGCTGGCGATTTCGACCACGAATCCGGAATGCTGCTGTCCCATTCCTGGAGCGATTGTGTGCTGCTCTGCTACATCATAACTTCTTCGGAGCCGAGCCCATGTATTGATTTTCAGTTGGACAGACTGGTAAGAGACTCGAAGAGGCGCGACGTCCGCCTCGCGCTGAGCTTTCTCATTTGGAGCGTTTCAATTGGATAACAATTTGTAGGTGACTGCAAAGATTTCTTAAGGAAGACACAATGACAAATTAATGCATTTAATGACGAGAAGTATTTATGAAGAATGTCACAAGCGAAGCATTGAGAGCTCGAATTCGGCCCCTATCTAGCCTTTTATAATGATATAGATAAAGTAAGATTGCATTAGGTTCATCATTAGGTTGATTGTAGAATTTTACGTTCTGAGAAGATTGGAAACGTGTAGAGGAATAGTTCAGAGCTGACCTACGATGCACATGCGGTCGATGGTTCGATCCTACGCGCCTGGTTCACCAAGTCATCCATTCCTTCGGGGTCGGCAAATTGACAGACTTGTCTGGGAGAAGATAGCACCACTCACTTGACACGTTATGTTTTTGTTGAGCAAACACGAGGTGTTATTTCATCCTTTATTCACGAACAAGCCGACGCTACGGCGGATTTTGTCTTCCTCAGAGCCTCGAAAGGTCAAGTTTATCGGTAATTGTGCGAAGAAGCTATTCTGTTCAATGCGATTGAAATCTTGGTTTACCATTTTCTCTGTTTGGTTATGGAGGTGTTTGGTCGGGTAGATTGTTCTCAACTTGACCTCTCCAGGCTCTGAGGAGGGCGAAATGCTCAACAAGAAATGTAAACAATTATTTGCGTAATGCCTTGGTTAATAAAAAAATCGGTCGCGGGACTCAGCTGATAGATCGGTATTCTACCGTAGGTCATTATATCGGGCAGAAATGCATTCAGTCACATTCAACGCGACGCTTAATGAAGTCCAGTACATGGCTCATCCTCTAGGGGTTGGCCGATGGCGAGCCCTTTATCCTTTGATTTCCCCATAGGAAAGCTGGAGAAGCTGATTTCATAGAAAGGAAGCTTTTAAATCGTCAAATTCGAACTTTCAAAGTCCAAAATTGCGTTGGCCGTTGGCATCCTTCTAAATATCAAGCAAGACCTGCTCGATAAAGCGAAGTAAAGTTGATCGTAAACAAAAAAAAACTGAAAAACCCAGCTCTCTCATGTTTACATGAATAAGGGAAAAAATGCAGAACGAAAGTAGGCAGCCGATCAGTGCTAGTCGCCTGCAAAACGTCCATGCTCTTTGAAATTCTCCAAATCGCTCATTCTCTCTTGCTCTGCTTTGGAACCCAGTCGCTCACCATGTTGACTATCCAGACCTTATAAAAACAACCGCAGTAATAAGAGACGGTCTCTTTGTTGATCTCGAATGGAGCTTCAATAATGAGTATTTTTGTGAACAGTGTGTTCTTTCAATTCAACCGAAGAGAGCTAGTTTACCACTCTTCCGTGCCACCTTCTTTACATCAATGATTCATCAATGAAGTCTTTATACTGGATACTTGATACTTGAATGGACCATCTTCACTGGTTGTGCGCGCTCTAGCATGATCTTCATCTCTCGGAGATTTGTTGGTTAAGCCATCGTGGTTACCTGGAATCCCGAGGTCGGAATAGCCAAAGTCTGTCCCAGGTCTTCATCACCACAGGCAGTCGCAGCTCTTGTGGAGCAGACGAAGATTTGCCACCATGCGACCTTGATACCAGGAAGGTGGTGGATCCTGGTATTGGTTTACACTTAGCTAGGCTTCTTGATGGAAAAACCGAACTCCTTCTCAGCTTTGGAGGCTTTGGAGGCTTTGGAGATAGAGGGACAATAATGCGTTCGTTCCCTACAGCAGATCAGCATCATTGAAGTTATATTTCGCAATGTACCCTGTCATTAAAAAAGAGTGGGCAGTAAATAAGTTAAAACTTTAGAGATACTTCAATTGCCATTATTCCTGGTGTATGACCCATCGCCGCCAGTTCTTTCCAGAGCTCTGTTTACTTGAGTAGCTACTTGTTCTTCAACCAATGAACTCCCGTCCTGATGAGGTCGAATCGCACAAAGAATTGACAAACAACAGGAAAAGGACAGATTAGGCCATAGTTACCAATGCAAAGTTGGTTTTCCTTTTTGTGCAGCTAAAAAATGATGCTACCGTTTTTTATTTGTTGAGAACATTGCCTCTTACTAAGTGAAGATACATCACAAGCAGGGTCATTGGCCTGACTCCGGTTCCTCCCATGTGCACGACTGATCCTAATTGAACCACGTGCTGTGTGATTCTTCAGCTATGACCTAACATGACTTCATAACATTTTATAATGACATATTTGCCATCTATATATGACATGGACACATGTGCACGTGGCCGTTGAAGAGATCAAGGCATGGACTGTTACTCCATTTCTCTTCCGAATGTAGTGATCAATGGGTTCTCGCTCGATTACGAATTAGTGAGCCGTGAATGTTAGCCCCTGAAAAGGGTAATAAGGGTAATCACGTTTCTCTCTGACCTGAGATTCAAGTTTTGCCCATATCTCAGCATCGTTGTGGTTGTATTTCACATAATAGCCTGTAGATAAAAGTTATATCCTGTGATTTCGACTGGCCTCAGCGTAACTGATTTTAATGTCGATTTGTGCTCCTCAGATCATTCTCCTTGACAGGTGATTGATGGCATCGTTAAAACAAAGATTGGCAGAGAAAAAGGCAGAACGATAACCTCAGTGGTGCCGCGCGTAGCACGTGAGCACACGGCGAGGGTAATCGCTGTTCGATTTGGCCCGGTGTCCAAGTTTTTCGAATATCTCAGCATCATTGCGGATGAGTAGTGAGTATGTAAATTGAAAGCCGATGCTAGATTGTTGTGGTCTTATAACTGATGTTATCCCAGGAGGCGTTCTTCATGCTCTTCCCAAGTTCTAGAGCTTCAGGCAGTGTCGCTGATGTTCCCTCTTCGAGATTTTTCACAACTTCTTTGTAAAGCTTTGCAACTTCGGAAGTAAGTTGGCAGTTGCATGTAGCATGTGCCACTGGCAGATAAGGAATTTGTTTTGCTCATCGATCTGTTTACTAATTATGTCCTCCCAACAGAAGTTAAATACTATTGATTTACGGTGGTTTTTGTGTTTCTGAGTTTTGCCTTTCCTCTGCTTTCCGTGAAGAAAAAGAATATTGTGCGAGGAAGCCATTGGTATAACACCTTGTTGAATTTTGGCAAGAATTACCTATCACCCGGCAATGGCAAGATGGTAGCAGTGATTAAGTTAAAATCCAACTCTGGTCCTTGTGGACAGTTTCTCTACTGATCTTCCATGATTCGCATTCAACGCTAGCGAAAAGCAACAGAAACTGTGGGCTGACATGCATACACTTTATCGTTTTAATGAAATCAGCCACCTTATTCTTTCCATTTGAGTAAGTGGGTTCTATGAGCGTTGAAATCACCATTGATGAGATTATAGAAGGAATTGTCTCTCTTAAGAACCTCTGTAAACCCATATAGAATGCTTTGAGCTCATCTTGCTCAGAGTCTTTTTTAGCACGGTCGTGACAACATCTAATGCTGAATGACGGAGGCGTGGCATGACGCCTAGTTTCCCTCCACATACGCCGTATATTGAAATCAACTCATACTGCCTACGATATCCCTATGAAGTCTAATTTTTTGGCGCTTTGCTCCACAATTCCATTCTTAAATGTGTTTTGACAAGAGAGGGCAACGTATTCCTCGTTCATTGCATAAATAGGCCAACTCATCAAAGTATTATCCCGACGTCGCCACGAACCCAGCAAGCCTCTCGCTTCTCCAGGGTCTGGAAATTGGTAGCAGACTTGTCTGTAACCAACTCTCTCTCTCTCTCTAATCCACGTAAAACGCTCTAAAATATCCACTTCCGGGTTCCAGAGAAAATCGACACCATGTGAGAATTCAATGACATTTGTGGCGAAGACGAAGAATTATTCATGCATGATTGCAAACTATATCCAAAAAAGTTTTGCGAAATATCTCAGCATCGTTGTGGTTGTAATTTTCATCATACTCTAAAGGATGAGGGATAGAGCTCTCCGCGTTGATCAATCCCTGAGGGATGCACCACGCATTCGACTTCATTAAGTATCGTTTGGAGGTGATTGAATGCATATCTGGCCTTTACAATGACTCACGGTGGCCTGCCGATGTATCGAGCCAGTGCTGCTATCCTCCCAGACAAGTCTGGTACCAATTTGCTGACCCCGGAGGGATGGAAGGCTTCGTGGGCCATGGGCGCAGGGATCGATTCCATGTGCGTGTCGCAGTGGCGCCCTCCAACCACTGCGCCACACGCGCCCTCTCGTCATACGCTGCCGTGAAAAATTATGGTGGGCAGAAAGTAAAAGGTTAGCATGCCCAAAAATTTTGAAGACCTCTGTTGACAATGAAGGCGAGGAAATTGCATCCATCGAACTTATAAAGAACTGGGATCCACATAGTGTTATGTTATGCTTGTGATGTCAGGTCAAGTAACAAGAAAAATATCTGTTTTAATAATAATAATAAAACAGCGGTTTTTCAAAGCATTTCGAAATAAAACAATAGTCAGTGGCTTATCAGAAACTGAACTTAAGGATCACCTGGAGCATTTCTTAGTTTTTTTTTTCTACGTTATTAAATCGGCCGAGTAGAGTAAAGGGAACTCTAATCACTCTAATCAATTCGATCAATCATTCAGTCACTCAATCAATAGTTACAACATAGCCCTGCTTGAAAGCAGTTTCTTATTGCTTAGTCGCACACCGAGCCAGTTTTAAGAAATGTGAAGATGATTTATGCGCTGTAATCGGCTAATAGTGCTGATGAATGAAGAAAGGCTTACCTATCACTGTTATCGCCGTCAAATGAAATTGGAGAAGCAGAAGTTCTACAGTAGTATTTTGGCTCCATGAAACTCTTCTGGATCACAAAATCCTCGCTATTTAAAAGTTATCTGTCTACTCTTGGAGCACATTATCTCATAGTTGACTTACTCTGACCTGGAATTCACGAATTACACGCAGTTTTCGCAGCCTTCATGTATAAATTCTCGTTTAAATGGGATAGATAAAGGATTCCTGCGATTCCGACCTAGCGAACTGCTATCCTAGCTAAGAAGGATAACGGGGGAAGCCTTCAAAAACTATTTCGCTTGTTGAGTGTACTCTACGATCTCGTCAAGATGAATACTGTTGCGGATTTCGGCAACTTTGGCCGAATTCCAATGCGTTGAATATGGGTGATTCCGACTGGAGAACATCAAGATTGTATCTAAGGTCATGGAAATACCATGTTCCCTTGTTCTAGCCACAGCCTACAAAAAAATTCTTTCCAAAAAAGTCAAAATAAATACGGTTCGATCAGTATTTGTTAGCCGAAATTGTGCTTGCGAGCTCTATTTAACTGTTCTCGCAACTGCAGCAAAAATTCTTTCACTGACCACTTATCAGTTCTGTAGGAATCTGGTCCTACGGATCAGCACGGCCACACCGTCTTGTCTGAAACCATTGCAAGGAGAAATTAACTTGCTCGATTGCCGATGTAATCGGCTTAGGCATTGATCGGAATTCCTGTCAAATCTCCGTTTTGCTGATGAAGCCGTCATTTTCCAGGAAATGGCAATGGAGCAGAAGCGATGATGTGAAAGCTATGGTGGTGGGAATAATATAGGACTACGCCAAAATCAAAATAAAGCGCAGTGCGCAATTAATAAGAAAACGTGGTGCAAAAGGGGAAGAAATTGAACTGGATAATTCTCTGGTCACAGACACTACATCCCGTGTACGCAGGGGGTCCCAATAATATTGCGAACGTTATGAATGAAGGAATATAATGAATATGCCGCGTTGAGTACTCTCCCAGAACACATGGGTAATCTAAAAGGTCAAAGCTTCGTGTTCATCTTAATGCCTCAACTGACCTCTTAACACTCTACTATGCAGCATGCAAGTGAGCCAACATTTCATCCACGCTAGGCATTCTGCGAACCACTCATATTGCGCTTGAATGACTTACGCAGCTATATGTGGACTGTTCTCTACGTGTAGAAAGTACTCTCTATCCTCCCATATTAACAGTGTTCAATGCGTACAAATTTTTAATTAATGTATTTCGTAATCGCTCACAACTCTCGTCCTACATCTATACCTCGCTTTCTTTGTCTAACATGATAGGTTAATATACCATATCGACCTTGTGAGTGCCTTCACCCGCTCCAAGCATTTGTGGCGTTCTCCGTCTTTTTTCTGCTGCTTCATTTCCTAGAGTAGGATTTAATCGCAGAGCTCTCCACCACTTCTCTGATTTACGCCTTCCATTCCTCATACTACTACAGTGATCTATTGCAGACACCTCTACACTTTTATGGGCGCAGCTCCGTACTTGCATCACTTCTGTTGTTTGATCAGGCTGCATATCTTGTTGTATGTCCATTTCTCGATTTTGTCCGCTAATACTATTCACGGAGAAATTTAACTCCCCAGGTTTGAGGTTTGACCTGCAGCACCTACAAAATTCGCGCGCTACAGGACGAAGCAATAGAAGCATAGACCACACAAGAATTAGCTGCTATAATGAAAGCCACATGTGTTATTGTTAAGAACAATCCGTGACGTCATGGTTAAGCACTGAAGCAGTGGCAAAACCTGCAAGTATAACCGCATTTCATTGCATACATGACTTCACTTCGTTGCTCTAGGCTCCTTGACAGAGCATTCAGCCACATTAAAACAGAACATTCAAACATTCAAACACATTAAAATAAACTTATTTACCAACGAAACTCATTAGTTTATCAAGAAGTGTCGTCGCAACCTGATTATTGGAAATCAATGATAATATGGCACAAAATGAATGTCATGAACATAACAATTTAAAATTTTCTAGATGTAATAGAATACACAGTAGTCAGTCTTCTAAAACATCTGAAACATCAGCACTTTCCCGCTGTTAATGAACGAAACTGGTATTGTGTAAAACACCCGTCATGGAGTCCTGACATGAGGACTTGCTCATTCGGTAGAACGAGAGCAGTTCTGCTCCTGAGCGCTGCCAATACATCATGGCACATAGGACAAGCACATGCCACCACTGATGTGAACATCCAATAAGGTCAAACGCACCTAGAAATTCAACGTTTTCGACAACGCTTAAAAAGTTTTAGTTGTTTCCAGTGAACGTAGCACGAAAATTGATCTCCATACAAATGAATTACATCGAACATTTCCTTCTGGATAACTTAGCCTGTACCCTTAAATCTTATGCCTCCTTATTAGAGAGGCTTGCTCTGGTATTGATTTTCGTATTAACAGTTATAAAAGTAAACTTTACCCGGGTACAGCCGTTCAGGAATTAGGGTCGCATAAAAGAAAAATGCAGCTCCAATCAGACCGTACAGTACGAAAATATCCATCAACCAGGTCTGAAATTGTATGTTTACAATAACACTCATACTCAGAAGTTATATAGTAACTAAGGCATAAATTCTATAGAATGGTAAAGGACAAAAGATAAAGCTTTCGACGTTGATCAATCCCTGAGGGATGCGCCATGCATTCGACTTCATTAAGTATCGTTGGAGGTGATTGAATGCATAACTACCCTTTACAATGACTAGCGGTGGCCTGCCGATGTATCGAGCCAGTGCTGCTATCCTCCCAGACGAGTCTGGTACCAATTTGCCGACCCCGGAAGGATGGAAGGCTTGGTGGGCCATGGGCGCAGAAATCGATTCCACGTGCGTGTCGCAGTGGCGCCTCCAACCACTGCGCCACACGCCTCCGTCTATAGGATGGTACGCAGTAAAAACAAGAAATGTCTCTTTACAATATGTTTCCAGTCTTGTTATAACAGCTTCACAATCAACAATAGCGCTAGGCTAGCAGCGATTTCCGAGAGTTAATTTAAACTAGATTTATAAATGTCATGTGGTTTAGCAAAGCCAACCAAGCCAAGGAGTTTAACACCATTACTTTTCACACTGTCCTCGAACCGAGGATAAACCCTGCTCCACAGTGGCGCACTAGCTATATATAACCTTTATTACCTTTTATTCAAAACAGTAAAAATAAGTTCTGTTATCCGATTTGACAAGCACAAGTGGAAATCTAACCTATACCCCACGACGAGTTGCTCAATAATTCACGCTAATACGGATGATAAAAAGAAATATTAGGCAACGTGCCTTTAGGTCTAGTTCCTTTCTTTATAAGTGGTAAATGACTGGTAATATGGGTACTTCCCCACAGGATTGTTGTTGATGTTATGGTGAACATGTCATCATGTCAATTGGATGTTTAGTAATGAAAAAAAAACGTCTGAAATGCATTGTGTGCCATGCATGCGTGGCGTGAGACAAATTGGATGAAGTGCATTACATCCAATTTATTCTGTTTTCAGTTTTAATTTATTGTTTACTGCCTACTCTTTTTAATCGCAGGTTATATATTGCGAAATATAACTTCAATGATGCTGAGTTATTTGCCAAACTCTGGACCGCAGGTATCTATGGTGGGGAACGAACGCGCTATTGTCCTTTCCGGGGAGTAATGCGTTCACCACCACACTATGCGAGCCCTTCGTTTCGCCTATCCCTCAGCTAGTTCTCAGCATCGTTGCAGTTACATTTCGCATTATAATCTGCCATTAAAAATAGTAGGCATTAAATAAAACGGTTAGGGTTGTGATTGTAACTAAAAGCCTCACCATAGCTGAGTTCATTGCCGATTTGCGCTCCCCAGATCAATCCCGCTGACGGGTGATTGCTGATGATAGAGATCGATAGAACTAGCTGAGAGACAGGCGAAACGAAGGACCCGCATGGTGTGGTGGTGAGCGCGTTACTCCCCGGAAAGAAAAATAGCGCGTTCGTTCCCCACCATAGACACCTGCGGTCCAGAGTTTTGCAAATATCTGTTTTCAATGTTTTATCCTTCTATATAAAGCTTCCTGGCCGCGCTTTGCGCAGAGTCGAACACTTCCGCTTCCAACATAACCGAAGCAGACATCCACCTTGAAGTTATTGAGCGAAGTATTCCGCGTGCGACAACCACAGATATTCTGCAATAGGACCTACTACGTGGGATATACAAGCAGAAACGATTGTCCTTCGAAAGGGAACAACAGATTTCCATACACATAGCTTCCAAGCTTGTATATTCTGCTACAGTTCCTACTGATGAACTCGATCAGAGGTCTAACATAATCTGTCTCTTCGGTGACGCATTGCATTAAGGTAGAATTGAGTGGAAGCTCGTTAGTTTACCTTCCAGTCTCCCTATTTTTGTAACATGGACTGCAGTGAGACGCCATGCTAGAGGAGGAGTGGAATTACGGTAATACCACAGCTGCCGTAGTTCAATATTGAACATTTTACAAAGCAAACTATCTTTTTATCCTGTCAACATTCGCAACGTTCCACGGCACAACCTCTCTGTTGCATGGTTGTTCATCTCGTCCACAAACAGCTCCGAGATATCATTTAAAAAACTCGTTGCAACCTTCCAGCTCTGAGCACTAAATCAAGACTTGTGGATCTCCACTGGGATAAGTATGGCATCGTTTATGCGGACTTCAAAACCCCCCTGAATCGAATTGTTCGTGAAGGCCTCGTGGCTAGCGTGCGAGTTCGGCCGTCCCATGAGGATACATTATTTTTTCACAAAGCAGACGAAGAACTTATTTGTACTAGGCCACTGCTAACGACCACTTATGCCCATTCACTTAGTTGCACCCTGCTGTCTGGATCTGGATGGACGTGTAGGATACAATGTGTATATACGCAAGTACATCCACTTCACTAAGCATAACTGTACCTACTTGCAAACATAAGTTATATTTGTTTATCAATTTGGCAAAGCAGGAAAATCACACCTATTGGATGTACCTGCTTGCCTCATAAGGGAAATCACTTCTGGTCTACGTTTGAACTACCAGCGCCACGTGATGGTGCACTATATAACACCGCGATTAACAAGCTATGCATACTCCAGTGACTGATATCGGTCCATTATCAAAAAGAGTATTAAGAAATTTCTTGTATAAGTGAAGATTTCTGCACAGAATCCTCGCAAACCACATAAAAATAGTCCATTCTATTGTAATAAACAATAGATGGGCGCGCTTGGAGCAGTGGTCAAAGGCGCCCTGCAACACACATGGAATCCATCCACACGCCCATGGCTCACCAAGCCTTCCATCCCTCCGGGGTCGGAGGATAACAACATAGGCTCGATGCCTCAGTGGGCCACCGCGAGTCATTTTAAAGGTCAGATATGCGCTCAATTACCTCCAACGATGCTTAATGAAGTCGGATACATGACGCATCTCTAAGTGATTGATCAACGCCCGGAGCTTTATCCTTTTACTATAACAATAAATGGTTTTCCTTATTTACACAAAGAGAAATATTCTGTTATAGAATACGAAGAATGTGAAAAAGCATTGTTTGTCTCAAGGCCGAGAACACTTTTTGTTAGTAGTCGGTGCTGTTCAACATTCGAAGATGCTTACTGCTTTTAAAACAATTTCAGACAATTTTGTTGTAGATTCACTTTCACTAACAAACACTAACATAATCCGCACTTTATATTCAACGTAATGAATTAAAAATTTAGAAACATCAGTAACCACTTACTGCGACGTGGGCACTGGACAGACCACCGTGCAAGTACACCCAGTGGATCGTTGGGCAGAACCCAAAGATAGCTATCGAAGTGTAGATTATGTGTAAATAACCGATCCGAGATCCCACAACCTTCTGATCAAAAAAATCCCTTCGCGTTGGAACATACGCAGCCACCATAAATATTGTTAGAAGCATATACGAATAGGTGTTAAGATGCTCCTGAAAACAATATTCTAACTGCGCTAAATTCATGGAATTAAGTGACGAAGTACAAAGTATTATATGAAAGAACTCCGCAAATCACGTGCTAGTAATTTTCGTCATATGGGCATCATTCCTCTGATCAAACTATACATGGGCGCTGGAGGTGACCAGTGCGCAGGACCCTCTATGTCTTAGTACCATACCAGGAGACCGGAATTTGGAGAAAAGGTCCACAATGAAGATCTGTAGGTAAGATCCGTGTCCACTGAGATCCCAACAATGTAAGCAACGAAGGTCAGGCACAACATCATCTCCCTAAGCGAAACGAGAACGAGATACTGGGTAGAACCGCAGACTGTTTAAGATACTTGAAAAGTGATTTTCTCCGCAATGTGTGACAAGAGATGAGCTGTCTGCGCTGATGTACTTTTGCACTTGGTCATTAGTTTGAAAAATGTTCTAAGAAACAAGGAACACGACCAATATCGATTTTCGCAGTCTTTGAGGTGTATGCCGCGAAATAAAAACTATAACAACGACGAGTTAATGTCACGCCGATGAATTCTGTCACAGAAAAACATGTCTCCCATAAAGTTGCCATCGACAATTGTCACGCTCTGATTTGCTCCGGAAAAGAAGAAAGCCACAATCTAAGCCAATGGTCGTCCAACTTTTCCATAACGCAAAGATGCTGAGATACTCGCAAAACTTGGATGATGGGCCAGAAAAATAGCTGAGAGAAACGCAGAGGAAGGCCCTCCGTGACGTAGTGTGTAATGCACGAGCCCCCGGAAAGGGAAATCGTGGTTTGATCTGCCCCGGAGTCCAAGTTTTGCGAATATTTCAGCATCGTTGTGGTTGATTTCGCACAATACCATATCGTGAAAACTACAGTAGGCAGTAAATAAAAAACATTAACATTGTGTTTTCCATAACAATAGAGATCTTCCACAACTACTCACAATCACAAGATTTTTTAAATCATGACTGTGCGAATCTATTGCTAGCGAGGACCAAAACTGAAGTGAATAGACTATCGTTGAAAGAAAGTCTTGCAATTTTTGTTTGTCCTCCATAACAATATTGTCCCAACGATTAACTCGGCAGCGGGATATCACCTCCCTAGTGTAAGAACTGTCGTCTCCAAAAAAGGAGAAGCTGAGCAGGTCAAGAATCATGATCACAAAACGACACTATGACTTGGACTGGGCTTTAGAAGATACTATTTTCGGTTCTTCATACATGAAAAATTGCCTCAACCACCGAATCACCCAGTCCTACGTCAAACAGTGAAATAAAAAGAATAATACTCATGAAAACATAGTAGGAGTTTGAATTTAAACAAGAGACGTGTGCCATTGAAATTTCTCACACTGCCAGCAAAGAGCTACAGAGAGGTGAGGCAATGAGGAGAGTATGAAAAGAAAAATTTGTCGATATAACCTTTTATGATTGTTCATGCTTCCTGGACTCTATCCAGTTGAGATACAGGTGCGCTTACGTTTTAAAAACTGTTCAACGGATAGTGCTAAGAGTATCCCATTCGACGCAGGCAGGGAAAGAGTTTGTCTGGTTTTCGAATTAATTTCCTACTCGAAAACACTGCCACCGCAGACAAGTTAGTGAGCATTCCGGGAGGTGACATTTCTCGGAAGGACAGTAGTCACGGTACAGGTGTTAGCAGGTGTATTTCACTATCTGTTGTTAGCAAATGAAGAACTCAATCCAATCGCTGACAAGATTTGTTTACCACGTAGGTGAATACCCTAAAATGAGATGCTTCTCGTGTACCAACGACAAGTAGAATCCCTTAGTTCCATGACCAGCACTCTATTACGGCGCTCATCACCAATTTCAGGATAGGTTGGTTTCAGGGTAGGCATTTTCCTCATTTAGAAAACTAATTTGAGAACAACATGAGAATAGTGCTAAACTACGAATTTCGAACCAAGAACACAATTCTAAACTTCAAAATACCTTGAAGCAAAAAAATGCGGTGTAGATTCCTGACAAGTACATTCCTAAAAGACCTGCCGAGATCCCGAAAGTGTCTAACTTAAGAAATTTCTGTCGTTTGGTCTCACTTGCGCAGCAGAAGGTGTGATATGCTGCCGAGAACAACATACAAATCTGAAGCAGGGAAAAATATATTCCTGATAATTTGTTATAAAAATGCTCATTTTTTGCAGTCAACATTAATCGTCTTTCACTGACTACATGAATTCTCTTTTTTTTGTCATGTAAAGGAGGTTAATGCAGCAAGAAATTTAATAATTTGTGCCCCTCCCAACGGTTTACCGCGTCGTCATGGCTGGGAGGTGTTCATGGGTGTCCGGCTATGATATACAGCGGAGCAATTTATCTTCCAGTCAGGCTTTCCCGAGCTGATAAGAATTCTGGCCTTTCCATCAGAAAACACAGCTAAGAGAAAACTAGTACCAGGGTCCACCATTGTCCTGGTATGAAACTGGTTGCATGGTGGCAAATCTCGCTCTGATCCACTAGGGCGGCGACTAGCCGCGGTGGTAACCAGGTGGACAAACTTTGGCTAGACTGGCTTCAGGACTTGAGGGAACTACAATGGCTAACCTAGAAAAATTCCAAAAAAGTGGAAATTATGCCGGAGCCCACACAACCAGTGAAGATGGGCCGTCCAAATATCCAAGTAAGTAATAACTTACGTCAACAGCTTAAAGTTCTAAGACTGAGTGTATTAGTTGGAGATACTCATCTATTGTTGGTCTTCATGCTTAGAGTGGAGAAAATGCAAAACATCACCTGTGCTCCAAATAGTGCGAGTGATGTGATTAGATGGTCATGGAAATGACCACCCAGTAGCGGTATGCGATGCACATTCATTTCATACTGACAGTAAGTGAAATAAGCAAATCCTAGTAAATGGCTCCAAATGTTGATTGTCTCGTTCGTCCAATGGAAAATGCTAAAAATATGCTGCTCCACGTTTTCGGTATACTACTAAGCGAATAATTATGGTTGACGAATACTAAATTTCGGCAGAAGATTGGGAGGAAGTAATGTTGGATCGGGAGAGAGTAGCGCAAGGTTTGGAAACCCAGAAAATCAGCACGAAGGAAGCTGCAGCCATAGCAGATTTCATCGCGCCGTACTCACTTCCCCTGGCCCTTCTTAGAAAAAATTGTTGCTGGAGATTTCAATGGCAAATTAGGGAAAACCAACGAAGAGGGTAAGATTTGCTTATATGCACTTAGTATGAAGATTTTACGTTGGTGGTATTAAGAGCTTGTACTCAAGCGGCAGGGAAGTATACTGGTGCTGGTCGAAGGACGGCTTCATCAAGGTACCTGAATATCAACGCAATCCTCCTCCTCCTCATGATTAATGGTACATACTAGAGTCATTTGATGCCTAGTAAGAATAGAAATAATATTTAACTATCTAGTATGGTCTTTTCTTGTAGTTTTAAGAAAATAGAACAACAGCGCCCCCAGTTCGTGAAATCTAAATTCCCACCTATAGCACCCCACACTTTCCAACCGACTCCACTCTTGCGACGACCATCATACTTTTAGCATGAAGCCCTTTATTTTTACTCTTTTTTAAGCCAGGAGGTCATGTGCAGTCTGCACGGAATTGTAGCAGTAAAAGTCCATTTTCACTCTGATACATTCCCTGCAATCCGAATGGTAACACTATGGCCGGGCTCTCCCAAGACTTCACGGGCAATCGACTCAAGCGGAACCCACGGTTCGGAAACCTTTGTGGATGACTAATGCGAGAAAACGAACCGAATGCCAGAAGGGCTAGGATCCACAGAGTTTATGTGAAGACGGGCAGGGTAAAAGTATATACTGCATATATATATATATATGTATATATACATATAAAGGATATAGTATGTATATATAATGAGAAGATGAAGCTTCTAGCCACTGTCAACCATTGAAGGATGCGCCATGCATTCGACTTCATCAAGCACTTTAGAGGCGATTGTGCATAGCTGGCCTACATCATGACATGCACGGCCTATAGATGTATCAGATCAGTGCTGCTATCCTCGCAGACAAGTCTAGTAGCATTCCGAAGAGACTGAAACCTTAATGAGATCAAGGCGCGGAATCGAACCGCAAACCACGAGTATAATGCAGGACACCTCTAATCACAATGCTATACGCACTCCATTTAAGGAATAGATCTCTGTCGAACATTTTATCCTTTACATAATTTACCTTTTTACGCACATCATATTCGTCATATTAGGCGGTCGATAGTGTCCGATTACGTATTTATTGACCCACATCGTTGGTTGTAACCTGTTACGGGTGACCAGTCTATATGAGCCGTGGACATGACACAGCTCCCTGGAATGACATCGGATACAGCGAGTCATTCTGAAAAAGAACACCTTGGGAAGAACAACCTTGATATAAATGCAAAACTTCACGTCACTTCACTAATATTTAGTACGACTTGAAATCGATTATCTGTTTCCAATAACATATCATCTTAATGTCATTCAGGTTCAACTACACAGGTGTATAGGTAGGTATAGATTGGTAGGTTCCTATAGTCATCCAAAATGCAAGCAAGCGCAAATTGAATTGCACTGCATTGACAACAATGCAAAATACTAACGCAAGAAGATCCAAGATATAGGTCAACGTGCTGTGGTGATCGTTTAATAATTGGCAATTCTCGGGACAAGTTTTAAACGACCGGAATAAAACAGCGCTAAAACTAGAATTCGCGAAATTTATTTTCCTTCCTATTGCGTTAAGAAAAGTAACGAAACAATCTTGGCAGCAGACATTTTCTAAGACAGTTTCTACCGAATACAAAACCCCTTGATGAACCATTTATCTCTTTCGTTTTAGAGCCGTGTCATAGGCTCCCTCTCTTTCTTTTCCTTCTTTGCGCTCTCTGTTTCTCTCTCGTAACATATATACATATATATATATACTTATATATG
>MQTX01000038.1:1969942-2037076 GCA_009735665.1 Angiostrongylus cantonensis
CAGGAATTCCTGAGTGCGGCACTGCGATGTGTAGCGAATGGGTCATTCTCCACAAGGTCTTTAAATTGAGAAAAAATTTGAGTTTAACATTTCAGTCCTAAAGCCCAGTTAAGAGAAAATTCGGTGCCATCATTTGCTGACGCAAGTATTAAATGAAAATTCTTATTCCTCATCTATGCTTGAAAAACAGCTATTATTACGACGCAATCGTCCTAAAGGAACTCTCCGTTCTTAGCTTCAGCTAGTCCAACCCCCATAATCTCCGTTGTTTTCACGAAATGTGGGGTCACGTAAGATGCAATAACAGCAATCCATTGCTAATCGTACCATAAGCGTACAACAGAAAGTTATGAATAACATAAGCACTATGTTAACTTTTTAATTTACTGCGTATTACAATTTTCCACGGCAGGAAAAATATTATGTGTGATACAATCACAATGATGCAGAGATATTTCCAAAACTCCAGACCACAAGTGTGTGTGTGTGTGGGGAACGAACGCGCTATTACCTTTTCTGGGGACTATCGCGTTCACCACTGCACTATAGGAGTGTTCCGTTTCAATTGATGATGGCACCGGTCGATAGAACTAGCTGAAACCGTTCGTTCGCCCCACAAACATCTGCGGTCCGGAGTTTTGCAAATATCTCTGCATCATTTTGGTTGTAATACAAGCACTGTCTAAGTAAAGAATATGCAAAAATGCCAAGTGAGCAGAAAACTATTAAAGCAGAATATTTTTAAGAAGTGTCCTATGAGGTATATATTGCAAAACGAACTCTTATTACTTCGAGACTGCTAGGAACTACAAGTCTTTCTAAAATGTTCGTTCCGCATACGTGACTACCGTCAATTCCACGAAACCCGCAAAAACTGTAAAACTCGTCACCAATTTGTAAACACGGCAAGGCAGGCTTCTTTTCGACAATAAACGATAAATCTCCGAAACTAGAGGGTTTTGGTGTTGAAGACACCACAAAACTATAGAAGAGGTTTCTTTTATCCATCTAGAAGTACATATGCTACATTTTACCATAGCTCACCATACAAATACATTGCTGTCAGCAATTGGAAGGATTTCATTTTTCTACCCGTATCGAGGGGCGCGTGTGGCGCAGTGGTTGGAGGCGCCACTGCGATACGCACGTGGAATCGATCCATGCGCCCATGTCCCACTAAGCCTTCCATCCCTCCGGTGTCGGCAAATTGGTACCAGACTTGTCTAGGAGGATAGCAGCACTGGCTCGATACATCGGCAGGCCACCGCGAGTCACCGCGAATGTAAAGGCCCCTGGTAAATAGATACCAGATATATGGATTCAGTCACCTCCAACGATACTTAATGAAATCGAATGCATGGCGCATCCCTCAAGGTACCAGTGTCGAATATATTTCAGTAGTTCCTATATTTGCCTATCACAGCCGGGTCTTATCATAATAATGAGAAATGGAAAAAACAGTGAACTAGTTCCATAGAGCTGATTATTGTATAGCCTTACAAAGGGCGCATGTGACGCAGGGGTCGGAAGCGCTCTGCAATACACATGGGATCGATTCCCGCGTCCCTTGCCCGCCAAGCCTTCCATCTCTCCGGGATCGGCAAATTGGTTCCAGACTTGTCTGGGAAGACAGCACTGGCTCAATACATCAGTAGGTTATCGCGTGTCATCGCAACGGCCAGATATGCATTCATTCACCTCCAAACGACGCTTAGTGTAGTCGAATACATGGCGCATCGCTAAGGGAATGATCAGCGCCAAGTGCTTTATCCTTTTTTATAAGGTATGGTGCCGGTTTCTGATAACACCCAGTATTTTTTGATAACTAAATAACTTAGAACTAGAAAGCTATGAGATACTGGCAAGCTACATTTGAGTAACGTGCAGAACTCAGCAAGGTCCACGTGGTGATCAAATGCCAAACACAGTAAAATGTACGGGCCTCAATCGGCTGACCCTGAAAGAGCTCCGATGCGGCAGCCGTTGAAAAATGAGTACGGAGAGGCTACTAGAATCTCAGGACCATTCTAGGTAGCGTAGAAATCTCGAAAGACGTACGAAATCTCGAAATGTACATGCTCACAAGCATCTAAACCCTAAATAGCGGACTTGATCATGCAGGCAAAAAGGGCGAGGTAAAACGTCATCGTACTGGCGGAGTCGCGACGACACCACCCATTCAACGCCGTCCATGACACCGGAAAACAAGTGTTCCTCTGGACATGAGATAATATAGGAGTCCGCGGCGTCGCAGTTCTCGTCAACGCGAGTTTTGCAATGAACTTCGAACACTCCTTCGAACAACTAACAATTTGAATCGCCCGTTTACGGCTGAAGAGATGTGGATCAATGTCGGCTTTGACAATCCTCGTCGGCTAAGCACCAGCATCAAATTATGATGAAGAGGAGGTCGAAGCGCTTAATATGGACCTGCAGAAGTTCTGTAGAGAACGCGATACACCATACATTCTCTAACGTCATCATTAGAGATTTAAACGCTAGGACTAGACCCAGAGGAACGTCTGGAGAGCGTCACATTGCGACCTACGGACCGGAATGGAACGAGTACAACGAGGGGCTGTGTGAAATTATTATGACAACCAAACCATTCATGATAACTCGCAATTCCAAAAGCCCCGCCTTCAGTGCTGGATGTGTGATTCTCAAAACGAAAGTTATCACAACAAAGCAGACAATATCGCAGTAAACTAGAGGTTTTTCCAACTGATGTCGCCGTTGTTGTGAAATTCTAAACGCCCCTTTCACGAAATATTCCATTTCTGCCAAAAAGGAGAGACTGTGGCCAAGTTAAAAAAAAACAAAATTCGAAAACCACTATGAAGATTTCCTCGATTAGTCGGCTCTTAAGAAAATTTCGGTGTCGATCAATGCGGACGTTAAAAGAAAGGTGGTCCGGGAATTTACTTCTAATAGCATCGAAGGTGTCGTAAGAAGAACAAAGAACAAATAACTCTGTGCCCACTTTTTCAGCTCCACGATTTTTCCTGCCCAAACGCATGCTTCTGAAACCTGATCGCTACGTGAGCACAATGAAAGATCATTCAGCGTTACAGAACGTGAAATCGAAAGGACAATGCTAGGAGTATCCTGCATCATGCAAATCAGGTAAGGGATCCGAAGCTTGGACCTACGTCAACGGTCAAAAATCACAGACGTCGTTTTATATGACAAACTGTAGCCAAGATAAGATGGGCCGCACACGAAATGCGTATTAGCGACAGTGGATGGACAAAAGCCGTTTGCGACAGGATTCCTACGTATGTTCAACACACATCAAGAAGACCTATGGTCAGAGTTTTTCACGATAAAAGGAAGGGAATGATACTCAGCAAGTTCCTACAGCCAGCAGAACGAATTGGGCTACTCTTGTACTTAACGGGGAGAAGTGGATGATTTACTGGCACTCCTTGAGTGTTGTTCTTTCGCTGTAAAGAAAACTGGTGATTTTCCTTTAATGTTTGAGCTTCGTTTTAAGTGATAGAAAATGACAAGAACCTGCATCATGTTGGTGAAATTCTCTAGTCTCCGATAGTTTAAATTTGCTTGTTCAACTCTTCTGGTATATGTGAATTGGAAGTGAAGCCCAAAGAATAGGCTCAAATATTCCAAGCATCAATTCATTGGTGGAATTTCCTGCCGTTTCGATTGATGAAATCAGGATATTTATTCATTAAATAGAATATTAATCTTGAGGGATATTTTAGATGACGCTAGTATATGTCGCGCCTCTTAGGAGTTCATCGTCATTCTTCACTTTCTCTGTCGATTTCCTCTTTTCGCTTCCACTTTCTCTTTCTGGTTTACCTCTATCTTGATAACACTGGCTTTCCTACTTATGATGAAATTCCTTGCTAACTGTTTTTCATTGATTTTCTTGTCAAGTATTCAATATCATGACCTTGAACCGCGTCAGGTGATGATATCTACAGCTGCCAACTTCGGATTCGATCGACTCTTCATCGAGAATAACCGCGAAGAAATTAGGAATGTGGAGCACAACGTTGAGCCATTAGTGTTTTCTGTTCAATAGCCTGGCGAAGGTGAATCGAGGAAAGAGGATCAAAGTGTTGACGAGGTCAATGAGGATGAGTGAGTGTTCTTACAACGTAATGTATCACAACTTCTGAATCATTGACTACGGTTAGCTTAGTGCAAATCTTGCTCCAGGAGAGCAGAACTTAGACTTATCTATGGATTTCTTCAAAATAATATTTACGAGCTTGTCATGTCTTGTCGATTATTAAGTTGAGTCGCTTTCCGCCAGTATTTTCCACACAAGGCGCACAAGTACGGGCTGAAGTTAGTCACGTTGCGCTCGAGAGCTGGGCAGACCTACATTATTCTGGTGTATACTGGTAGGGACTCTTTCGTAACTGTCAATGTGGTGCACAGTGCAGTCATGAAGGCCGCATGCGAGTTGAAGGTGAATCAGTTTCGACACAGGTCTTCCCTTGCATGAGAACGTAGTGCAGAGTAGGACCATTCTTATCAGCATCTTTAAAAGAAACACAATAGCATTTCTCTAGCAAGTCTTCCACAAAAAGCTGAAGAAAACATAGTGGACTGCACAACAGAAGGGGAGCTTTATAATGGTTCAAATATTTGAAAATAAAAAGAGTATCATCATGATGTTCACCGTTTAGGGACCCTCTCTATTCATGAAGACCACAAATGATTTAAAGCAAGATTTTTGGCTACAGGTAACAATTACGGATTGAATGTAAAGATTGATTATACGTAAAATGTAGATAAAGAATAAAGGATAAAACTCTCGACGTTGATCAATTCCCGAGGAATGCGCAATGCATTCGACATCATTAAGCATTGTTGGTGATGACTGAATGCATATCTGGCCTTTACAATGACATGCGATGGCCTATCGATGTGTCGAGCCAGTGCTGCCATCCTCCAGAACAAGTTTGGTAGCAAAGTGCCGAAATTAGAGGGCGCGAAAATTTCCTGAGTCTGGGGCGCGGAGATCGATCCCCTGTGCATGCTGCCTCCGACTACTGCGTTACATGCGCCTCCTAAGACTTAAGTGGCTTAATTTAGCGAAGAGCTCTCCTCTATTGTCGAGTTCCAGTGTCCAAGTAGTGACACTTCTGCTTTTCTTCAACGGCCACAGTCTCTACGCTCTGTGCTGCCTTCTACACCAGTGGTCTCTTGCTATGAAATGAACTTGTTCAAAGGCCTTTTAAATGCTTAAATGGAGAGAACAGATTCCAATGAGCCACGCTTGACGCAGTACATGTGTTAGATGAAAAAACGGATAAACTATTGAAAAGACGATAAAAAAGCTCCTTAGGGTAACATGCGCATCGCCGCCAAAGAGGCGTGCACGGATTTCGATGCACCTGCATCGATATGTATTAGCAGGTCCTCATTGTATGAAGAAAAGCAAAAATAGTGGCAAGAGAACTGCATAAGACATCTTAAAAACCGACTTCCATTAAGCCTCGGAGACCACAATAATTCTCCGCTTCACTGAAATGATACAAGGTAATATAAAAACTCCTACTCGTCTAGCGTTTCGGATAGCATGACGATGCTGAGATATGAGCAGAACTGGGAATCTCAGTTGCTCTATGAACCCGTAATTACCCATTTCGGGGCTCACGCGTTATCCACTGCACCTACCGAGGCCCACGCTTTGCCTTTCTCTAAGCCATGTTTTTACTCCGTCAGTGTTATCATCAATAACAGGTCAAAGAAGATAATCTAGGGAGAATAATCGGCATTGAACCCAGTTAAGCTGAAGTGGAAGTCGAAATCACACTGGCCCAGATCGTTCCCGTTACCGGATAATTGCTAATGGCACCGTTAATTTAGAAAATTGCCTGAGGTAAAGACAAAGCAAGGGCCTCTGCGGTGCAGTGGATAACACGCGAGCCCCGCGAAGGCAATCCTGGTTCGAAACGCACCTGAGGCTCCGAATTTCACTCGTATCTCAGCATTTCACAGAATAATATACTTGAGTTGAGAATGGGAGAGGTTAAGACTGGAAACTTTGCTTTGACGCACAAATATATGCATAGCTTTTTTAAAATGCTCTTTTTTTCATCTTCGATACAAAACACAAATATTTAAAAAGCTGGAAAATCAATTGAAAATTTTAGCCTTAGGAGCAAAATCGACGGCTGAACTCACTTCGAAAGACCATGTGGCCCGGCCTGACGAAGTCTGACCACGATGAATAGGTTCTCAATTCGGGTTACGAACATTGGCCATAAAACTTCGTTCACTGGGATTCTGGTAACCAGAATTCATTCTATTACAATAATAAACAGTGTTTGCAAATATGTTTTGAATACAATGGTTTCCATTCCAGTTGAAGTCCAATAAAAGCCAAGATGCTCCCTCAAAATTGTAGGCGTGAGTCATTTGAGGCTTAAGTGACCGGCGGTGCGATGAGGCAGTAAATTCTAGGTTTGGTAACGACTCATAATCAGCGAAACGACTACTCACTGCAAGGGAAAGAGGAATGCATAATTTCAGAGGCATAATTTCAAAATAGATTACTGGAGTTCCAAACGGAACTACGCATGCCATCGCCTTCAGGTTTAAGTTATGGCAAGATTCCATTATTTCAGGCTGCTCACTCACTCCTATTTTGCCAGTGGTTTGCTACACTAGAGAAGACAAGTTGTTTGAGGTTAAATCACTTGTCGAGCTTTCCAGTGGAGAATTCTTGGCAATGTACACGTGTGAAGAGGATAATACAAATCCCAATATAATGTAAAGCGTAAAATGGTGTTGAAGTGGTGAGATAAAACTGACATTATTATGATGTCGTGACCTTAGGCGACGTTTCGCCCCAACTCATTAAGGCAGAAACCATTCGAAAGCTATCACTGAGAAAAATTTTCGTAGGTATAAGCAACCAGATGTCGCACTTTCCTTCTTATTTCGAAAGAATTAGCAGGTGCTATACTAATTTCGTCTCCACAATGGATTAGATAGGGGTGCATGTGGCCCAGTGGTCGGAGGTGCCGTGCAATACACACGTGGAATCGATTCCAGCGGCGACGACTCAGCAACCTTCCATCCCTCTGGGGTCGGCAAAATGCTTCCAGACTTGTCTGCGAGGATAGCAGCACTGGCTTGATGCATCGGTAAGCCACCGTGAGTCATTGTAAAGACCAGATATGCATTCAATCACCTCGAAACGATGTTTAATGAAGTCGAATGCATGACGCATCCCTCAAAGATTGACCAACGCCGAGAGCTCTATCTTTATCCTTTAATGGCTTAGGTATATACGACTTTACTTCATGTTTCGTACTGTTCTAAGTTAGAAAGATGGCAAATTGTATGTTAACGGCGTTGTTTAGTTACAGGTTGTAAAAATTTTAGATAGTAAACAAAAGTTGCTTTTGCAAGAATTCCAGATTGTGAACTAAATTTTCTTGACAACGACATTTTGAAAATAGGTTCAAGGCTACGGAAATTTAATAGGAAATAAGACACATCAGAAGGACATTAGTGCCGTGGTATTGAAGCCAATCAACACGAGCATGGAACTGGTTTCACCACGCACTGAACTCACCAAGCCTCATCCCACTGAGATCGCGAAACTTGTGCCGGACTTGTTTGAGGAAGAATTTCACTGTCTGCAATCAAAGTGAGAGCGCTCTAAACTGGCTATCTCAGAACCCCAAAGAGAACCGACTCGATCACCATTCAGCTACATTTCTGACGAAAGAAATAACCTCAAGCAGCAGTTGAACCCACACGCAAAAGTTGAAAGATGTTCGTAGATGACATAGGTGAGGAGACGAATCGATTACAAGAAGTCCTGGGGTTGGCAGAGTAGATGTGATTAACGGATTGTGTAAAATAAAACAAATAATAATAAGACACACTAGATAGATGACATCGATGAACCCTTAATCCTTTGCACAACAATTTTTATGACACCGAATAGACAACGGTATCACAATTGCACCTATTCAAGTCTTCTTCATAATTTACCACCTTAACGTGATGAAAAGATCTCCCTAAGCGGTGAACTCACACATTTCCGTGTTCTCCTCAATAGTTCCCATCTAATTTCAGCCTTCATTTATTACCCTCTTCGAAGTTTCTTATAGCGAACGAAACTCGTATAAACACAGGTTTTCCGTGAATTCTTAAGCTACAACTGATGTTCACCGTTTAGCGCGGATACCCTAGTGGAATACCAGCAATTGTTCGTTGGTTGCCGAAAGCAGTTCAATTGATCCAGGCCTAATCTCGATGTCAATCGGTACCTTCCTTAACGATAATTTTTCGATGGTTTGCCATTATTTCTCATCAGAGTACGAGACATCGAGGATCTTGACCTTAATACTTTTATTTCGAAGGGCCATTCTCACTGGTTGTGCACACCCCAGCATAATCTCCATTTTTTTGGAGATTTGCTGGTTAAATTCAGTCGCAGCCCTTGTGTATCAGAGGAAATTTGTCAACATGCGACTAATTTTATACCAAGAGGATAGTAGATCCTGGTAATGCTTTGCTCTTAGCTAGGCTTCCTGATGAAAAAGCCGGACTCCTTCTCAGCTTTGGAGGCCTTGCCAGGGGATGAATCCCTCCCCCTCTGTACATCGCAGCCCGACCCAGGAACACATCCCAGCCACGTGGAGGCAGTAAACCGTTGGCTGGATTCTATACTACACTGTATTACAACTGTCAATCATGCAGCCGAATTGCTGTCAGCATCTGGCTTTTTTGTTCCTAGTGAAGTCGGATTTATTTCGCAATTTACTGGTACAATTATACGTTCCACATACCAACAACGATTCACCGTGCTAATGCCAACTGGAATAACAATGAGTTGTCGATTGAAATTTGACCATCATATGCCTAATATAATGGACTCTGTAAAAGGATAAAAAGGATAAAGCTCTCGGCGTTGATCAATCCCAGATGCGCCATGTATTCGACTTCATCAAGTATCGTTGGAGGTGATTGAATGCATATCTGGCCTTTACAATGACTCGCAGTAGCCTGCCGATGTATCGAGCCAGTGCTGCTATCCTCCCAGACAAGTCTGGTATCAATTTGCCGACCCCGGAGGGATGGAAGGCTTGGTGGGCCATGGGCGCAGGGATCGATTCCACATGCGTGTCGCCGAGGCGCCTCCAACCGATGGACTCTGTGTCTTTTCTAAACCTCACACTACATACAATGTTCTGATTTCTATAGTCATCAATACTTTTTTCGCTGACTGAAAAAGGAGTGGGAGGTGGGAGCACTCAACACACTTAGAGAAATTGATTGATTTCTTCCTACGCTTAGTTTTTGTTTCACCGTCCTAGGTTGCGGTATGGTTACACCGTCGTAGACTTCTCTCAAGTACTTCGGGTGTTTCTGTGCTGTTGTGCGCTTTAGCTACGTCATCACCAGCAAGTCTCCAGAGAATGGAAATTATGCTGGATCCCGCACATCCAGTGAAGGCGAGCCATCGACGTAACCAAGTATCCAAGTAAGCTACGTCATTGTTGTTATTATTTGAACTGAACAAAATAATTGGTAAGATTTTCAACTACCAATGTTCACTTAGCTCTCGTATGAGTAATCAGTATTTTTTCTATTCATAAACTTGATCGAAGTAGATATTAACTCTTTATCTTGGCTAAAGTATCGTCGCATTCGCTTTTCGTAGCGCCGCAAAGGTTCAAGTTCAGTATCCACCGCTTACTCTGTGTGAACATGAATAAAACGTAATAACTAGTAGTCTTTGGGACAGGACTCCCTTACATATTCCTTATCCACTGAAAACAGGCGACGAGTGCAGCGCAATGGCTAGAGATGAACTGCGATACACAATTAATCGTTGGTTTGGATCAATGCCCGTATCTCCGGGATCGGCAAACTGCTACCAGGTTTGTCCGGGAGGATAGCAACACCGACTTTATATAAATCGGTTGGCCGCCGCAAGTCAATGAAAAGGTCGGATATGCATTCAATCGCCTCTAACTGTGCTTAGTCAAGTCGAATGCATGGCGCATCCCTTAGGGATTGATCAAAGCCGAATACCTTATGCTTCTGCTTATCTCTATTGGAAACGGTTCCATCTTTGATGCTTATGAATTCAGTGTTTTAATGATGATACGTTATATGTTTCTATGACCCTAAAATCCTCGCTTATCATTATGGATTGCTCAACGGTTTCAGTTGTTTCCCGAGACTACTCATTATCCATTCGATTATTTTTATGTGTTTATGCTGCACTTTACGAGATAAATGATCTGGTACTTCTTTGATCGCATTGACTCGTGACGACCGACATCACCACCATTGTGCTCCGCTCCTTACTGGTACGTATTGGATAACCTATTGATTAAATACGAAATCTGCAGCGAAAGATCTGTGTTGCAAAAAAAAATTCGAAAGCAGTGAGAATGAGTTAATATCAATTCACGTCGACCGATATACTTGTCCAAGGCGCTCAATTTAAACGCGACAAGAAGATCGTTTACAATAACAAATGCTGTTCCCTTGCACGTTCAGCTGATAAGAGCGAATCCTGTGCGCTCCGTAATTATCAAAACGAAGTGATACGCAAAAGTTCCGTAAATCTGTTGTCGGAGACACCAACCGCAAATTAGGAGACGTCAATAATAGCGAATAGAAGTTAGAGATAGAAGGACAGAGATCTAGAATGGAAACCTTCTTAGCGGCCTGCTATCCACAGTGTGCACCTTCCACGGATAATCATTCATTTTTCGAAAAGTAAAATCGGAACCTTGCATACTGACCGAAAATGCAACGAATTCTATGGAAATCCATCATGGCCTGACAAACGGAAACGGCTGCCTACTTGAGAGTTTCACAGGCCCATTGGAAATAAACATTCGGGGTTAATCTCTGAGGAATCGGCCATGTAATGGATTTCATTAAGCGTCGTTAGAGGCGGATTAAATTTTTGATCTATGAAGTGAGTTTGCGGAGCCTATTGGTGCCAGTGTTTTTATCCTTCCGTACAACCCTGGTGCTAATTTCTCAATCCTGTAGCCGTGGCGAGAGGGATTTGGTAGTCCCACGGACGACCCAAGGTCACGTGTGATTTGCAGGGCACTTCAAACGGCCGCTGTCCCCCTCTTTCTTTCCCCCGTTTTCTCTTTGTATCTCTCTTTCTTTCTTTCTCTCTCTCTCTCTATCACTCTCTTCCCATATATGTACACATATACATTTATATATACATATATATAGATGTATACATATATATATTTGGACAGAGATAAAGTGGGAGAGGGAGAGAGAGGGAGAGGAGCATAGCTTAATGGTGGTAACGCCGTTTATATTGCATACATAAGCGGTATGAAGAAACAACATCAGTGTTAAAAATCGAGACAACCAAACAAATTTTCAATAAGGATTAATATAGCGATGAACTCAAGAAATGAGTTGGTCAATATAAGCAAGATGTCTTGTGCAGAGGTATCACAAAATAGGAGGAAAAACGAAAGCGATTACCGTAACGCAGCGACTTAAGGTCTAATTTAAGGGATTTTGTCAGGTAGATTAATTCCTTTAAAATCTTGGCTATATTTATGTTGATTAAGAATTTTTGGAAAATTGAATAGATGATAGATGGATAGCAAGTAGGGCACTCGACCATACTTTGATGAATGCAGTCCAATCATATGTAAATCCACAAGAGATTCAGTGATGGAGTGAAAGAGAAAGACTGGAAAAAACGACACGAAGAAGAAAAAGTAGGGGAGAAAATTTACACCATCTCAATCGTTTTAGTAAATCTCCTTTATCCTTATTATTCCCTCACTGCTAATTATTCGCTCTCAAAAAATCGAATAGGGCCCTAAATGTTACCGTAATCTTTATCAAAGGAAAAATGTTAGCGTCAAGATATAATTCTTACTAAGTAAATTTAATGTTAACATCGAAACTACACCAATGACGGTGAAGAAAGACCTGAATTCCCTACCCTCTTATTTTCAGTTCACCCAATATCTTCCAAAATTTTGTCGTGAATACCTTTGAGATAGTATATTTCTTCAACAGCAGAGGATTAGTCAATATAGGAATCTTTGCGCCAATAGAATTGACATTCGTACAAATGACGTTTGTCGCCAATTATCGATTTGTCGCCTTTCACGTTTTTCACCTTGTTGGCGGTCAGGATGTGGAAAAAGAAACATTTTGTAAATAAAGCACCGATTGAAAGAGAGATATAAGTATGAATGTAGCAGAAAGACGTGTCCACACAAGCGTGCTAGAGTTGCTTATTCCTGCGAATAGTTCCCGATGGGAACGAGTTTGTCCACTATTATGTGCGACATCTGAGTGGAACCAAAGACGGCAACCTGATTTCCCTTGTGGTCAGACGGTCTTCAGACTTATAAGCAGTGAACCTCACACTAAAACTTGCTTTTTAACTGAAAGTCATGCTTGCAAGCTTACATCGATGGAAAGTTATCATATGAAGAAAAGACATGCATTATAATTCTAGGTCACTGGTTTCGGAGGGACTTCAGTGGCTTATGTAAGCGTACAAACATCTTGACCTGTCGGCCTTGTTGCCTTGAAAATAATATAGCGAGTTTAATGTAGTATAGATTCTAAGTGTAGAGAACCAATTCAAAAAGGCGAACAAGTACTTAGACGATCAATATCTACTTAGAACCTTATTCAGATTGCTGCCAGCGATATGATTTCGATGGTTGCGCGGGTACTTTCTATCCTCGTAGATTTTACGCTGTCCCAGATCCTCCGCGTCAATCAGGGACGCGAGGTGATTCCGAATTGCTTCACGAATACCCAGTGTTTCGAAAACAACTTCATACAGTAGATGATATCCACATGATTACTCAACTTGTGAATTTGCGCCTCTCTGTTTCCCTCCCAAGTCTAGCACCAATTTGCTAACTCCGGAGGGATAGAAGGCTTGGTGAGCCCTAGGTGTGTCAGTCGATCCCATTTCAAGACGCCTCCGACCACTGCGCTACACGTGCCCCTATAATAACTTTACCAGGCTATAGCTAAATGGCTACAACAAATACCTAGTGTAAAACCGTTGGGCGTCTATGAACCATCAAAAAGAAATTTGCTCTTCGTAAACATTTTCCTCACACGTTTACTTCCATGCAATAATACACCTACAATACAATCGTAGTTGACGTTTCGGCAGAATCGCCTTCTTCATTCATTCTTCGAATTCATTTTCCTCATCTTTTAGTTAGAGAGTAATCCATCCACTAGCATCGGCGAAGTTGATCAACATTTGTCTCGCTTCGCTAATGAATGATGTTATAAGAACGATATCGTCGCAAAGCTAACTTGGTCTAGTTGCCCACCATCGATTTTCAATCCCTTCTTAGCCCATTCTAGTTCTCGCATGACGTTCGCAAATGTGGCCGTAAACCTTTTTTGGCGAGATGATGTCGTGTTGTTGAGCATTACGGCGATGTTAATATCGTTCTGAAATGGTTATAGCATTATCGTAAAGTTGTTATATGGCTCACGAGCGTTCTTCACATACTGAATAATGGGCGGTTGAATTTTATGAAAGCCGATGAAACGGGGGAAAAGCAGTCTGTCGTACAAATGGAAAGGTTAAGAGTCAATCAGAATAACCCGATAGAAAAGTATATGGCACAAAAGACATAACAGAGAAGATTTTGAAGTAGATGTTATCCCCTCCATAGGAATCTAGATTATCAGCGCTTAAAACTCGATGTATTCCGGATAAATTTCAAAAATCGGAAGTTGAATCGCAAGGAGAAGTATTTTGTTATCACGCGTGACCTCGTTTTTAACTCCATTGGTCTAAGCTGCTTTTCATTCACTAGTTCGACAGATCACCACTACCCTGCGCGAATGATAGCCCCAACACAAGGAATGGCTCCCTATCGTAGCAAGGTCACGTTGCTGAGTGTCCAGCTGAGGTATACAGTGGGTGATCACATCCAATAGAGTTTCCTATAATTATCCGAAAAAAGTGGTTTTCGCTAGAAGTTGATTTGCAAGGTCCGGATTTTTGCAAATGTCTCAGCATCACTGTGGTTAACAACTATGAGCTGGCAGAAAAGAGCGGCAGTGCTTTCCAATAGAAAAACTTCCTTCATTTCAGAAATGTTTTTAAATATGTTATGTAATCTACTATATGATCCTATCCCAATTGTATGAAAGAGCCTATTTTCACTTTTCCTGAAAGTTGCCACAAGTCTGAAAATACACACAGAATGGGTTTTCCATTTTTTCGTTCACGGTGGCAACCTACTAAAAAGAATGATACACTACTGTAACTATGAACAAATTGAGCATCGGCTTCGTCCACGTCTTGGTGCTCTAGTAGAGTTACGACTATGAGGAGAACGATTTGTCAATGATTCATCACCTTTCATTACCGTACCATCCATACGCATTAGCGGTTTTAAACCTGCTGGTAGAAAGCGGTTACACGTTCTATGCTCGGCGAAGATATTAATTTTTTTTATGCGTCTCGATACCACAGAGGCTACTTGGGGCCCACCACTTCTGTCATTGGATTCATTCCCACTCACAAAAGCCTTCAGTTTTCTCGCTAGGGCTTGGCTACGCTTGAAGGTTTCCCTCTTCTCCATGTACATTGTCGAATGCTGGTCCAGTCGATCTTTCAAGGAATCTTGAGATGGCCGTGCTAGCGCACTACCACGCAGACTGCAATGAATAAACTGAGGCCAGACAAGTTCGGTAATAATTCCTCGACCTCGGAGGTTTAGGAGACTTGATGGGTCCTTTGAGAAATTGAACCAGCAGCTTGCTTATAATAGATGGCATCACTAGCACTGCGTTATCTACCTCCTAGCTGTGTTTTTATGTCGTGTTTTTCAGATTTTAATTATCGATGCTAATTACAGTATGCAGTCCATGGTACTACGCATATAGCTGCATGACGAGGTATTTTGTAGCTGGACTTATACGCGAAACTTCAACCACCTCCTAGAAATTTGTCAGCCAGTTACAAGATCGCATTAAGGAATGCAGACACTGGAAAGCATATTTGCGTCTTTTGATAACGACATTCCACCCAACGGTTTACTGCCTCATCGTGGCTGGGAGATGTTCTTGGGTGTCGGACTACGATATACAGCGGGGGATTCTTCCTCCTAGCAGGGTCTCCAGAGCTGAGAAAGAGTCCGGCGCTTCCATCAGGAAGCTTGAAGAATTAACTCAACCAGCATTGAACAGCAGTCGTAAAGAATACAAGGCCCTGCTTCAGTCAGAGCCGAACTGACGGGCAATTGACCCACTTGGTAATGCTGAACACAATGAACCAAATGAAGGAAATACTGAGATGTGCACAATACATGCAAAAGAGAGTAAAATGAATGAATATGAAATCGGATTCCTTGTCATTAATCATTTGTTTTTCGTTGTCGATAAATCATGAGACCTCTACGTTTCGGCAGAATCGCCTTCTTCAGAACTGCTTTTTTCACCTGTCTTCCACCGAGGAAGAACAGCCTCTCACAGTCGCATATGGTTGACGAATCGTCAGCTACGGTTGTGTTGTATGTGTGTTATTGTATGGAAGTAAACGTATGCTGTTTAACAACCTCGCGATTGCTGAGATTAGCCAAACCGAGAACTGAGAACGACGATTAAGATGATATTATAGAATTTACTAGCACACAATAGCTGACGCTTCAGCGGTTTCGTATTATTCAAGGCCTGGAGAAGCCAAATTGACATGCAATCCCTGTTCAGCCAAACACTTTCCTAACCCTAGCAGATAAAACTTACCAAACAAACTTGCATTCGCATAAGAAACGGCTTCGTTCAATTACCTACCGTTTATTCGTTGTAGGTATTTATGTTAGCTGGTGGAGAGCCATGAATTTCCACCATGATTAGAATAAGCCAAACTCCAATGCCAAAAAAAATCTGCGAATCTTTACGTGGCTTTGCGTTTACTTTGGTGGATGGTTTCTCGTCGACAAACTCGGAGCTGCGAGCTAAAGCGCTCACTTAGCTAAAACGTCTGAGTTAAATAAGCAAAAATTTGCTTTCATCCATTATATCTATCATAAGGACATCATCAGAAGGAGCTCCACCTTTCCGATTATTTTTTACAGATTCGGTCTTAAGAAAGTTTCCATACTGAAGCACTTGGCTTTCGCCTAGATGTCATATTCAGGGATTGTTGGCACTGCAGGTAGGTCGGAAAGCTATTCATCAACGTCGACATATTAACTTCCGAGAAAATTACTGGCAATAACCAATATATATTGGTTACCTAACCCGTAGTTTCAGTGGATTCAGCTTCAGCTTTCTATCGATCGACGTCTTGTTTTACATTAAACAACAGTTATACCATTAAATATTTAAATAATAAATAAATAACAACAGTCACATTAAGATCTGTGGTCATCGAAAAATTATCGTCTGTTGTTCAAAAGCCAGTAACACCTAACACAACATAACAACATGACATAAGATTTTGTCCTATTTGTCCGCCAGACAAAATAAAGCGTCAATGGCAGTATGTTAACGTTCTGAGTTCTTCACTAATTATTGTAGCTTATTAAGATATCGTGTGGCACGGTGGTTGGAGGCGCCACTGCGACACACACGTGGAATCCTTCCGGGGTTGGCTAATTAGTACCAGATTTGTCTGTGCCAATAGCTACTACAGTTGCTAGTGGAAAATAGGCCTTCGAGTCAGTTCTCTGCATCGAATAACTACTAACTTCAAGCAGAATGCTCTGCTTCGTGAGAAGACGCCACGCGGGACTTTTCGTAATTGCTACAAAGCAATACCTCAAACTCGGGTAATTAAACTGTTTATATACATAAATACAACTAATATCGACGGAGAACTACTGGCACACAAATAATACAAGTACAAGAGTATAAGATGCTGTACCTACGACTGAAGTGAGGCAAACAAAGGCATAAGAGTATTGTAGATAATACTATTACAACATTAGTACTATGATAACAGCAACTTGATAACAAGGACGAGTAAGGGGATGCGGATGATGGCACCCTCACTGGCGCCTGGCCCAAATGCCGAAGGCCACAAAACACAATAGTGAGATATAGAAGAGCCGTGCATTATGCTGTGCTTGGGATCATTTGTACAGCGGTTGTGTGCACTTCCACATTAATTGATGACGATAACAAGTTATCTTAGCATTGATGGTGCAAGTGACTACGAATGAGATGAGTAATCTACGGAACACGATCAGGCGGCTGGTATGGGATAACGATATGTCTGCAGCGTGAAGTTTGAGCATTCATGGGTGCCACCACTGCCTAAAAGACAATTTGGGCCATAAATAGAGCAACTAGATTTACAACTAATTAGCCGATTATAGCGGCACAACAGATAAACAGCATGTGCTGGCCGGACAACGGCCATGTACGTATGGCGTACAGTGTGGGAGTAGTTGCACATACCACCGATAGCGTTTCAGACAGAACACTTTTGAGGTTAGTCGCCGCTACTGACAACGCACCGCAGATCAACTGATAAACAGTGAACACTGACACGAGGATGAGGATCAGGATGATGATGAGGATACACTGGGCTGATGGGAAGCGTGAAGTAGTGACGGTGACGCTAAACTAATGTACAATTCGCAACTGTTATTTAATAATGATATGATTAAGTTAATGTACAATAACGATTATGTGCAATATGACTCAACAACTATGACAATTTAGTAACTCCCACGTCAGACTTTTATTAACCTCGGCATTGACGGAATAAGTCTTTTTACTTCTGTTTAGCAAACACGAGGTGTTATTTTATTTCTTTATTTACGTACAAGCTGACGTTTCGGCGGATTTCGCCTTCTTCAGAGCCTGGAAAGGTCACGTTGACTGCAATCTACATGGCCAAACACCTCCATAACCAAACAGAGAAAACGCTAAACCAAAATTTCAATCACACTGAACGCAGAGTGATAATGATAATCTATGATCTATGATAATTTACATTGGTGACACACAAGATCAATACGGTATGGATCTAAAAAGCGGACGAACTCTGAGAGGGGCGAACTCGGATAGTAATTCACGAAGCTACTTATATGCCTGTGCAAAAGGCGGTGTTTGACACAGGTCCAGCATCTTTACCGAAAACATTGGTCGGCTACCATTTGCAAATCCTCTCAAAACCAGACATCAACTGGCGGAAAACGGCTTTCGCAAAAATCCTCATGCCTTTTGTGTTATTGTACACATGATGACTTTTGGACAGTAATAACAAACAACAAATTTCGATTGCAAAAATAGGTTTGCATAACAGAGACTGTTCATAGTGATCGCAGTTCCTTAGAATGGGATCAAAATATTTACGCACTACGACATTTTCCAGGGAACTTGAGATACAGTGGATATGATCCTTACTACAAAAACATACATAATAGAAAGATATGGTAACTATTCTGGAAATATATTATTTATTTATTTATGATCTTATAAACTGATCTTCTTTAGCTGCTGTGAGGTTGGTATAGGTCTTCGTTGTCGTTGTTGTTGTTGGTCGATGGAGAGTCAGACTGGCCCACGCGTTGTTCACGTGGGGTCGCGAGCAAGACACACCCCCAGGGTCAAAATATCATTTTGAAATAAGGCGCCAGGTCACGGGTGATAGTGAGGCATTCGTCTTTCCGGTTTACCTTTGGATTTTTGAAACTTATAAATTTTATAAATATAAATATAAATATATTCCCTGTTTCATTATTCACCCTATTTCAAAATGATATTTTGACCCCTGGGTGTCTTGCTCGCGACCCCATATGAACAGCACGTGGGCCAGTCAAGGCGAAATCGCCGAAACGTCAACCATCGACCAACAACAACAGCGACAACGAAGACCTATACCAACCTCACAGCAGCTAAAGAAGATCAGTTTATAAGATCATAAATAAATAAATAATATATTATCTACATATGCCGAGGTTTATAGAAAGTCGGTCTTTTGAGTTATTCTGGAGATAGTTGCTATAATAGCAGCAATGGCTCGATACATCGGTAGGCCACTGTGAGCCGTAAAGGCCAAATATGCAAGCAATCACCTTCAAACATTACTTAATCAAGTCGAGAGCGTGGCGCATCCCTCAGGGATTGATCAACGCCGAGAACTTTTTAATGTTTTTTTAATGTTTTAACGTTTTTAATGAGACTTCGTAGCTCTCTATCGCAACTAATCAGACTGGCGACTCATAGGATACCCAGTCGTGAATTTTCAATGGTCGCCTTACTAAATACACTTTTGTTTGAATCGTAAAAAATTAAACTGCATTATCGCTTCGTTTAGTACTTAGGAACACTTCGACAAAGCAATTTAGGATGACGAAAGGGAACTAGCGAGCAGAATCATTGTCTTTAATCGTCTGTTTCGCAAACAGAAATTCCCCGCACGTAATACGTTGTAATATTTATTGCGTACACAGTGAGAACCGTTTACAATCAGAGCACGAGATGTTGAAACTGTACGGTTCGGCCCATCTAGGCACGAGATATTATGAGGTACAGTGAAGAAGCGGCTTACGTCGACTGTTCCACAAAGTGCGTTCGTCATTTACCAGCCACCTGTGGTCGCTGCTCGAAATTCTTGTTCTCACGGCAAGTCTTCGTACCAATGAGATTGTCATCCTTAATATAAAAACATTCCGTTCAACAACAACGACAAAAAATCTTCATGAATCACAGTTCAAGCTAAAAAGAGGGGGGACGGCAACTACGTGCAACTTTAGGTTAATGAATAGCTTTGTGTCCTTTAGGTAAAGGTGGTAGCCTAGAAATGAGGGAGGATGCAAAGTTATCATATGGAAAAAATAAGGAATATTCTCTATAAATCATGCTTTTTTTATTTCCGAGAATGAAAGAAAGCACCATAAACTTGATGAAGAACATGCATTGCATACTGATAGTAAGCGATTGACAATCATCCTACCATAAGTTGTTCATTTATGACTAAAGAAATTTTGATCTCAGCTATGCGAAACGTTCTAGTAGGGCCACCCAGTACCGACGACGAATAAATCCTTCCCTTAGTTGGAAGCAACAAATACCAAATTAGTCAAGAGAACGTGGAAACACTTGATATCAACAATTCAACAGTTTGATTACGACGACTTGGAATGATAGGCTGGACCGATGTATGACTGCGGCCGAGGTTGGCCAAAAATTTAATGAACTGCACTGTAATTCACTGATTTTCTAAATGCTAATGAACATGAAGGATAGCGGTAGGCTATCGACCACAACGGCACGTCTATAATGGATTGATTGTTCACGAAGAAACCGCACCATTCGAAACTCTGAACTACCCGATCTAGCTCGATGTCATGCTTACTAATTACATTTGAAGAGATATCGTTCAAGCCGCATGTGCAGCAGTGGTCGGAGGCGCTCTGTAACACAAACATGGAATCGAACCTTGCGCTCATGGCCCGCCAAGCCTTCTATCCCTACGAGGTCGGCAAATTGGTACCAGACCTGTCTGGGAGGATATCACCACTGGCTCGATATATCGGTAGGCCACCGCGACTCATTTTAAAGGCCAGATATGCATTCAGTCTCCACTAACGATGCTTAATAAAGCCGAATGTATCGCGCATTCCTCAGGGATTGATCAACGCCAAAAGCTTTATCCTTTATCATTTTATCGTTCATGCCATCTGCGGGTGGTGTACGTAGTAGTTTTGACGAAGGAGAATTCCCAATCTATGTCCCTGCTAACATAGCGCTGAGAGAACCGTTGACTATAAAAGGAGAACGTGGAGCTGGGATCCGTTACATGGTTGACCGGGATGCACGCACGTTGTGAATTTTCATCATGTTCTTTCATTTACATGAAATAGGTTTTCCTGAGGGTTATGCCCATGCGCAGTGCTATCCCTTCTTTCTTCTGCTTTATTAGTGGGGGACGAAAAGGCGATGGTGTCAGTACAGCAAAGAGTTCACAGAACTTTGCAACCAGCACGTGCTCCTTTCTCATTTCTCAATCCACTGACTTCATGAACCACTGCAATGCAACTCTAAGGAGCTTTGGGAAGATGGTCGCTTTGTCAGACTCGTTTTCTTAGATCGATGGCAAAGTATCGGTGGAAAAGCTTTGTTTTCGTACTTCAGTTATAATCAGACGGTAGTTGTGGCTATTTTTCAGAACAGTCCTGCGTAAAGTGCTCCATTGGTAAATGAGTTCATTAATCTTGAATACAAGATGTCATATAAGCTGCAAGAAGTCGTCTAGTCCACGGATTCCAGTCCAACTCTCTTCTTCCTATATGCTCTCGATTACAACTCGGATTTCAAAAGGAAAAACCGAGGTGCATTTTTCCACGGTGGATATGTTTATTCAGTGCGAGTCCAATGGCATCCCACGTTACAGGAGACTAAAGGACCTCCCAACTAGTCCTTTCACCCCGCCAGGACGTTTCGAGGTCTTTCCTAGATGCAGGTTCTAGTCATTCCCAATCGATGGGAAAATTTTTGTCGGAAACGATTTTCGCGATTAATCGACTGGCCAGCTGTCTCGGACTCGAAGCATCAGAACGGAAATAAGTAAAAGAATAAAAGTTGGCTGACTTTTCGAGTACAATGCAGTAATCCGATTCAATTCTTAAAGAGCCTTGCACATAAAACCTTGCTTAAAAACTCGAAACGACTTTTCGATTAAGCTAATATTATAGGGAAAGAAATCAATATGCCAATACACACGTATTAGCACACCAGCAGGAGCTCAACTGAGCGATTTTCACGAGACAGTTTCATATGGTGTTAGCGTCACTTACCAATTGCGCGATGCTCTTTTGTTGTTGTGCCGTAGGAACTTTTGATGTTGGGATGGCTTTTCCTGCTTGCATATTCGCCGTCACTCCCACTGACTGCCTCTTCTGCGCAACATTTGTTTGTGGTCGGGTCACACTCGCCTTTCCTTGAGCAGCATTCGTTTTCACTGCTTCTGAAATGACTCGCATCCAGTGTTATAGTTGAACCTAAGAAGAGTTTGAAGACTAAACTCAAAGTTTGAAAACTTCAAATTGAATTACCAGCTAAAACGTGGCAATACAGAATGATTGAAAAGTAACTTCCAATCTACTTATATATTTCAAAATCTTTCCCAATTTCCCATGCATTAATTAAATTTACGCCGGCCATTTTTTTCAGACTGAATATTTCTTTTGAAGATTGGAAGCCTTACAAACGCTGCTGGATGTTTTATCCTACAGGAACATGCTCAGCTTTTGCGGTACTTCTTTGGGTGAACCGTCGTTGGAATATAAAGATGTTGTAAAACCGTTAAAGAAGGACAGGCTCAAGTTGAAACAAAAACGATGAGTAATGGTCATACAAAACTCATGGCTTCACGATCTGTAACTGATGCTCGAAGGAGCGGTCGTTCGTCCAGCAACAGTGACCAAGACGTAGTACAAGTTTTTCGAGAAATTTTTACTCGCAAACCAAATAGCTGCAGCAGGAAATCTAGCCAGTTATAAGTACTGGACAGAATATGGAAGATTTGGTTTTCGTGGAAAATAGCCATCCGTCATCACATAATGCCATTTTTGTTCCTGAACGACCGAATGCTAAATTCCAAAGGAAATGAACGGTCTGTATGAGCCGACATCCAGAGCTCTTACTTAACACCCTCCAACTTTTTTTGAGGTTAGTTAAAGTAGCAAGTTCAATCTACCAAACGAACGACTTTGGAAAAACTCTGATGCCCAACAGGAGAGGTTCTGTCTTCAATTCCATGATAGCTCTAGTGAAATCAGCTGATGTGGTTTTCGAAGCTGGCCGCGACTACTGGTGTCCATATCAAATTTTCAATAATATTCCATGCTTCATTCTTCCCTCCGATATTCAATTCTTGTTAAAACTGTTAAAACTGTAGATAAGAAATAAACCATAAGAATTTTGAAAACGAAGTTACTTTTCAATCACTCCGTAGACATTGCGAATTCCATTTCTCAAAGCTAACAGTTTTCACCGTTTCTATTGTGATACAGTAAGTATTAGAAAAGAGCGCATAATCCAGTAGTTAGAGGAATCTTGTAATAAACACGTAGTCGTTGGTACGATACAGAGCCGTGAGCCCCACCAAGCTTTTCATCTCTCCGGGGTCGGCAAATAGTGTATAGGACCAATATGCGTGTAATCATCTCTAAGAAGTCGAAAGCATGTCATATCCCTCAAAAATTGATCAATGACGAAGGCTTTATCTTTCACAATAAAAACGAAAAAAACAGTGGTGTGGACTATATGTCCTTTCGAAAGAATACCAAAACGATGGGCAGACGTGTACGTGGCTTACATCAGCCCGCCTGCATTCGCACATGGGAACGATTTTATGGCAACGAAATGGATCCGCGGACGTCACCATGTTCAAAGCAGACCATCATCATGGACTACGCTAGTAGGAAAAACCTATGGAAATTTTGCTTGGACTCACACTGCTAGTGAATACAGGTCACCCAAGCAATCAAGTAGGGAAGTAAGCTATGCTTATGTTGTAAAAAGAAGCGTTCGTGATGTTTGGAAATTATTGCGGAATCCCAACCTGTATTTTAGAGTGGCATTTATCAGCAAAGTAGACTATATTGATCGAGACAAAATCTACGAGCTTTATATCCCAACCCGTTCAACCTTTGCATCGATTCAGCACGAAATGTAGCCACACTTCGGTAGTCCGAAGTGATGTCAATTCGTACGACAGCCATTTGTCGAGCTTTCTTTACTTAAAAATCTTCATTTGTTACTATGAAATAATTGAAATGCTTATGACGGGTTCTACCATACACACGCATGCTTAGCTTCCACCAAAACATTTAATTCATCTTCGTGAATAGCACGATGTCCACGACGTTCTTCACCTTGACGAAATTTTTGAAACCGATTTCGCACTGTGCATTCGTCAATATACTTTTGCTCCCGCATCTCATCAACGTTTCCAGCCGATATCACAGCGTACGTCTTCGCTTGAAATCGTAGAAATAAATTCCTCGATTTTTCGGTTCTGATATCTCAGTTCTTAATCAACGAAATTTGTGGGAATTCATTTTATAGCATAATCCAATTATACACAGCAAAAGTGCGCAAAGTGAGCTTTGCAATGGTATGCAAATCTCTAAAAAAAAAGCTCCCGAGGTTGGACAATCCCAGAGGGATGCTCGATGCATTCGTGCTCACCATGTATCGTTGGAGGTGACTGAATGCATAGCTGGCCTTTACAGTGACTCACGGTGGCCTACCGATGTATCGAGCCAGCGCTGCTATCCCCAAGGACAAGTTTAATACCAATTTGCCAATGGAAGGCTTGGTGAACCACAGGCGCTGAGATGATATATACTAAAGATAATTACTAAAAATTGTTCATTAATTCCCGAACATCCCTAATAGCGTGTAATGAAAATCCAGCCCTGGAAATCATAAGCATAATTATTAAATGTCACGCCTTTTTTGACATAAGAAAACTACTGCGAACTAACGTTGTGGTACTGGTTGGTAAGTAGTTTCTTCATCGTCTTCCTCTCCGCTGATTGAGTTATCCTTTCTATCACGATACATTACCAAAACCAGTTGTTTCTATAATGTACTATTTTTGTACCAGAAAATCGAAAAGCTCTTAAAACGTCACAGTCTATGGGATATCGAGAACAATCCCCATCTGTGCATACTATCTTGTGAACCCTATGCTGATTGTGTACTAGTGTCGTCCTTCCAAATCTATCACGGAATGTTTTTCTTGTGCAACTAGGATTGAATATAGCCACGATTAGGATTGATCACACGAAATGCCACTGATGTCTCTCGATTTGTTAGCCCCATCGTTTCACATTGTATGCCCCTTTTAATTTAGTTCTGTATAGGATCTCCAATAGAATGTAATCTAAGGTGCAGTAGAATCCGCCCATTTCAAAACGATATGTAGGGGTATGTTATTCGGTTACGAACCCTTTTATTCTCGTCTTGCGTTATTGTTTGTTCTTTACCATTCCTACTTGTGCGCAGGTATTTGTACAATATGATACCTGTCCCTTATACCACGTGACTAATCTATCACGGAAGCAATCCTCTCTTATTGTCACTGTTCATCCCTACTCTATAGATTGTCTATGCGTAGTTCATTTAGTTACTGGTTTTGGTCTGTTTGCATAGGTGTAATTGCCCAGGTTTGAGGTCTGGCGTAGCTGCAACACGTTTGTAATCCTTCCGGACAAACTGAGAACACATAACAAATATCTATACTATCTTCGATGCGATTTAAAACATTTCTCACCGGCTCTTGTTACTCTAGTAGAGTAGCATATTTTAGCTGTGCACAAGATCACCCTTTACGTCAAATTTTTCCTGTCCGAAGCTCAACACTAACAGATAACATTGCAATTTTAAGAAAATTAAAGTATGCCTACCGGAGAAGCTTGAACGACCTCCTTCTTCACTATTACATCGGGGCCATCGTTTCTAGTTGCCTAAGAGTAATAAGCTAGGATTTGCTTTACTTCCCTTCTCGAGAAAATGTGCTTTAGTGAAATGAAAAATTGTGTATTTTGAGTGTTATTCATTCTTTAAAGAGTAGAGCATGACCTTTTTCATACCGAACTACTGTTTCTTCTTAAATAAACAACTTATACGTTCACATAACCACGACGAACAATGCAAGACATCCAGAATATTTGGAATAATGGTGTATAGAAAACGCATTCAAGAAATAGAACGAATTTGCTTCTAAGAGACAAAAGTTAGGTGTACGAATTAATAAAAGGATAAAGGATAATGCACTCTGCATTGATCAATCCCAGATGTGCCATTTATTCGACTTCATTAAACATCGTTGGAGGTGATTGAATGCATATCTGGCCTTTACGATGACTCGCGGTGGCCTGCCGTTGTATCAAGCCAGTGCTGCTATGCTCCCAGAGAAGTCTGGTACCAACTTGGCAACCCCGCAGGGATGGAAAGCTTGTTGAGCCGCGGGCCAGGAGATCGATCCCATGTGTGTCGCACGGCACTTCCGACCACTGCGCCACAAGCGCTCCAACGAATTAGTTGAAATGAGGGAAACGCAAATATAAAACAAATATACATGTAGAATATTTATTTAAACTTACTCAGCAGGTGTTCTGACCTTTTAAAATGACTTCAGATTTTAGGCTTCGCACTCAATTGTAAACGAACAACTCCAGTTAAACCGATACGAGATTAAAACAATACGTTATCCATGGACGCAAGATTTCGTCCCGGAATTTCGATAGCGCAGACATTATCATGTACAATAATTGACCCATAATTGATCCTGTCGTTTCTCCACTTTAGTCCCTTTCCAGTATCCATGTCAAAAGAAGATTCTACTATCGATAGCAGTTACATCGTCTATGTAGTTGAGAAGAAAGAATAGAGCGCACCCTACATCAGTTAGAGGGGATTATTCGCCACCAAGAGCAAAGTGTTTTACCGCAGAATTCAGCATCAGAACAGGAAACTTCCACAGAACTATTTTGAAGCGTGGAAGAGAGCTTTCAAAAGCGGTGATAACCGTCAAATTGACTCTTATCAGCGATCGCCCTTCTATAAAAAAAAAAGCTTTTCTTAGTAAGATAAACACTCGACATGAGGTCTAACGATCAACACGGAGATAGGAGGCCAATTGCATCTCTTGTAGCATCAAAAAGCTGATTCGGAATAGAACAAAACTGAAACTAAGTTTAATAGCACACATCTCACATGTCTGAGAAGTTGCAAAAGATTCATATAGGGAAATTTACATTTGTAGAAGGTCTTGGGAAGAGAACTTATACAGATACAAGAAGAGAAAACTATAAGAGGCATCACAAAGAAGATTCGGAAGCACGTAGCCCAGTAGTGTTCACCTCTTTCTTCGCGGGAACAGCCCAACCTGCCTGGTCCCGATTATAACCTGTACTGTGCCCACTAGGCCTCTACACGCTTCATGGGCGGGAAATTGGTATCAGACTATCTGGGATAGGCCGACTTCCCCAATCCACGCAAAAAATTGCCCTATCACAACTAATCCGTGACTCCAAAGAGAATCGATTCAATCATCATTTAGTTTAGATAGGGCAATTTTTTGCGTGGATTGGTATCAGACTATCTGGGATAGGCCAACTTCCCCCAATCCACGCAAAAAATTGCCCTATCACAACTATTCCGTGACTCCAAAGAGAATCGATTCAATCATCATTTAGTTACAGCGACGACGAAACTGAAAATGCTCTGCGGCAACCGCCGAACCCTCACTCAGAAAGGTCCGAATACTTATTATTATTATTATTATTATTATTATTATTATTATTAAACAATAACAACAATGATAATTATTTTAGCTTAATTATTCAGTGATTACTACAACTAGTAATAGTAATATTCTATACAATGTAATAAATGACAGTATGATGGTACGACCCTCTCTCTTACACTTTCATTCAATCCACATGAAAACGTCTTAGCTCGCGATATCTTCAAGATTGCAAAGGGAATCGACTTGAATAGCAATCTATGAGTTTCACAATGAAGTCGAAACCCTCAAATAGCAGCGGAAACATCATGAGAAATGCTTGAGGAGTGTGAACGATGAAAGCGAGGACAATTAATCGAGTGCAAGAACTGCTAAGATCCGCACGGCAGATGTGATAACGGAGCATACACGAAATTGTTGTTATTATTACTGTTATTGCTATTATCATTCTTGTTCATTATTGAGCATATACTAAAGGCCGCGTGTGGCACAGTGGTCGGAGGCGCCCTGCAATGCACATGATATCGATTCCCGCGCCCCTGGCCCACCAAGCCTTCCATCCCTCCACGGTCGGCAGATTGGTACCAGACTTGTCTGGGAGGATAGCGGCGCTGGCTGGACACATCGGTAGGCCACCACGAGTCATTGTAAAGGCCAGATATGCATTCGAACACCTCCAGCAATGCTCAATGAAGTCTAATGCATGACGCATACTTGAGGGACTGATCAACTTCCTGCTATAATTGTCATTATTATTTATATTATTATTACTACTATTATTAAAGATAACAATGTGAAGAAGTGAAATTGAGTTGTTGGCGAATACACTCTATGATGACTCCTGCTAAACGAATATCACTGCATATCAGCACGATAAAAACTATGATGGAATACTCCAATCTCCTCCATTGCGAATTCCTCGCCTGTCCTCAAAATTCCTGATATAAGAAAGTCACTCCCAATTTTGCGCCACACGGCCCATGAACTGGGTGTGTAGCACAATGTTAGTAGTGCTAACCACCACGAGCACGGCTGTGGTTTGGTCCCGCTCCGGAAAAGAAATAACTCTCTGCAATACAAGTGGGAACATCCTAACCCGACTATCTCAGGACTCCAGACGCGAATCGACTCCACCAGCACCTAACGACATTCATGGTGAAGAGAACATCCTCAAACAGCAACCGAAGCGAAACGGAAGAAAGTTGGTAAACTTTCGCGGATGATGAATGCGAGGAATCGAATCGAATGTGAGAGGTGTGGGGATCCGCATAGTAGATGTGAAAGACAGGTTGCACAAAATGAAAAAAAGCTCCTGTTCCAAAGAATTCATTCAGTTGAGGTGTTCTAGCCGCTCACCAGCAGGCTTCTCGACCAGTCCCTAAATGGTGAATAAGGGTTTAACGAGAACGAAAAGCGAGCTTGTGACTCCCTATGATCTGCGACTTTAAAAAAAAAATTCATCGCGCGAAATCCTTAAAATATCGAATAGAGCATGGTGAACATCACTGAAATCGACCGTACTTCGACCATTGTATATGATACCAGTTAACATTAATCTCACAGAAATTAAAGGTCAGAAAAACGAACGGGGACATTCACAGAAACAAAATGAATTACATCCAACGGACATACGACCAGCTTGGAAACGATTTCGAAATTCTTGTCGAGAAATGGCTCAACTTCTAACTGGCGGTAGCTCCACTGTATATTTCCACTGGAAGATTGCATACCTTTCCTTTTCACTTAGGACTTGCTTCCTCAATTATTTCAATAGAAAACACAAAGTGGACTTTTTATTTACTGCCTACTACAATTTTTCACGGCAGAGTGTTATGGGAAATTCATGTTTCATATTCTAGTAGAATTTGGATGACCCTACCGTCTAAAATGTTGTTATTGGACTGGCTATGTTTTTACTATTCCACTGTCTATATTCTTGAGACTCCTGATTTGTGGAGATGTGTTAAATAAATCTTCCCAACGGTTTACCCCTCATCTTAGCTGTGAGGTGTTCCTGGATGTCGGGCAGCGATGTACAGCGGTAGGATTCATCCTTCCAAAGCTGAGGAGTCCGGTGTTTCCATCAGGAAGCCCAGCGAAGAGTAAACCATTACCAGGATCCACCACAGTCCTGGTATCAAACTGGCTGTGTGACGGCAAATTTACCTCCGATCCAGAAGGGTGGCGACTCTAGGCGGTGGTTATGACCTGAGGCAGACTTTGCCTAGGCTGACCTCGGGACTCCAGCGAACCACAGTGGTTAAACCACCAAAACTTTGAAAAAATGGAGATTGTGCTATATCCCCCACAACCAATGAGGATGAACCATCCAAGTACTCAAGTAAGTAAGTAAGTAATATAAATAGTCACCTAGTTCGTGAACAGCTTAGAACAACCAGTTATTAATCAGCATGAAGTAGAGATAAAATGCTCGCAGCGTCGATTAATCATAGCACAACACAGTTTTACAACTTTTGAATAGTTTTTGTCAGCGCGCACTTTACTAGACAAAGTGCGGACCAGTTCTGGCAAGAATGTTAAAGGTATTGAAACCATTCCATCAGTGATTTGTTCTTTGTAATAGATATTACAGCGAACCTAATGAAATGAGCTTGACTGGACTCATGGTCAGAAGAAAACCACATGTCCTTTTTTTCTTCCTTCATAACTCTACAAAAAGATCTGGTGAAGTGCTCAGAGCACCTTCCATTCGCACTGTTGGCAGACGATGGTTAAACCTTACCGCAGCTTTGTCCTTGTCAGCTGCTGGATCACCTTCGTTAATACATTTGTTGTCTTTCTCTTTCGACTCTTTTCTTCCATCCTCTTCGTCTTCTTCTTGATCGTTGACACCAAAAAAGAGAATTCGAAATCGTTTCTTTGTTGTCTCATTCTCAGCCAATCTCTGAAAAATAAATGACAACCTTTGCGTTGTTTATCTCAAAAGCCGACGGTGAACGAGTGTCTTAGTAAGTAAGAGATTAAGAATCACGCTCTGAAAGTATGAAAACCTACTTGCTGATATTTCTGCATCTTCCACACTTTTTCGGTGTTGATGGACGTTGATGGTGCTACAGCGACAACCATGGTGAACCTAAGATCACAATTTCATGAGCGCTCTGTGCACTTCAAACTTTAATATTCGAATATGTTCAGTCGTACTTAGGGTTATTAAGGCCACATAAGCAAGCATTCAGTCACCTCCAAACGATGCTTAATGAAGTCGAATGCACGGCGCATCCCTCAGGGATTGATCAACGCCGAGAATTTTACCCTTTCCTATTTTGGGGTTGTTAGCACTGTTGCATAGTTTCACATCACTTTTATCGATAGATTAAATTAAGACAATTGAATTGAAAAATGAAGTCCTTCAAACTTATGAAGAGCACGGTTAAGGGCCTATGCCGTTTAGCAGAGAAGCGTATTTAATCACTGGTAGACAACGTCTTTCTTACTAGAAAATACATTTCTAACATCCGAGTTTCTTTTTTTGTTCTATTCCTTAATAGTTGCAGAGTTCACCAATGACATAACTGTCCTTGTAGTTGTCTAATTTCATCTACAGAGCACCAACTACGTTGTGTAGTTCACATTAAACCAAGCGCCACTATCAAATTCATTCTTGAGCAACACCCTGTTAGTTATTCAGATGTCATCTTAGCTCTCACCTCATTTCCGATTTCATTTCATGTTTAGTTAATCTAACTTCTTTAGTTTGCTTTTAAATGGATTGGATTGCGTCGAAGTCGATACTACCATACTGGGATATTTTTCAATCCTTCTTTCTACCTCGTCAAAAGTTTCCTTTGTTTTTTTGCATATTCCACTTCCTCGGGGTTAAATCTCTACATTAACGCAAAAATTTCGAGTTCAATACCATGAAACATGACATGCCACCACATCTATTGTGCTAATCCCAACATTTCTTGCATAACGACAGACGATCTATGAATGTAGCGATTCCCAAGACCGACTTTCTATTAACCTCGGCACTGATTGATAATTCGATGTTTTATTTCAATAAGCAGACACGAGCTTGTTCATATAGAATTTATAAGGATACAATAGCTGACGTTTCGGCGGTTTCGCCTTCTTCAGAGCTTGGAAACGTCAATTTGAGATGCGATCTACTCAGCCAAACACTTTCATAACCTTAACAGATAAAACTTAACAAATAAATTTGTATTCGCATAACAAACAGCTTCATTTAAACAGCTGCCGTTTATTTTTTTGTATTTAAGTTAGTTGGTGGATAGCAGCAGCACAATGCCTGTGTCAGGTCATTGGATCAGCCTGAGGTATGGCGCCAGGTCACGTGTGATCACAAGACACTCCCTCATGCGGTTCATTTGTGAATTTTTGGAATTGATCCAAAACGCTTCCAGAGAAGACGTTTTTCCGTTGTATCGACATCTAACTGGCGAGGAATTACTAGTGCATAATTTGCCCTAACAGTAGAGACGGTGATTGCATGAGTTCGGGTACAGTCTATCTGATCTCTTGTAAAGCGTACAGCGACGAGTACGTTGGCGAAACCGGTAGGCCACTCAGCATCCGCGTAAAAGAACACCTAGTTTGAAAATCTAAATTAAAACAAAACACTCCACTGGGCGCTCATAGGACACAGAAACACAACGGAGAAGGTTTTGAAGTACAAGTCACTATCATGGCACAGGAATCCAAGACATCAAAGAGTAAAACTCTGAGAATATTTTGGATCAATTCCAAAAATTCAAAAATAAACCGCGAGGAGTGTCCTGTCATCACACGTGACTTGGAGTCATACCTCTAACTGATCCAATGGCCTGACACAGGCACAGTCCTCGCCCATGTATTGTCCTCTCTCTGTGCGGCTGCTCTCCACCAACTAACTTAAATACTTACAACGAATAAACTGTAGGTGTTTAAACGAAGCTGTTTCTTATGCGAATGCAAGTTTGTTTGGTAAGTTTCATCTGCTAGGGTTATGAAAGTGTTTGGCTGAACAGGGATTGCATGTCAATTTGGCTTCTCCAGGCTTTGAATAATACGAAACCGCCGAAGCGTCAGCTATTGTGTGCTAGTAAATTCTACAATATCATCATAATCGTCGTTCTCAGTTCTCGTTTTCTCTCTTAGCAATCGCGAGGTTGTTAAACAGCATACGTTTACTTCCATACAATAACACACATACAACACAACCGTAGCTGACGATTCGTCAACCATATGCGACTCTGGGAGGCTGTTCTTCCTCGGTGGAAGACAGGTGAAAAAAGCAGTTCTGAAGAAGGCGATTCTGCCGAAGCGTCAGCTACGGTTGTATTGTATGTGTGTTATTGCATGGAAGCAAACCTATACTATTTAACAACCTCGCGATTGCTGAGAATGAAAACGAATTTATAATCCAATGCTGAGATTAATTGAAAGTCGATCCTGGAAACTATCATCGTATTGTCTCAGTTTGACCTTTCCAGGCTCTGAAGAAGGTGAAGCCGCCGAAACGTCAGCTATTGTATCCTAATAAGTTCTTTAATAACAACCTCGTATCTGCTTATTGAAGAAAGACATCGGATCTATGAATGCCCGACTTGTCATTAAAGTGATGTATTGCGTCAACTACGGACCATAATTCCAGTTGTGCATTGCCATTGCCAGAAATGATATAATTAGATGATGCCACTCCGTGCAATTGTCATTCCTAGTGAAATCACTAACTGTCCTCACAGGTGAATCGAATGAAGCTGAATGCACCTCTCTTTCTTTGGCACCTCTTGTCCTGGTTTGAGTCCATTGAAAATGAGGCGCACTGTGGACTGAAATCTGAACAATAATCTGGTGATGGAACAGTGGTGGGTCGACGGAAAGTATCTTGCAAATAACAATTACAATTTAACTGAAAATATGCACTCAAATGTACACTTCGCATTTACTTATATTTAAACTTCCTTCCAGAAAGCTGAGCTACGTAACGCATTTATGGCCTACGGAAATTAAATTGCAGTTCCTAAATCCTCCTATGAGGTGGACGGTTTTATGTGAAGGTCTGGTTTCAGCTTGAGAATGAAGATGTGCTATCTTTTTTCTCCTTTACCTGTTCAGTTCCGATCGATCATGGTTTTCTCTAGAATCTCGAGACATAAGATTAAGGTCATTCCTAGGTCTCTGTCAGAGGCACACGTAGAACATTGAGAATTAGAGGAGCTTAGCAGCTTTTGCGACTAGGATTCTTCCGGAACGATAGGGATTTCTGCGACTAGTCGAAAAAGAACGGTTCAATAGACTAAATCAATACTGCTACATATAATGAGAGCGTAGAACATTACCACTCCAGTACCCTATTCTATCACAACCAGATGGTGCTAATATGAAGAAAAAAAGTGGGGAGGATCCACAATAGGCATTTCGTCTCATCTATGGGTTTTTTTGCTCATGTCATTCAAAAGGTAGTTTGCAGTTCTTACACAGAAAAAGGCAATGATATTACTGCCGAGATGTGACAGTTGTGCTTAGAACGGAAGAGATTTTATTGAATGTAAGAAAAAGACTACTTTCGAGCCTTGAAAGAGTCTTTTTAGACAGGATCACACTAATATGTAGGAATATTAAGATATAAAGGCGATTTAGTGAGGTGACTTTATTCTCGGAGCTCTTCCAGAAAACGAGTAAGAATGTCATTATCTTTCTTGGATACCTGGATACTTAGACGGCCCGTCTTCACAAGTTGTGAGGGCCCCAGTACAATCCCCATTTTTCTATCTTTTTGGAGACTTGCCGGTTGAGTCATTGTGGTTTCCTAAGGTCCCGAGGGCAACGTGGCCAAGGTCTGCTGCGAGTCGTCACTACCTCAGGCTGTCGCAGCCCTTGTGGAACAGACATGACCTTTCTACAGACGAAATAGTAGTAATTGCACCAAAAATTGAAAAACATTTATATGATAACTACCGAATCAGGCAGTTGTACCAACTTAGGTTTAAGACACATGATACATTACTGAAGACTGGATTTATAGGATTGCAGCATCATTCTGATAGCAAACGGTCAAAGGAGTTATCAAGATCAGCATCCTTATTTATCACTCCTTTGTTCATCCTGCCGCAACGCAATTTTCCAAGCGGTTCAGCGTTACTAAGTTTTTGAGAACAGTACCTCCCGTAATAAGTTAAGGTAGGATGTCCGCAGTTAATCATATCAAACAGGTGAACACGGTATCTTGACCTGATCGACAAACGTAAATCACAGATAGAAGCAATAGCAACTTTATGAAGGCCTTAAAAGAGACGTTCGAGAATCTCTATGGTCGATAGATGACGGTATATCGATCGGATATAAAATGTGATTAGGACGGGCAATATGCAATCAGCCAAACTACAACCTTAGAGGGTCTTCTTTCATGGTGTTGAACCTAAAGCTTATGACTTATGCGAGTATCGATTTGAGATACTAAATAGAGTAGACTTACTTCCATAGTAAATTTTATTGCAAAAAAAAAATCAATTTAGAGGCAAGGCACCTTATCGTTCGGTCCCACGGCTCCATAAACTGGTCGCATTTTAAACATTCCAGGTTTCGTGCTTTTCATTTTGAAAATAATTGTCTTATCGGATTCGTTAGTAACTGTCATTTCCGCCATTTGTTTAGATCCATTTGGCATGAAGGTCACCTACAATGACAAGGGCTATGAGCAACGAGTAGTGACTTAAGAGCCTTCAAGTTCAAGTCGCTTTGAAACAGAAGAAGATGGGACAACTTACACTCTTCGATGGTACAAATGTCACTTTTTCAGTTGCCATTGATATCGCTAATTAATAAATGAACTTTACTACACATTGAGCATAGATATATGACAGTTACTGATATCACGTTTTATCGTTCTGTTATCTCAATCAGTAAGCAACAGCAATCCATGAAATTTCAGGACTGGCCGATTGTGGTATGAATAACTAGATGGTAAGTAGAATAAAAAGGACAAAGCTGTTGGCGTTGATCAATCCCTGAAGGATGCGCCATGCATTCGACTCCATTAAGTATCGAACGGAGGTGATTGAATGCATATCTGGTCTTTAAAATGACTCGTGGTAGCCTACCGATGTACCGAGTCAGTGCTACTATCCTCCTAGACAAGTCTGGTGCCAATTTTTTCGGCTCTGGAAGGATGGAAGGCTTGGTAGGCCATAGGCACTGGCATCGATCCCACGTGTGCGTTGCAGGGCGCCTCCGACCACTGCGCCACACATGTCTCAGCGCTTTACTTATATATTGGTCGGCCTGTTGAAAGGAGGAGATATTTGGCAAAAAGCTCACGTTGCGAACGTTGTGAAGTAGCACTGGCCTCTGATTGGTCTGTCTGTGTGGCAACGTTGGCCAACTAAGAATTCTGGAATAAAGAGAAGACCAGTAAGCCGGAACTGTAGCGCTGGCAAATCTCAGGACAGACTTTCTTTTAACCTCGGTATTGATCAATAATACATTTCATTCCATTTCATTCATGATGAGGACACACGAGGCTGTTAACAGCAAGATTCATTGAATACAATGGTAACTAACGTTTCGGTGATTTCGCCTTCTTCAGAACTGTTCTGCTGTACTTAAGACCTCCAAAATTTTGGATTTCTGTTTTTAGTAGTTTGTAAAGACCATGTTTCCTCAGCCATTTAAAACTCTGCGCGACTGGCCTCCAATAACAGCTGGAGAACTTAAGAAAAACAAAACAGCTCTGAAGAAAGGGAAACCCCCGAATTGTCAGCCACCATCGCATTTAATAAAGTTTACTGTTAACAACCTCGTATTCACTCATCAAGAAAACAGTGTAACGTTGGCTTCCAGTCATAGATTTGAGGAGGTAGTTGTTGAATGGGTCCACAACTTCGGGTCCTGAAGAAGAATGTAAGGTATTGGTCAATCTAGTCGTTCGAGGAAAGCGTGATAGGATGACAGCCTTGCAACTGATTGTAGTTGCTCGCCGGTGCTCTTCGAGTTTTCATACGTACAATCATTCATAATTCGTAATAGCCTTTTGAAATATTATTACGCCTTGCACTAGCTGATGATGGTACCGACTTCTACAGGATGGATTATCCGGAAATGCAAGTGGCTATCACCGGACAATCACCGCTATCGATAAGAACCGTCCTCTATAAAAGAGAATCGCCGGGTGAGTATGGTTCATTCATAGAGAGATGCTCCAGCGAGGAAGATTCGGCTCGATGCACGAAAACGAAGACGCTACCTCGAGAACACCAACGAGTGTGCACCATCGACTCGGATCATCGGCTCTGATGAAGCTGTTGGAACGTTGAACATAAACAATAAACATTATTTATCAGCATCGTGTAAACGTATCGAAGAGATAATGAAGGAACTATCCAGTTCGATTAGCTCGCCTTCGCACCATGGGTTCCTCATGAACTCCTCTTCCGTCGTTAAGCTCATCTAGCATTGTTCCTACTTCAATGGTACGTATTGAAAAGACGACGATATCATCGACGAAGCGAAGATTTAATAGAAATTCCCCATCAACATGTATGCCCTTAACCCAGCGACTTCCACATCCACCGTAATGCGACAGTAAACAGCTTCAACAATATTTTGTCGCTCAGTCGAACACCTCTTCCCATGAGTTTTCCGATGAGTGGGAGAAGCAGTCGATGGAAATTTGCATCTCTATTATGTAGTTCTTATAACAGTTAACTGGATTTGGCATATAGGGTGGCCTCACTTCACGGTCGACGAGCGTTAATAGTACTGCGTTCGTTTCAACACTATCAAACGCTTTTTCTTAGTCTGCAAAACTCAGAACAAAATCAGGTGGCAAAGTTCTATGACTCGTGGTGCGGTTTAGGAGTGGTCCGTGTGGCAAAATCTCCGTCGGAATCCTGCCTACTCAAGTTGTGATGTCTCATCCTAACGATTAAGAAACGATTAGTATAGAGCTTTTCCCTAATTAATTTCATAACATGGCCAGATATTGGGGCAGTGCCATCTTCGTTCATCAGGGCAACAAGTGGAACAGTGCAGTCGCACATATGTCGACGGCTGTTCTTCAGACTAGGTCGTTCTTGAGCTGCTTCCAACAACTTTCTTGCCTACACAGATACACATACTCCTGCAAAGATCTACAGTTTATTATGTGCTTGTCAGGTTTGTTGCAACAGGATCAAGATTCAGTTTCTTTCTCTACTCGAGCAAATCCTTAGTGGTAATGGAGATGCAGTCTGAAATTTTTGTTTGAGGAACTGAGGAGAGTTTGGCACAACTTTAACTCTTTCGACAAGCAGCTTGTAGTGGTTGGTCGGGTCTTTCTTTATCTATCAGTCATATGTGGAGAGGATTTTGTTGCGAATATCCTCTCCATATACGACTTATTCCTTTTTTCTTGAACGATGAATGTTCTTTTCCAGGTTATGGATGAATCGAATTATCGCAAGAAGCCGATAATTCGTTCCCGTATCTAGGGGTCTACGAGGCACGATTTTCTATTCTTGAGATTATGGTCGATGTGTTAGGCACGTGTGGAGTAGTGGCTGGATGCGCCACTGCGACACGCACGTGGAATCGAATCCCTGCGCCCATGGCCCACCAAGCCTTCCATCCCTCCGGGGTCGGCAAATTGGTATCAGACTTGTCTGGGAAGATAGCAGCACTGGCTCGATACATCGGCAGGCCACCGCGAGTCATTGTGAAGGCCAGATATGCATTCAATCACCTCCAACGATATTTAGTGAAGTCGAACGCATGGCGCATCTCACAGGGGTTGATCAACGCCGAGAGCTTTATCCTTTATTTATCCTTTATGTTCGATGTTCGCATGAATCATACCGTTAGGAGACCCCGTTGTCATCGGAGATTTTCTCACTTTTCAACGTTAGGAACCACATGTTACTATCCGTATAGCTTACGTGCGTAATGAACTCCCCCATAAAGATTCCAACGAATACATTCCAGTACGTAATATCTTGAAAAGGAGCGAGTAGCGTAGTAGTAGTGAAGCCGTTTATTTATTATATGGACGGCCGAACCCACCCATGCACTGGCTCGACCGCTGCGACGGATTTACCAAGCCCCTCATCCTCCGGTGTCGGAGAATTGTTACCGGGTTTGTCTTGGACAAGCTGACTCCGTGCAATCCACGTAGGAACACCGTAGTATGGTTATCTCAGAATCTCAGGAAGGATCAAATTGGCCATCACTCAACGACATTCATAAAGAAGATGAAAAATCAATATGCAGTGGCCAAAGTCATACGGCAAGAAGGCTCGAAGATGGTGGATGCGAGAAATCGAATCGAATCCGAAAAGTGCTGAGATGCGCATAGCGTGATACACGTGACATCGGGTCATGTAATAAAAAAGTAAAATGGTGAAGGATAAAGCTCTCGGCGTTGGTTAATCCCTATGGGATGCGTCAAGCATTCGACTTCTATGTCGAGCCACTGCTGCTATCCTCCAAGACAAGCCTGGTACTAATTTGCAGACTCCGGAGTGATGAAGGGCTTGGTACGAGCCTGAGAGCGATGACCGATCACTGCGTGTTGCAGGGCGCCTCCGACCACTGCTCTACACGCACCAACACATGAAATTGTTCTGAAATATCGTTTATTAAGTAAGGACTCAAAAACAGCATTCCGGACAAAATAAGTCCTTGCGTATCACACTATGACAGAAGTTTTAACCTTTTTATGTCAAGCTTTGCTCTAAAAACAAGGATTTTCATTAGCGAACGCTACGAGGGTTACGATGCCTCGGTCCTTTAAGAACGAGGATTCTTGTTCCGATCGCTCAACAGGTATCGTCGTTGATCAAATTCCCAGTGTTTGGCTATTCATAGTTCTTCTTCTCTTTGTGTCTTTTGTCTCGTGAATGTATCCGTGACTAAAATTCCATCCCGAATTTGATGGATTTGCTCAGATCTTGGAAAATGAATGGGAGGAAAAAATCAATAACGTGCATTTGTCAGACGATGGTTTACGATGGAAACTAGACTCTTTAATGTCACCTACTGCATAATTGCTTGGGATGCTCTGTCCTCGTAAGCCGTTCAAGCTTTAGCTGATCTAAGATAAGTTTCGCTGTAATTGTTGTTAAAAGGGGTGGTCCGATTTTCCTGTGAACTCGGCTGTAGTTTGAGGATCTATCATCTCCTTTTCTGAATTGCCTGTTAAACTCTGGATTAGCGAAGATTTTCACATGAATTCTGAGATAGCCCTCTTAGGGCGTCCCCGGTCTTCTTCACCTTGGGCTGTCGTTGACCGTTGTGGATCGGATGAGCCTAGTTGCTTTGTAACTTGGATTCTTCGAAATCACAGGACGTCAAACTTTTGATTAATCTACAGATTGATAGAGAACGAAGTGAAAGGCCAGTTCCTAGTGCCTCATATGATAGCAAAGTGAGCAGCTACTAGTCCAGTACTTCAGTGCTTCACGGTGGGGTCCGACGATGTACAGCAAGCGACCAACCGTAAAAGGCTTGTCCTCGTAGGACTCAGTATGCTGTTCTTCTTGTCCTTCCATTGCTACCTCTTCTCATTATATCATATCTATGCTTCTTCTATACGTGTTCTACTAGATCTTATAGAAGGGAAATAGTTTTCAAACGTCCCATTTTTGCATTCAGGCTAAGTTCTTGTGCTATTTTTCTTCCTTAGGGTCACAAGGTATCCTTACTTCTGCATTCTTTCTTGGTTGTCAGAGGAATTTAGCTCTAGTTACGAAACGAGTTTTTTATCTGAGTAGCGGAAACCATTGGCATCGGTTTGCTGTGTGCTGGTCTTAGGAATGGCTATAGCTTAACCCATCGATCTAGTAGACCCTATTTGGTTGCCAATAAACCCTTTGCTATCACATTGCAGTTTGACACCTTGGACTATCTTAGACTCAATGGATGTATTAATTGTTAGAGTAGTTTCGTGTACTTTCGCACTACATATTGAACCCAATATCTTCCTCAATGTCCCTTTTTAAATGTTCTTAGTCTTTCTTAAGGAATGGTAGAGAAAATGGCAATATTTGGTCTGGAAGAAGAGGACTCTGACCAGGTAAACACTCTGCGTCAACTTTTGCTTACTTTCTTTTCTTTTGATTATCCTTATCTTTTTCTATTTTTAACGTGAATGTTGCAGCACAATTTTTTATACAATCTGGTAGGAAATTATCTATCAAGGCTCCTTTCTAAAGGAAAGACTTCGCTCTTTTCCGAGCTCATGTTTTTGTATTGTATTCTTTCTCCACTTTGTTGTGAAGAAGTAGTGCTTGCATCATTACGTTGCCTTTGACCAGTCTTTCTTATGTCTATTCTCAGCATTTCTTTCTCTTTTTATGTGGTTTTTCAGCAATATGAATCCGTCCAGGAGTTCAGTGCTGTTGCAAACAATGATTACTTGGAAAGAGAGACTGCTTCGGCGTTAGAGAATTTCGCTGAACACGGCGGTGACCCACGTATACTTGATCCTAACAGGTAAACTATAGTTTCAGAAAGCGTACCCACTAAACAACAATTTCTATTTTTGGTGAACTTATTTGGATACTTGGATGGCCCGTCTTCACTGGTTGTGCCGGCCCCAGCATAATCTCCATTACTTCGGAGTTTTGCTGGTTTAATCATTGTGTTTCCCTGGAGTCCAGGGGTCAGCCTGGCCAAAGTCTGAACCATGCCATTACCACCACAGCCAGTCATCGCCCTTATGGATCCGATGGAGATTTGCTTCCATGCGACTAATGTGATACCAAGACGATGGTAGATTATGGTATTGGTTTGCTCTTAACTGGGCTATTCCTGGTGAACAGTTTAAACAAACATAATATTCTTATTGTAAGGCTGCGTTCGGTTTTCGCATCGGTTCTGCTGTTGGATTTGGTTGTAATGCAAACCATTAGGGAATATCTATATCTAAGAACAAAACATATTTACTGAACTGCTCCTACTGAGTGAACACACTTTAGGAAGTAAACTGAACTCATTTTTTTTATCCCAGGTTTCTAACTTGTCGATCTAGTACTTTTCCATCTCCTTTTCCTAGTCTTGTAAACACTTACCTAAGTTTAGATCGATCGTTTTTATATTTTCAAACGTAGGACTTAGAGTCTCTGTTTCATCGCCTTTTATCGGGTGCTGTACTAATGATAGGAATGGTTGCAGTCTGTAAAGTCTTAGTCTCAGGACAGCAAGCCTCTATTCCATCCACAAAGGTCATCTTATGTTTTTCGTGATGAACTAGAATCATCGCATCCTGTAGATCTTAAGGCTATAGGTTAAATTTTACTTGACTAGCTTGCAACACGTCTATGTGAAAAGAAGACGACAGATAGTCAAGACGTAACCGAACCAATGACGGCATCCCACCGCATAACTGAATAACTGTAACAACGAAATGGATGTTAAACGAGCTGGGGCTGAAATGACTCACGAACATAGCCAATCCAATAGTGGAGGATAAGGGATACAATGTTTGCGTTGATTAATCCGTGAGTGATGAGCCGCGCATTCGACTTCACTATGCATCGCAAGAGATGGCTGAATGCATACGTCTGGTAGTACTGTCTTGCGGAACCCTACCCATATATTAAGTTACTACTGCTGTCCTTCCAAAGAAGCTTGGTACCAATTTTCCGACCGCGGAAGAATATCGTGAATCCGTGGCACAAGGCTGAAACAGCGACCTCTTCTGTATTTTAGCGCGCGTCTAACCACTGCGCCGCATGCGTCCATCCAACCAAACAGTACAAGTAAATAGGTAATGCGTGATAAAAGGATGAAGAATGAATAAAGTCCTCGGAGTTGATCAGTCCCTATGGGATGCGCCGTGAATTTGACTTTATCAAGTATCGTCAGACGTGGTCGAATGCATATCTGACCTATACAGTGACTTGCGGTGGCCTACCGATGTATCGATTCGGTCCTGCTGTCCTCCCAGATATGTTCGGTACCAATCTGCCGACCCTGGTGAGATGGAGGGCTTGGTGAGTCTAGGACGTACGGTCGGACCCACATATATTGCAGGGCGCTTCTAAACCACTGTGCTGCATGCCCCTACAATCTGTGATAGTAAATTTTGTTCCCGTATTAAAATATAACCCTTGCTGAAGAAACTCATATTGCTACTTCTATCCTCTTTGAGCCCTATTTCCTCTAATTAGTTGTATGGAAATTGAAGTTAACGAGACGCTGGAGACGAGCTAAACGTAGCGCTCAATAGAACTACCTTCATTGAGTATCGCAATTTCAAACAACTCAGACCTGTAAATGTAATTCACTAGACATACTGATGAACTAGCCCAATGTCATAATACTGCCTGAAATGCTTGACGTTCCGATAGTCATCTGTATTGCATTTTTCATTTAATGGTATGTCGCTGGTCTCCTGGGATTTCCTCGCTGGAATTCTAAGAAACCCGTACTGGGGACTCCACGTGGTTTGCAAGGCCCCTCGTGGAAATTTGGGATCGAAATACGATTTGACTTTGTAATTAACCTTCTTGCAAGTTGGTTGCCATTTATGATCATCGCGCATCATTAGCAGAACAGGGCTTCTTTGTGGAAAAGACAAATAATGGGTGATGGTGGGGAAGGAAAATCACTGCGCATCGCAGCTCGATTCCAGAGCCAACTACATTGAGCGAATGGGCAATATCACAATATTTTAGCTGTTTATTTATGCTTTCATAGTGAACGGTTTATCAGCGCATCGTGGCTAGCTGGTGTTCGTCGGTGTCGGGCTGCGATATACAGGGGAGATTCATCCTCCCAGCGGGATCTCCTAAACTGTGAAGGAGCCCGGCGTTCCCATCAGGAAGCCCAGCTAAGAATAAACCAAGACTGTGCTCCACCACCGTGCTGATATCAGACTAATCACATGGTGGCAACTCTTCCTCTGATCCACAACGGCGATGGCTGCCTGTGGTGGTGACCATAGTAACTATTCCATAAGTAGTTCCAATTTCTATGTTACCTTATGTCTTTTACAATAACTGTTTTACTTGTAATCGTTACACATCTATTCTCGCATTTTCTGTAAATTGTCTCGCAACGACCGATTCAAACATTTGTTTCGTAGCTGTGCTAGAAAGGGATACTGCAACTATTTTGTATCTCCGCTCTTCTTTGCCTGATGATTCGGGCGCTGAACAAGCCGCCTCCAGCTGCATGTACTTTCAAGAATCTGCCATTCCCATGCACTTTCTGTGTAAGCTTTCGTATAGCCTTCATGAACTCTTTGCACAAGAAATTGTACTACCTCAAAAACTACATAACCACTCTTTGAGCACTATCTCTCTGATCCCCTCTGTAAAACCCTAGCCATACAGACAGAATATAAGGAGTACCATTAGTCATCAAAGCCAGTGCCCCTCCTCCAACCCACCAGTGTCTGTATTCCAATCTTCCAGTCCCTCAGTTCGTCAGTGCTCCAACTTCATTGTCCTCCTAGCTTCCTTCAAGTGCATCACTTGTTCTCATTTCAATCTCGTTCGTATCCGCCCAGCTTACATATCGTCAGATATCACATATTATTATTGTGCCGTTGTTGCTACTATAAACTATAACCCAAACTCAAGTTTGTTCACGGCAGTTACGGAAAAATGTTCCGCGTGGCGAATTCGTATAAAGTTGAGCATTCCACGTATAGTAGGCGGACAAAGTACAAATCCGACCAACATCCTAATCCACTGGCCAACTAGCACACTGACGACCTGGAGCAGACTTTGGCTAGGCTGACTTCGTGGCTCCAGAAAAACTTCGAAAAAAAATAGGGATTATGCTGGGGACCCTCATAACCAGTGAAGATGGTCCGTCGAAGTATCCAAGTATTTGTAGTTTTTATACCCTATTTTAAAGACGCAGCCATTATTGTTGTAATTGGTTTATCTGGCCGTAAAAACATACGTATCTTTCATTCATTGAAGAATTTACAGGTGTCTACTTATCTCCAGCATTCCTTCAGTACTCCTACGTGACCCTTTTATGGTGTTCAGTGACTATATTTTAGACTGGATTGCTCAGGATTTCAAAGTCTCGCGTGATGGTATGGAAAAGGTAGGATAGTATCTCATTGAAAGATCTCACCAATTCAAGTAGAACTGGAGGAAATAAATTTGAACAATATCCAGCGTTTATCAAAACGGAGTATGTTTCATTGTCTACTCTGAAGAAGAAATTGATGAATCTTTTGTGAGAACGATTCATAGCGAAGAAAATGCTGTGGGAATCATTTCAACTTTGTGAAAAAGGTGCCCTAACCTTTAACCCGCTAGGAAGCACTCCTAACTAATGCATAACCGATAATCTAGAACATTGCTTGATTTAAGCCAACGTTTCTGAGACCATAGTGGACCGTACTAATTGAAACAAAATTTGTAAGAATCCATAGATCTTCTGCTTGTTTTATTTTTGTGAAATTAAAATTTTGCGGAATTCATAGGTACCTTTCCCGCATTCTTCGTCGACACTGCTTGCCGTGAGAAACATCGAAAATCTTTCATCTTCATTTCCTTGAAAATTTGAAACTTCTACAAATTTAAGGGCGTAATCACAGGGATATTTTTATGTTCCTGAGGCAACATAGCGATTTTTGTTCTATAAGTTTGCAAAATTCTGGGCCTCTCAGGTATCTTATTATTCGAGCAGTACCCGAGAAACGGCGAAAATTAGGCATTTAGCCGTATTTGTCAGTTTTTTTTTCCATTTGCCTAGAGCTGCAAACAGCTTAGCGCTCTCGGTTTGGGAGTCCAAATAGAGAATACTTCCGAGGAGTCCTTGTCTAAACTTGGTCATGGCTACTTAGTTGTTTATAGTTGTTAAGTGCATTAATCCTCTTTTCTTACAGGTCATTCGTATTCCTAAACTACAGACAGATGCGGAAAGTCCAGTGAGTAAACCGTTCCTTCTTGTTTTCTATAAAAATCACCACATTAGATTTGAGAGTTTATAGCAAAATTGTCTACCTGCTCCAACAAGCACCTCCCGAAAGTCCCTGTTTCTGGTTTTCATCTCTATACGTAAGATGCACCTCGTTTATGTTAAGACTGCAATTTCGCAAGGGTTTTGATAGCTCGAGTTCGATTTCCGAAGTTCGACTTTTTTGTGCAACGATTTCTGCTTTTGCTGGTCAAAAACATAAATTCCCTTGCCTACTTAATGATAGTCATAGAGGGTTTTGCCTGGAAGTCTCGATGTCAGCCAAGAGTGTTCGGATGAGTTTCGTTAATACATAAGCGACTGCCCTTAAGTACCGGAACATGTCTCATCAGCGTACTTTTTTCTGCATCGAGTAGTCTCTATGGAAATCAATTCGCACGAACGTACAGAAATTTTAATGTCCTCTTAGCCAGCACTGGTTAGTAGTGGAATGTACGAAGTAGTCAGAAAACTTCTTTTGAATCATAAAGGCGTAAAATACCTATTTGTATGCCTATATAACCAATCTTCACAAGTAGTGCTACACCCAGTACCTGCTGTGCTTCAAGCACAATGGAATCAGCGTTCCTCATCCTGTGAACCATTAATCGTTTCCAGCTGTGAATGTATTTGCTCGGCGAGCTCCATGAGTACGAATGTCATTTTTGTGAATGGCTATCCAACCGGACCTTTGCATCTTCTTGGAGTCCACTTCAATTTTCTTTTTCGTCCATCTGTCAGCTCTTCCAGCTGTACGAATCGCCCATTAATGTTTCGCATTTGATATGTGTTCCGTAGATATTTATGACTGAAGGTCTTCAATGTTCGTTCCGGCAAGATTTTTGTGCATTTGCCGGTTATACTTCAGGAAACACAGTTCATACGCTCTGTTCCAAATACGAAACATTCTTGAAGTAGATGAAGGGTTAACCCCATGGTAGAGCGCTAGGTGTTCACTACCGTTTGTCCGGTGGTCACCTTTGTTTTGTAAAATGTAAATGAAAAACATAGGAGACTGCTTCTCCTTATATTTTTTGTACATACAACATGCATATACATACATATATTTATGCATGTATATATATGTATGTCTATATGTATATATTCAGCTTGTTGAAGTTTATGTATAGCTTATAGTCCGGCGCGAAATTCCTGGTGTTACAAAAAAAAACTCCCTCTGGCTTATCTTGTTGAATGGAGATTGAGGATGGTTTATCATTTCAGTGGAGATTTTTTAAATGTTTCGACACATACATCAATTGGTTTAGGAATTAGCTCTGCGAGCTATTATTTCATTCAAATCACGTGCGGACAAGAATCATGTATTTGCAAAGAAGAAATTAGCTGCTGAATCCTCCATAAAATTGAGTGTACTGGACAGCATACCGCAGGATTTTATTGAACTGGAAGAGAATTTGGAACTTGCCGATGAGGTCGATAGGGATGACGAAAGTGCAGATGGAAACGACGAAATAAAAGACCACGTTGATTTTGAAACTGCTCCCAAATCAGTTGAAACGGACAAAACCTCAACTCATCGTGCTAGCGAATCGGCAGCTAAGAGTAACAAAGATGCCCAGAATGGAGGTATTCATCACTCGTTTTTATTCGATTTCTCTTTGGAAAATGTACGATTTCATTAAGTCATTGTATCTATCTACTGATTTATTCAGTGCGATGCCTCACCAATGCTAAAATTTTTCTCACTTTATAAGTTCCTTAGCTTGTCATAATGATCTTATATGTGGCGAGTGCATGCGTAAGCTATTCAATACTATACTGCAATGAAAAAAAGGATAAAGCTATCGGCGATCTCTGAAGGATGCGCCATGCTTTCGTCCTCATTAAGCATCGTTGAAGGTGATTGAATGAATATCTGGCCTTTACAATGACTTCCGGTGGCCTTCCGACGTGTCGAGCTAGTACTGCTACCTTCACAGGCAAGTCTGCTACCAATTTGACGACTCCGGAGGGATGGAAGCCTTGATGAGCCTGGGAGGCGGAGATCGATCCTATCTGTTGCAGGGCTCCTTTAACCACTGCGTCGCACGCTACTGCACTGCGATAAACTATGATTAACCTATGAGATACATCTTTGCTTTAATGTTCCGGAATAATTCCAGCTAATTACGAATGCGCTAATTTTTCAGCAAAACCTTCCAAGAGAAAGGAATACGTTGACGAGAAAGAAGAAGTTCCTTTCGAAATTAGTTGGGAGGGTGCGCCCGAGTTCCAATGGAGATGTGAGTTATGTTAACTTTTTTATTTATTGCATATTACAGTTCTTCATAGCAGGGCATTATGTGAAATACAACCACAGTAGTGCTGAGGTGTTTGTAAAACTCCTGACCACCTATCGATCAGTGCTATCGGCAATCACTCATACAACTGCGGTCTGGAGTTTTGCAAATATCTCAGCATCATTATGGTGTGAGGTTTGTTCAAGTTTTTCAATGAGGTTGTTACAATGGATTTTTCAACAATACCTCCTATCACAGTGGTATTACTATGGCGATTAAATTAGGGAATCTGTGACCGCTCAAAGTATTTTAGGGTTTTTATGTTTTAGCTCCGTTATTGCGTAATAAGAACTTCAACTAGAGGTTAATGACCGAAAGTGCGATTTAGTATCCAGAATGTAGAAAGTGGTAGTATTGTATTTCTGCAACATTTTTTGTCGATTTTAGTCATAATCTATGATGAGGACCTTTTTAACACTGTTGAGCCGCATCAGCCTTCCTTCATTAAGTCTAACACCGCCGTAACGTAAATTATTGTGCGCTAATAAAGAAAGGTCAATGACTAGAAATCGGAGTCAGTGACTGACTAAATGACTGGAGGGACTAGAAATGGGAGTCAGTGGATGACTTAGTGACTAGAAATCAATGACTAGAAATACATTTTCTCTCTGATGGATTATACTTTGTCACTATTGTATTAATATAACCTTGTAGTAATGTTTAGCTTTTTTTAAATCGTGATGTTTTACTAGGTTTTAATCATGTGGTTTTACCTAGGATTTCCTTACAAGTTGCGCAACTGTCCAATTTCCTTTCCAAGGTTTAGCGTAGTCTTAGTGCAATTTGTTCTGCACAATATCTCCTTTCAAGTTGAAAAAAAATTAGTTTCCATGTTAATGAAGGAACTCAGTTTTAGTGTGCCACACGCCTGTGGATGCTCGTAGGCTTATTATTGAAAACCTGTTTTGGGCGGATCTACAGAATGTGTTCATATATCGAGTTATGCTCAAGGCTGAAACTGTCGACATCAGTTTCCCAATGCGTTATAATATTGAGGGTTCGAAGCAAATGTGTGGGTGAGTACTCAGTATTACGCTGTGATTGCCACTGTATCTTCAAAGAAATGAAGGCTTCGATGTAGCTGTTAGAGACATAGTGATGCTTTTAAGAAAACTGACGATGACGTTCCAGTGGAGTATGCAAATTATGAATGAGGCAATGCAGCATTTAATCTACGTCCGATGTCCAGATGGCCGACGAATCAAGATATTTCTTCCTCAAAGTTGGTTCGCTTTCATTTTACTTCTCGTTTTTTCTTCCAGTATTTTTTCCTCTACAATGTTCTTTCTTTTAGCATGAGAATTATTTACGAATGTTCTCTATATCATTTTGAGACGCAGATTTCCCCATAGCGTCCTTTAATGCTAACCGATCTTATTTCTACCTTAATTTGCGGCTATTTAAATAAAAAGGGAAAAAGTGAGCGGTAACTTTTCTTATATTCGTACGGATCCAAACGTAAAGACGGAAAAACGAATTAAAATAGCGAAGCTATGTTTAATTGGAGAATGCTGAACCATAGGTAAATACTATAGTTTCATTACGAAATTTAGCTAGGATGGAGAGCGAGCCTCGTGCCATTAGTTATTCCTTCAGACAAGTCGTACCAATTTGCCGGCTCCGAAAAGATGGAAAGCTTGGTGAGCTTAGGCTGCGGGCATCGATCCCGTGTGCATTGCAAGGCGCCTCCGACCACTGCACAACGCGCATCCTGTACGAAAATAGAAATATTCGAGAACTTATGGAAATTAAGAGCGGTGATAGATCAGCTTAGCGCAGTCAAGAAAAGAAAGAAAATTAGCGCGTGATTGGCACATTAATTGAATAAAAGGAAAGGGAATGTCGTTAGTTGTTATGGATGTTGTTCTGTGCTTCCTTTACCCTACAAAAACGTGGTTTATGAAGTTATAGTAGCTTAAGATTTCCGTTCAAAATCGCATATTTCGTAATTTGCATAGCATAACTATCACTCTTAATTATATTCAACCGTTTTACAGCTGTTTCCATATTCAAGAACGAACTGGTAGATTTAACAAAACTTGTTTTATCGATAAGATTTCCAGCTCCTACGGCTGTTAACCAGAAGGAAGAATTTGAGAGCAAGCTGGGTCGTGTTATCCAACCAACTCGAAGAATGCATCAGTTAGTCGTCAAAGTCCTTCCAAACAATTATGAGGTAGGGTATAGCGATGTCATTATCAAGATTTTTTAAAAGTCCGAACGTTAAAAGTATTCATATTTTAGGCTTAGGTAATGTCGATTTTAATTCATGTGATTATATTCCTTCCTTGTTTTTCAGCTATCTTTGGAAACCGCGCAGGCGATGTTTGCTCCTCACAATCCAACTGAGGTTGAGAACGTTAAGGATGACATTGAGTGAGTATTTTTACATACCTAAATAAATTACTTATTTCTGAAAAGTAGTGCGAATTATGGGAGAATACTCATGCGTTCCATTTTCTCGCAACTGTTGTCTGGGATCGCTGTGGTGCCGAGATTTTTGTAAAACTTCGGACCGCAGGTATGTGTGGTGGGCAGCGAACATGCTGTCACCATTTCCGAGGGCTAACGCTTTCAACACCACACCATGTGGGCTTTCTCTCAACTAGTTTTCTATCCACCAGTGCCATCACCTGTCAACGGGGTTGATTTGGGCACACAAATCGGCATTGAATCCAGTTAAGCTGATGCTGTGGTCGAAATCACAATATCAGCTTTTTAATGTCTATTTATTGTTTGCAGGTCTAATACAATTTTCACGGCAGGGTAACATGCGAAACACAACCACAACGATGCTGAGATATTTGCAAAACTCCGGACTGCACGTGTCTGGGGTGGGGAATGAATGTGCTATTACCCTTTCCGAGCGCTAACGCGTTCACCACCACACTATGCGTGTCCTTCGTTTCATCTGTCTCACAGCTACTCTCTCAGCCATTAACTTTTCATTTACTGCCTACTACTACTTTCCATGGCATGGTATTGTGTGAAATGCAACCGCAATCGTGCTTTTTGCGTGGTGCGGTTGTGAATGCGTTAGCCCAGGACACCGCAGACACCTGCAGTCTGAGGTTGTCGAATATCTCAGCACCATTGTGGTTGTATTTCACATAATACCCTACTGTGAAAATTGTATTAGACAGTATATGATGTTGGCTTATTCCATATTTGGAAGTGTTGGTGATTCCTTATGTGTCGTGAACATGCTGAATTACTCAGTTGCCAAAAATGGGATTTTCCTCTTGGCAATCTTTCTGTAGTGCTTTAGATTTTGGACCCAATTCAGATAACAAAATGACTAGCTCGTTGGTTATATTTTTTGGATATCTATCGTTTTTTGTCTAGATCAGAGATCCGTTGTAGGTCGCCGCTACTGAACCTAGCTTCTTGTTGAGTCATCGCGTCCAACTTCAGATTACAAGTGCATTGTTGATGGTATCGTGAAGGCGCCGTGCGATAATTTGGTAGGTGGTCTCCTTAACAGAACTGAGCGAGAACTGCAATGTCATCGGTTTTCTTGAAGAAGATCCATCGAGGGATTTTTTTTTTTAGCATCAGCGTTATTCCAATCAGGATACCAATTAATTTTCCTCGAGTAAAGGAGTTAGGATGAGTCAGAAAGGATGTTTGTGTATTTAAGTGGATGGGATTTCTATGGAGCGTATTCCCAACAATTCCATATATGGGCGAAATGTATTTGTTGCATTCCTACCAACGGTTTATCGTCTCATTGTGACAAGGAATTGTTCGTGTGTGTCGGACTGCGAGGTACAGAGGGGATTCATCCCCTGGCACGGTGTATCCCCAACCTGAGAAGGGGTCCGGCGTTTCCATCAGGATGCCTTGCTAAAAGTAAATCAATACCAGAATCCACCACCTCGTGGTATCAAAGTCGCATGGTGGCAAATCTCCCTTTCATCCACAAAGGCAGCGACTGCTTGGTGTGGGGACAACCTAAGAAAGGATTCGGCTAGGCTGATCTCAGGGCTCGAGGGAACCACAATGGTTAAACCAACAAAACTCCAAAAAGTGGAAGTTGTTGTCGGGACCGCAGGGTCAGTAAAGACGACACATCCAGGTATCTAGGTGAATAAGTATTTTTGCATTGTGTTCTGGCTCTGAGTTCCTTCGAAGTGATTTATTTTCGCAACTCAAAATGTTTCCGTGTAGTGGAAAGCTTCCAAGGTTGACATTTATTAAGATTTTCGTGTTAATATGTGCGAAGAAAAAAATTTAGTTTCATGTTTTAGTAGTTGTTTTTTTAGGCATTTTTTCTAGTATGCATTGTTTCTGTTCTAAGTCATCATTTAAGGACGACTTTTATCACGTGCTTTTTTTGTAATACTGGAGGTGCTGTCTCAGTTTGCATGGTTTTCACCAAGTCAGGGCTCGCCTGGCTACAAACTAGCTATCGCTATAATTTTTTCATAATTATATTTTTGCGTTTTACGTTTTGCATATTTGTATTTATATACCTTTGTTAGGGGCGCGTGTGGCGCAGTGCCCGGAGGCGCCCTGTAACACATTCGTGTAATCGATCCCCACGCCCATAGCCCACCAAGCCCTTCATCTCTCTGTGGTCGACAAATTGGTACCAGACCTGCCTGGAGGGGTAGCAGCACTGGCCTTATACATCGCTAAGTCATGGCGAGTCATTGTAAATGGCTGGATATACATTCGATCACCTCCATACGATGCTTTATTAAGTCAAATGTTTGGCACGTCCCTCAGGAACTGATCAGCGCCGAGGGCTTCATTGTTTATCCTTTTATACGTTTGTCTATTTATGTTTCCATCTTTGTATACTTTTATTTATATAACTCATTCTTACATATTGTACGGATCCCAGCACGTCATTCCGTTCGTCTTCTTTCATCCGTTGTCCACGAATTTGATTTTCGTGTCGGTTCAACTGCCTCTTGAGGTTTTTTTCTTCGTGGGCGTCGTCAAAGAATTATTGAGTATATTCTCCATGGAGGCGTAAGCCAGAGGCAGTCGAAAGTTTTTGTGGATCGGAATAAGCTTTTCCTAGGTAATTTTGGGTACAAATTTACCATCGGAAAGATGGAAAATTTGGTCAGCGAAGAGTAGGATTATATTAGCGGCTGTATTTGCATTACGCTACATAGCCCCTGAGCTTTCCTGCTGTATTTAGTATACAGATTATATTCCTACAATATAGAATCGTGTATATGTTTTGATCGCATGCTTTTATTAGTCAGCCCTGTGCTATCGTTACAATGGCGAACGTTGAAGAAACAGTCAAAGCACATTCGTCAATTTCTTTTGTTACGATTGAAAGAGAGGGCAAAGAGGACTGGAGATGTCATGTTTTTCTCCATGGAGGTATATACGTTGCTTCATTTTTCGCCCATTTTCTTAATCTCTTCTTTTTTCTCGGGACAGTTGAAGCACATTATGGATCACTGCTTACGCGCTGGGACAAAAAGAAACTTGCTGTGTTCGATTCGGCGAAAAAAACTGGTAAACGAAATTCTTGATTACTATTGTGTTGATCTCGTGAATATATTATGACCATTTTTTACAGCAAAGCGCTCTTCTGCGGACAACTCGAAGACTTCCAACGCCTCTCATGTGGTGAAAAAAATGCGTCCAAACGGTCCGGGTACCCGTCGAGGTACCACAACTGGTGGCGTATACGCATTCTATCCTTCAAGGGGATCCTACAAAGGTTTTTCATTATACATTCTATACCATGCAGGACTAGTGCTATCCACGGTTTAAATGAATATTTTTTTTCCGCATCTTTTCTACTCTATTCGGCTACTCATGATTCATTTTGTTAACTTGTATTAGTAGCACTATCTGAAGTCCTTGCTTTCACTTTATCTGACTTATCAAACAAACATTTTTTTTTAACTCTTACTGCTCTCAGGTTTACCGTTTCACCTCTCTTCTCTGTCTCTGTAGCTTCTCTCCTTTATCACTATAGAACGTCTCGTTCATATTGCCATCCCTCTATCCCAGTTAGCCCTTCTGATTATCTTTGAGAAAAACTCTCGTTTTTCTTTCTTCCTTCTCCTTCATTGTTTTATACTGTTTTAACCTTACATGATTACATATAGTACCAATTTTCTCTTCTTGTATACCTATTTCAGCACGAGGGGAACGTGTTGGATCATACGGTTACAGCTACGGTGGTGCACCGTCGTTTGATTCCCGATATCATAGAGACTTAAGAACCCGTGATCAACATGAAATTGATATGGAGGAACGAATACTAAAGCAACAGGAAATGTTGAAGTTAGTACTACTGGGTTGATTTTGCAGTTCTACTAATGGGACCATTGGGACTCGTGGCTTGAGTGGTTGTGAGTTGGATTAAAAATAGGAGATGTGAGGTGATATTCTAATTGGAGGTGAGGCGCGTGTAGTGCAGTGGTCGGAGGCGCTTTGAAATACACATGGGATCGATCCCAGCGCCCCAGGCTTACCAAGCCCTCCATCCCTCCGTGATCGGCAAATTGTTTCCAGAATTGCCTGGGAGGACAGCAGCACTGGCTCGAAACATCGGTTGGCCACTGCGAGTCATTGTAAAGCCCAGATATGCATTCAATCACCTCCAAATGATGCTTAATGAAGTAGAATGCATGGCGCATCCTTCAGGGATTGGTCAACGCGGAGAACTTTGTCTTTTTGTTTATTCTTATTTGCCATTGTATTACATTTGTGCATTATTGTTTTTGTAATCGTAACGTAGTTTTCAGTAGTATGGCTATGGCAGCAAAACTACATGAGCAAAGACCTTTCACCGGTTTTGGAAACCGTCGCAGCAGTCCGTCCTACGGTAGTCTTTCACTTTCCGTGGAACTTTGTTTTTCGTTTTTTCCGGTATAAGTAAACATCTACTTGCAAGCTTAAATTTTCTAAGTCTGTGTATTGACAAAGTGACAGATGTTAACATTGTTTGTATTTTTATCATACAAAGGGTACATAAAAGCCGCTCTCGTTGACAGTGCTCTGCTGATCTTGTTCTGTAATAAATTTGAGAAATTTATGCATAATTGCATGTCATCGAAAAGCCCAACTGAGGAAGTATTTTACAGTAGTTTTCTTTCATTGAAATGGTGAATGGGAAAAGCTACGTCATATGTTGAGTCTTTCACTGACCTGGTTGTTGGAAGCTATTTAATCCATGAAATATTTCTTCACACTTGAAAATTTATTGTTGAAACCGTAACTTTTCACTGTACTTTGTACTCACCTTTGAACTCGATAACACAAAAACAGGTCTATTACTCCATGAAAAAAATTGGTTGAGAAAAAATTAGAAAATTTAGTTTCAAGTGATTCCTCGAAAGATTTGAACGGGATCAGTTTTCGAAATAAGAAACGCCAAGGATGTTCTTTTTTTTCTTGCTATGTTTTCTCGAGAGCGCAGAGGTTATGGGTGCCCTGCAGTACACACATGATGCTTCATTAAACCCCGTGCCGTGGTCTTACTTAGTTCACCGTTCCTCGCAGAAGAAATTATCATCAGGCTTGTGTAGGAACACAAAAATAATTTGATAGATTAGTAGGCTAATGTAGGTTATTGTGTAGGACTCATTCAACTCTACGGTGCTTGACGAAGTTCAAAGCATCTTCTACTTTATTGCATATTTTATTACGTGAAAGCTATATGTTTGAAGTTTTTTAGGTGGGTCAGTATCTAGTCATACATCTTCGTACCCCAGAAGCAATTATGATTCGTACGAGTGAGTTTTAAATCCTGACATTAATAGATAATAGATTTCATCTGTTCAATTTTTTTGCACTGTTTTCTTTCCCTGGTTTACGCAAACTACATGTCCCATTGGTTGTGTCTTCGTTGAATTTCATCCTTATCTTTTGTGAACATGTTATTCGTCGATTGAGTCAAGTCTAAGGCGCTTTTGTCAGTTCATTTCAATTGTTATAAAGTCTATTTTTCCAAAAGTATAACTCTAGAATCTAGGAAGAAGTATTTACATGACCACTTTTTATTTACTTCCTTTTCTTCTTCCATAGTAGAGTATTGTTCGCAATATAACTACAATGGTGCTGAGGTATTTGCACGGCTCCGAGCCGCAGATGTATACGGTGGGGATCGAAAACGCTACTAACCTTTCGGGGGTTAATGTGTTCACCACTGCAACATGCGGGTCCTTCATTTCGCTTTTCTCTCATCCCTGTTTTATAACTGCTATCAGCCATCATCCATCATTATGGGATTATTTATTTGAGAAGTTTAGAAGTATTTATTATTATTTGAATACGTAGTTTTCTTGTTCAGCAATCGCGAGGTTGTTATACAGCATACATTTACTTCCATAGAAAAACACACAATACAATACAACAGTAGCTGACGTTTCGGCAGTATCGCCTTCTTCTTCGAAACGTCAGCTACTGTTGTGTTCTATTGTATTGTGTGTTTTTCTATGGAAGTAAATGTATGCTGTATAACAACCTCGCGATTGCTGAACAAGAAAACTACGCATTCATATTCCAATGCCGAGGTTAATAGAAAGTCGAACATGGGAACTATTATTTGAATATTTACAATTTTTATAGGTCACCATGGGAATCTTCCATTTTGTTTGTTTGAAGGCGTAACCAGTAGTGACATAAGCGTTTAGAAACTGAGCAGTTAATATAGTGTTTAGCTAAGTTACAAACAAGATAGTCCACATGCAGTTCACTACAGTTTTGTTATTCTTTTATTGTCAAGACTTCTAATGAAGCAATATTCGCCACATTAGGCTTTGTTTCGAAAGTTTCTTTTTGTTTATTTTTTCCTAGAGGTAGAACTATTAAGTGTTTTTTATGGGCATCAGTTCTTTGTCAGTGGAACCTTCGTCATTTCTAAGGTTTTTGGATATCTACACAAAATTTCACATCTTAGCCCAAACAATACTTTTTTATTCAATGTCCAGTGTCTTTCATATTGGTCTAAATTTTTGAAATACGTGCTCCAAGCAGACATTTTGAGTTCGTGTTTGTTGTTGAAGTACTTTCCACAGAGTAGTGCATCAACAAGCGTATTGGTGAGAAGTAAACGGTGCAATTCTCTCATGTTTGCTTGTTCGAGATAACCCTGGTCAGTCAAGCCCTCGTCCCCGTAGTCAGCGAATTGTTATCGGACTTGTCTGGGAAATATTCATTTGATCAGAAAAGGCTGATAAGTTCTTGTTGTGAGGATCTGAGCAAGCTCTTGTGGAGCTGTCACATGATTTTATGATGACTCACTTCTATCCATTGAGGATGCGGAACTCTCAGCTTGCGGTAAAACCCACTTGGAAACACGACGGGTTTCATGGGTAACAAGGCTACGAATCGAGTGAAAAAAGTGCTAATATCGGTACACATTATGTGAAAAATATGTTTACATGGGCAGTATTAATACCTATAATACCTATATGTACGTAGTATGAGTAGGAAATGAAGGACATTTAAGGTCTATAAAAAAAATTAGTCTCTTTAATACCACATCCTGCTGATGGTTGTTTCGTTTCCTGTTGAATAGTTGAATATAAGCCTGTTGATTTCCAACTTCACGCCAGAAGGTAATTTTACGTCACCATCTGTCGTCGTCGATTGATTCCACGAGACACCAATGAACTTACTTTGCCTCTATCTCGTGCCAAAGCTGACCACTGACGTCTACTCACTCCGGTAACACAAAATGGGAAGGGGTGTTTTCGTCTGTGTATGATGATAATAGTTCGACAATCTCTTAAGTATGTTTCTTTTTATGCACTCTGTCCATCTGTATCACATGTCTTGTTGATCGCAGTGGTTCGAGCGGACACGAGGCGTCGTTCCGTGGTCATATATGTCTTAACGGAGTCTAAAGACTCAAAATTGGTTAAAATGAAGAGACATGGTGTTACCATGTGCATAGCGGGTTAGGTCAATGAATTTTGTGACTACGATGGTGTCACAGTTATGATCCATCGTAAGGAACCATTTTTAATACCCAAATTGCTATTCTTCCAGTGTTCTTCAGTTCTTAGAGGATCATTTGAATGAAGAGGATATAGGTAAAAAAAAAAAATAGCACGCATTCGTGGCTAGTTTACGCTATTTCTGTTCTTGTAAAACAGCATGGTTCCATGAGCACGGTCCTCAGAGTTCTGCATTACTTGGGAACATGCATATCTAGAGCTAACTCAAGTAAAGCAACGTAGTGTGATTATGAGAGTTGACTGTGGATCTATTGTATGTTCAGTCACATCCCGACCTATTTGGTCGTACATGGACTGGTACTATAGGGCTGATAAGCTAACATGTAGTACTTCGCTACATTAAAGCAGTTATTGCTAGCTTCAATAACACGGCTTTATTTACTGCATATTATAATTTTAGTTAGTCTGTAAATAGAACTAGCTGGAAGACAGACGAAACGAAGGCCTCGCGTGGTGTGATGGTGAACGCGATAAACCCCGTAAAGAGTAATAGCGCGTTCGCTTCCCCACCACAGATACCAGCGCTCCGAAGCTTGCAAATATCTCAGCATCGTTATTGCTAGCTTCGTTTTTCGTCATTCTCGCACTTCAATTATTTCCAATTTGCTTCGCCATCTTATAACTTGATCTTGAATAAAGAATCAAGTAGTTTCGCCGTTTCGGAAAATCTGGATATTTTTTGAAAGCTTGTAGTCCTTTTAGTTGCTAAATTTAAATTCGTCATAGGTATCTGGGGTGTTTCACGAATCGTTGTAGAAATTTCTCTGCTGGTTAGATTTGATTTTCTTGACTAGTTTGAGTGACCACCATTCAAGTCCTCATTCACCACTATTGGCTGAGTTTAGTGTTTCGAGAGCCTCGAAGAAAATCATACCTTTCAAGCAAAACCCCTAACTTCTACTGCTTTGGCGAGAGACTGCTACAAATGACTGTGATTATGTCATCAAGATTAAGGGATAATGTGAATGTGCATTCTGGTTTAGCGTTTTCTTTGTCTGGTTATGGAGGTGTTTGGCCGAATAGATTGCTGTCAACTTGACCTTTCCAGGCTCTAAGGAAGGCGATGTCCGCCGAAATGTCAGATTATTCGTGAGTGAAGAGTGAAAATAACACTTCGCGTTTGCTCAACAAGATTATGAAGAATTACTCAGGGATAAGCTTAGCGTGACTAACGTGCTCAAAATCCCTAACATGAAGTCCTTTGACTATTGTTGATGGTGAACTTGGTTATCCGATTCTGTCTGGAGAATAGGCTAGGTAATGCTAGGTCATCAAAGTGATTAATATGTCCAGCCAGCAGTTCCAAGCAGTTAACCAGCGGTGGCTTTTGTTATTTCAGATATTTGCATAGGTGGGGTTTGAGGTTTCTTGCGTATAAGACAGAGAACCAAATCGGGTTTTACATGTGTATGTCTTTGTTTTGTGAGTATGAATGTCGCATATTAAATAGGGAGATGGAAATGCGTAAACTGTAAGCTGGGAATGAAAATTGAATGAGGAGTTGGATGTGATACAGCTAGATGAAGTGTATGTTCAGTCGCCATCTGGTTATGATGTGGGAGTCAATACATGTATGTAGTCATCTCGTGGGGATGATGTGATACAGATGGGATGCGGGGGTGACATGTCTGTTTGTGATCGTATGATGTTATGCTCCACTACACTAGGCCGAAAGTATTGTTACTAATATGAGTGCAAACTGTTCAAGCATATCTAATAAAAATTAGACGAATAGCTTGCTATTAGTATAGCTAAACTAAAAGATATAATAGCGGAGAACTAATTCGAGATGATCCGTGTGTTGTACACGAGCGACGAAATCCAGATCAGATCATCCCTCATAAACAACGCACGGGTGGTCCAACGGCAAGGCCGTGTGGAAGGCGAAGTCGCCGAAACGTCAGCCGTTGAATAAAGACAGCAACACAACAACAGCAACAACAACAACAAAAGTCGAGACGTAGTCAGTGTATCGACGTTAAACAAGGTTGTAGACGATCTGCATTAGAAAATAATCTTCCCCACACATCTGGAATTCGCGTTGAGATTTGGGCATTTCAGAGTAAACACTTTTGAACTTGATATAGCTTCATTTATTGTTCCCATAGATTAGACATTCGATTAAGTATGAATGCATTCCTGAGAGACTGATCAAGGCCAAACACTTTGTCGTCTTATCTTTTTATGGCGGGCACGTGAACTCTATGATTACGGTGGCTCGTTTTAGAATTTGTCACAAAGTGGGATGCGTATTATAACGATTACTGCAGTCTTTTGCCATAATATGTAATTAAGGCGAAAACAACGATAATGTTTGACGTAAGGGAATTCATCCTTGTCCTCTCTTTCACATCATGTTGTTCCTCTTTTCATCAAAATCCTATTTTTTTTTCGTCTTTGAAACGTCATATCTCTTTCTTTTTGATGATGTTGAATACTTTAGCCGTTTTGGTTCGAGTTACTATTGAGTGACAGCATGGGTCACCTGGAGGAGACGAAAGAAGTGTGTGGAGTCGAGATTTTGTCAATGTTTTCTACTTAGTTACCGTATACCCACTATATTAATGGGTAGTAGTATCTAGTAAACCCTTTGCTTATCCAACATGTTTGTGACCGTTTAAGAACTAGTTTCATATGGTATTGTGTTATTTACTGAATTGTTATACTTATTCTGTACTTTTTTCCACAATTTTTAATGTCAGTGGAAGGATATCCTTGTCTTCAGTACCTATAAATGCTGTGTATAATTGAGCGAGCTATTTTTTACATCCAGGGTGTACGTCATTATTTGTAACAGGGAAAAATTCGTGATATAGAGCTAGGAAAATCTCATAGGAATGGTCGTCACCATCTAATGAACACAGTAGTGCGGAGGTACGTTTTTCTTAACATCTTCCTTAGGAAGTAATAGTTGAACTGCAAGGATTGTTTTCATAATCCGGCAGTCTCAATTGCTGATTCAAGGGTTCTGTTTTCAAGGCACTGACATGTTTCGAGAGTATCGGAAGCTTTTGCTTTCATTGAAATTGGATTACTGGGATTTCGCACGTGCCATTTTGCTAAACGTGATGATATGAAGGATCATAAATGGAAGTGGTCAGTCTGTCTGGTGACGACCGATTTCATGTATTTACTATCTCTGAGACTAATTGAACCAATTCTGAGTTAAACGTTCCAATCCGGTATGCGGAAGGACCGGTTGCTATCCGTAATTCTATACCGGTAATACCTTTTCGGCGAAATGAAAGGGAAAAAATGAGTGGGGATGGAATATTCGCAACTTGTTGGAGTGTCAATAACCTACGAATCGCCTAAATGGGAGAGAAACAGGGCAGTTATGCAGAGGTCTGATGAATTAGCGCGGAATTGTGATCCGATCATTTGGCATGAAGTTCATGTCGGAAAAATGAGTCAGACGTTCCCGTCTCGGTAGACCCGGTTTTTCTCGGTTTCATGATCGTTTGCCTCCGATATATCAGGTATCTACACCGTATGGCTATTTCATTCATACCTAATATCCTTAAGGAGAGAGCTTCTCCCACCAGGCCTGAGCGCATTGGTGCTTCTTCCACTCCTATTATTTCTATTCCGATTCACTCATATCTTCACATGTATACCGTGAATGTGTGCAAAAAGAGATTGCTGCCCCGAACATCATCAGGCTTGCAGACGAACGCTAGCAACCTCAACGCTCTCACATCACGTCCGGCGCCGACGCGCTGCACTGACGTCATCGATGGGCACATGAGTGGCACGTGAACGTGGTGCGCGAACGGTCACGTGGCGGGGTGCGGTTTGGCCGGACGCCAAACTACGGATTGGTCTCGCCGGAGCCACGCCCCTGTTCGCGGCGGCTATTGGCTACTGGGACGGTCGTGTGGTGTCAGCAGATGCGGGCAATGTGCCAGTGCATAGCAGCTTCCTTTGTTCCTACGCATATCATCGATTGGCGCGTAACGCGTCCGATTGGGCGCGGCGTACGTGCTGAACGCTGGTTGCCCGCCCGACGTCGGTATTTATAATTGACCATCATTGCTGTGTCCTCACTTTCAATCACGTGTTGTTACTCTATGTTGTTATGTGTTACTACTCGTAGTGTATATTATATCAATTATCGATTTAATCGATTGGATTGGCACTTTGAAACGCGCGCTAAACATCGTCCTCCTTCAAAGGGCCAGCGTTATTTTTGTCGTGGGTCCTTCGCTTTCCGAGAGCCACGACATTTTTGAAATGTGTGCACATGCATAGAATGGGATTTGATCTTGAGCACTACCATTTCGCTTCTTTCCGGAGATTACATGTTGAACTCGTTAACTGTGCACTGAACGGACTGAATATGTAAGTTTACTGCTACTTGCTTGGATACTTGGATACGTGGATGACTCGTCCTCACTGGTTGTGTGGGCCCCAGCAAAGTTTCAGTTGGAGTTTCGAAGTTTTGCTGGTTTCGTTTTCGTAGTTCCCTGGAGTCCCGAGGTCAGCCATGCCAAAGTCTGCCCTAGGTCGATTTACTGTTACACCATTTGAAATTGAACCTCATATGTTTACGTTTCTTTGTTTACATACGTTTTCGAAATGCTTCATAGATAAGGTTCGTCATATAGGGCCTTTGATAGGTCGTCGGTTGACTAATCGCTACGTCCATAGTTAGGACTCTCACAAACAAAACACCTAACCTCAATACTATCCATTTGCGCTAGTGTTTCTTCATTTGCTTTGAATTTCTTATTGTTTCTTGTTTTAGGAATGTTTAACAGGATAGTTTTTATTACTTGAAGCGTTAATGAATTCTGTAGATGACTACTGTCTTAGTTTGATCTACAGAACTGAGCCCATTGTTTCGTTGTCTTGCAAGTGTTAGCCGTTCGTAAAGGCGGTGTCCGAGTCATGTGTGAGTTCAGCTGTTCGCCGAGGATTTGAGATGTTTTCTCAATGACATATCAAGTGCAGGTCGGGCATTCTTCTTTTCTTTCGATTCTCGAGGAAGCTCTGCCGGAAACGTTCGCAGATGTTCGCCAACAGCATTCGACTGCTGTTGTGAATCGAAAAAAATCTCGATCCTTTGCGACTGCGATTCTTCGAGCATAATTTGACCCCTCATCTCCGAGAAAAAAAACAGTGAGACGGGTTGAATTTCTTGTCATTAATCCATTACATCAATTCTATTTCATGTTTCTTAGGTCATTCGAGATATAGATGGACTATCCGCTAACTTACATTGTTTTGTTTTGAGAAAAGGTCATGACCATTTCTGTTTTGTTAAATATTGAAAGCATTCTTAACAACGCTCTAACCCTTCATCGTGGTTGCGAGGTGTTCTTGGGTGTTCGGCTGCTGCGATCCACTGCGAGGGCTCCATCCCCCAGCGGGGCCACCTAAGCTGAAAATGAGTCCGACGTTTCTATTCAAACTGTCTAGTAATAGTAAACCAGCATCAGGAACCACCACCTTCCTGATATCGGACTAGTCGCATAGTGCAAAAGTTACTCTGACCCACAAAGGCGGCAACTACCTGGGGTGGTGACGTGGAAGGCTTCGACTAGGCTATCTTCAGCACTCCAGAGAACTACAATCACTAAACCAGTAAGTCTCCGGGGAGCGGAAATTATTCCGAGGCCTGCACAACCAGTGAAGACGGGCCATCCAGCTGTCAAAGTAACTGTTCTACGTAACCTAGGAGATCAAATCTGTTTCGGAAATGTCTTGCACTACAAATGTTCTGTTTTCAATTTCGCTTTCAATGATTTTGCTACTTTTTAGGCTTCAATAAAAGTTTATAATCTACACATTTTATCCAGATGGTACTGGTTATTCACCTAGAACTAATTACCAATTGTATTTTTGTAAAAATATATTCCTTTGCCGGATGCCAGGTACGCCATAACACCTACAGGATGATTTACCGCCAGGAAATCATGTCGAATGGCAGTGGATAACGCAGTGGTTAGAGGTCCACTACAATACACATGTGATTGTTAGTTCGATCGTACCAGACTTGCCATGCAGAGAAGTGGCACTCGATTAATACATCGGTAGGCCACTGCAGGTCTCTGTACAGACCATGCATTCGTCAAACATTGGTGATGCCTAACAAAGTGGAATGTATGTCGTCAGGGATTGATCAACGCTGAAAGTTTCATCACATTATTGGATGACAGAGGATGAACACCCGTCCACTATGAAAGCGCACCACCAGATGGAGTTCTTTATTCGACTCTATTTCGGTGCTCTATTTCGTTGGATTTTGACTCGAACGCCGATATTGCGACAGCGATTTTCGCCGTATACAGTCGTCTCCGGTCAGTTTGGATCTGATGAAGGCGAATGCACCGGAACGTTGGTCAAGTAAAAGTTTTATACAAAGCTTGTGTAAGCTTAAGATTGCAAAAAGATGTACTACTAGGTTTTTGGAACGAACACGCCGCTGTTTTTCCGTCATTTCTCATCATGTGCTCGGCTGATCTGTAATTTCGTTTTCAACATGTAATTTACCTTGGTCGTCAAGAAGAGATGACTCTCAAAAGTCTGGAGAGGACTTTTTTTGTGTATTGCTTTAGTATTGTAATAAACTTTTAACACATTGGCAACGACACATCGTATCCATAGTTCCCGTGTTTCAGGCGAAATTTGTAGACGTGAGTCATATATGACTCATTTTCTTGGCCATTTGTTTTGCTGAACTGAGCTTTTGCTATACATTTTAATCATTTACCCAATACATTTCACATATTATAACGGGTTTCGACTGGGGAAAACTAAGTTCTGCACTTCAAAATTTCAGAGAAAAAAAAACGAGAGTTAAGTTGAATCCAGGGAGCAATTGCGCTATAAATTTGCAAACCTAGGGTTAGGGTTATCGCAACGATAAGATGATAGTGGGGAGACCATTACAGTGGTAATCCTTACGATAAACATTTCTTATACCTTTCCTAGTCATCATAACCTTCAACCATTGCAACGTGAACTTTTAGCGCATAATCTACGTTGAATTACACTGCAACCTTTGCAGTCCTTCGTACTCGTTCACAGTTTTATGGTCTTTAGGTTCTGCAATTAACCCTTGTTGTGGTAGTTATTGAAATTACCATTAATCAATTTAATCAAGAAGAGAAAGTGTTTGTTGCATTGGCTACTTCTAGCTGTAAGCCTCTTGGAATGTATTCTTATAGTTTTGGCGTCATAACATCTGTATAATTTCCTATAAAGGGCAGCACAACGTCTCTGTTTTCCTTATTGACGACGGGCATTGTCCAGGTGATGACTATTTGAGAATGTAGACATTTTCATTTTGTTCATCTCAATCAACCTCGAATAGACTTGGGCCTTGAAGTATGGATTATGTTTTTGGAATGTCATTCACCTCCTAGAAAAGACTAGAAGTGATCGGCATTGTCTTTTTTCTAAGTCTGTAGCTCGTGATTTCTGCTAAGAAGTTCGACCAGTCGACCAAACTGATAAGCACCTCTTGTTTTATGTGATAGGTAGAGGTGACCTGAACCTGAAAACTTGTCTTCTGGCATAACATGTTAACAAAAAGGTTATGCATAGACAGAACCACAACATAAATGATTTCGCAGCCGTTGTACCATAACGTTGGCCATCTTAAAGCAGAGACCCATGAAAATCTTGAGCTCATCGACGACTGTGATTGTTTTACCGTTGGCATTCGTTATGACGAATTTAATAGTGGAATCGTGCAGGATGAGATGAATACGCTGCGAAAGAGACCATCAGAAGCTACCAGTATGTGACAGCATTATTTTTGAAAGTAGACGAACTTCCTTTTCTGCCGCACAGGGGAAATGTTTAAGAAGTATGGGTAATGTGACACAGAACTTGAAGATGGGTGACTATCCTGAGAGACCGGAAATTAGAAGTCGTCGGCCATGTATTAAGAAGCGTCATCCAAGCGCCTTTGTGTTATCGACAAATGTAAAGTTATGGTTGAGGTGTGAAATACATAGCTGCATGGCAGAAATCGAAGGAGTATTGAGTTGAAAAGATCAACTGGCTAGCAGATCCAGAACACGGAGTTTTGGATCTGCTAGCCAGTCGGCCGTTTTTTTTTTTCGAGGATCTGTGATGCCTCCCCAGCTCTATTTATGGGGCGGTCCTTATAATCAGAAGGCTATCAATTTCGACTTGCGCAATGGCTCTCACGTGAACTGAGTTTTCTTTCGACTTATGCGCAGTCCTATCTTTTATCCATTCTTTGAGCTTGAGCAGACTCCCTGGCTTACTGGTGTTCCTTGAAACTATGTTACCAGCAGAACGAAGACTTTACATGACTTTCCTATCAGTCCATATACTCTTCTCTTCTCAATTGAGTAGTGTCATTTTTTTTTCACCGAAGTGCAGGACTAAACAATTTTGGTGAGGTGGTGTCGCCTTTTCGGTGTCGTTTTCTTATGACGATGATTGGATGTTGATGTGAAACCCTTTTTTTTTTTGTGAAGAAATCACTGTAACACCTGGAGTTTTTATATAGGACAGGTGTCCTCACTTATCAAGGAACTCTGATAGAGTGCTATTTATTCCGATAATATCGAACACTTTTCGTTGCTCAACGAGTGTTAGAACAAGTTCGGGTGGCTTTCTTCACAGATCTCCGTGGTCCTACGTGCAGTTTTTTTTTTTTTGTCTATGAATCAAGCAAGATTCCTATCAGCACCACGTTTGTGCTACAAATCTTACCATTTCTGTTGAACCGGTTGAACCGATTGAACCGATTTTTGGGTTAATAGGATAGTTAAATTTATCTTTTTATATCATATACACCTAGAATAAGTTATTAACATGTTCATTGTGATTAATAGTGCCTAATTCCATTGAAGTCCTTTTCATGTGAATGTGTCCTTTCATGTGGTTTTCACAGTTCTGATTTTCTACCTACTGTTTTTTCTTTACTTTACAAAACGTATGAGACATCATGGAAGGATGGCTACCTTTGCCACCAACTCAGTCCTTTCACAAAGCTTATTGATTGATTCTTGTGATTAAATGCTATACACCAGAGCTTAGATATCACTCCTGCCATGTGCTGGAGACTTGCTAGCCACAGATTTTACATCCTTCCAGTTGTTTTGGAAGCATAACTCCGAGAGTGTAGTTGAGTCACGTTGAACCATCTATCTTCTCCCGAACAGCATTTTTCTCGTCAATGTCTAGGAATTTATTCTGAACGATTGTGTACCAACTTGATTTCACATTTTATTGGAGGTCTTGACTACGAATTGTCCGTAATACTTTCCTGTTGGTTTATTCTATGTTTTGAGTTATATTTCGCAATATATACCCTACCGTTAAAAAGAGTAGGCAGTAAATAATAAGTTAAAATTGTGATCGTAACTGCAGCCTCTCAGCTTAACTAGATTCGTTGCCGATTTGGGTTCCCCAGATCAATTCCGCTAACGGGTGTTTGCTGATGGCATAAGATCGATAGAAGTAACTGAGAGACAGGCGAAACGAAGGAGCCACATGGTGTTGTGGTGAACGCGTTATTCTCCGGAAAGGGCAATAGCGCGTTCGTTCGTTTGCAAATATCTCAGCATCATTAAAGTTCTATTTTTAGACCTGAAGAGATGTATCTTTAACATGAGCGTCGTTGAAGGACGTGACTAGTATTTGGTTTTATTGTGGTGACTATTAACAGATAACATGACACATCACAATCTTTGAACTCCCAAAGTACACTTATGCGACTAACTAGTTCCTAGCGTAATAAAACGCTAAAATCTTGGGGATTAAACAGCAGTTTGTTTGGTCAGTACATTATATATATGTATATATATTTATA
>MQTX01000038.1:2037154-2072129 GCA_009735665.1 Angiostrongylus cantonensis
TGAGGAAAGCATAGTTTTTCCTGGAGATCGTGAAGTAACCGGAGTAATGCGTTCTTGGGTTGTCGTCATGGTCACTCTCGGATTCCCGTGAGTACCCGCAAGAAAATTTCCACCTTCCAACTGGAGTTCTACTGTGGCGGCGGTGATACCTTGTACTGATTTAGTCGTGGCTGAATTTGGAGATTCTACCTGGAGACGGATGGGTCTTCTCTGGAAAGATCACCTCGACGAACGTCGTTTGCATCGATGAGACTTCCAAGATCGGTGATATCTCCGATTATCATAACACGACATGATAAATGCGTTCATCCACGTTATAGGTCATCCTAAGAGGTGTTCCATCTCTTTAGTGGCAACGTTGCAAATTTCTTGGAACATGACCAGCAGCTGCAACGTTCTGATGACAGCTTATGTCTGTTATGTATAGGCAGTGGGAGTGCCGATGAGCTGATTGCGATAATTAGGATTCTTTATTTGATCGATGGCTTCTTTGGAGGCAACCTACATAGCCTTTTCAGCGTCCATTCCCTTTCCGTGTGCTCAAGTATTACCCATTGCACCGCTGAAGCCCCTGTTTTCTATCCTCTGGGCCAAGTTTTTACCCTAACGGTGCCATCAGCAATCACCCGTCAATAGGAATGATCTAGGTGGGGAGCAAAAACCTGCGTTTAACGTAGTTATGCTGATTGCTGATGCAATCGTTAGGGTAAAAATGGCAGAGTCGTATCTGCCTGGGATCCAAATTCAACAAATGTCACAGCATCATAGTAGTTGTATTTCACATAATTCCTTGCCGTTAAAAAAATAATAATAGGTAGTTAATAAAAAGTTGGAAAAAGTTTAACACCAGTTCATCTTTGCTTTCTTTCAAGCACTGGTTTTCTTCATGGACCGAGTTTTCATGTATGACCTTCTACTTTCTCTGTTTCATTGTTTGGTCAATTCCTTCCAAAAATGTGTTGTTATGTGGTCCTTAAGAATAGTGCAGAGTCATCACTACAGTACGTTGCTTACCATTTACCATGAGTAGAGATTTTTCCCGTGAACACACCAGGTTTTGTCTAGCACCGTGGCATTACAAACGCAGATTTACGCCCAGCGGCGATTGCGAGCGGATGTTCTGAGCTACCCATCCTCAACTATGTTGACCAGGATACAAGATCTACTTTTTTTTTCATTTATCATTTGGGAGCCGATGGTGCAGTGACAGTGATGCCGTCCATCAGAAATAGGCCTCCAGTTTAACTCCCCTCCAGGACTATTCGAGACTTTCATCTTTCCGTAGATGAAAATTGGTGCGAGTCTGTTTGAGATTACCATATTCTCCACTGTACGTGCGAACGTCCCTAGTCCGTCTAGGGAGATTGCACGCAGAATGTACCATATTTATTGATACTCGTGGTGAAAAAAACTTCGTGAATGATCGATGAGTTCTAAGCGATTTGAATGATGGAAATGATGAGATCAGCACAGTAGGTGTAAATTCGAGTCACGTAAAAATACAAGTATTAGAAGATTTTTACAATTCTTTACGCTCCTACTCGTTACTCTTGTCTATGGAGCACACTTGATAGATCGTATTTGAGTGGTCCTGTAGTTTTGATAGTATTAATTCATCACATATTCTTCAAGATTTATTGTGTCTAATTATTGATCACATTTTTTAGTGCCGATAATGTCGGGGTTTTAGTGTTTTGAAATTTCATTTTGAGGTATGTCGTTCATTAAAACGATTTTTCCTGCAACGAAACGTCGAAAAACGGAGCCAAATGCGTTTGTGAAGCCATCACAACTGCAGGAATCTGTAGGAGAGCACCATCATCATCAGCAACAACAGGATACAGTGGTTTTACCGACAACACTTCAAGAGTCATCGACAACTTCTGTGGCGAAGAGCGCCATATTTGATTCATTATGGTATGTAATAGAAATAGAACAGAAGTGGAGGCGAACTCAACAACAATTCGTTTCTATTGTTCGCAGAAATATACTTTGTAGTAGAATTGAATGGTTTTGTCAGAGTAATAATCAACACATTGGACCGATACAAAGAGCTCTTTTTCAGTACCACGTGCGAGCGGGAGCTTCGACCAGATATGCTGCGAATGGTACTGATTGAAGCAGAACAACGTGTACTATTTGACACGGCCTCCATTGTACCGATCGCTAATCGGATTTTGCCACCGAATGCTCAGTTGTCAACTTGCAAGAAATTTCAGGTGTGTGATTCTTTTTCCTGTTGAGAGAATTCATGTATCTTTTCTGTAGGTTTATGAAAAAGTTCTCCTTTGTTTCCAAAGCACTTGGATAAGTTCTTAAGACAATGAGGTAATTATTAGGTTGTTCAGAAATAAGTGAACATTTTAAAATATTGTTTTAATGTACTTTTTACGAATAAGGTATTCTTCGTAACCTGCAATGTTATATGTCATTAGAAAGCCGATTTTATGCTTTTTCTAACCGTTTTTGTACTATGTCAAAAGATAAATTTTTTTAAATCCGTTTTGAGCTTTGCAATTTTAGATGTCAAGAATGAATTTTCATAAAATTTTCTTTTATGAGTTCAAGCTCGTTCGTAGTGCAGCAGAGATGGCTGAAACATTAATGAAGGTAGTGTCGGTGAGTCAACAGTGCGAACATGGCTCCGGAAATTCCGATCTGGTGATTTTGGCCTCGAAGACAATTAAGGCCGCGGACGTCCCAATGAACTTGACGACGTCGAATTAAAGGCAGTAGTGGAAGCAAACATGCGAACAACTGTTCGATAGCTTGCAGAACAGCTTGGTATAGGCACAGAAACAATTTTCATTCACTTGTGTGAAGTGGATGCTGCACAAATTAAACGATGATTTAAAAAAAATTGCCGTTTTGAAGCGTCGTCTGCTTTTATTCTGCACTATATGACCCGTTTCTTGATCGAATTGTGACGTGCGACAAGTGGATTCTCTGCGAAAACCGGCGGCGTTCAACTCAATGGTTGGATTGCGGTCAGGCTCCACTGCACTTTCCAAAGCCGGAAATGTGCCAAAACAGGCTTATTGCAATTGTTTGCTGGTCTGCAGCAAGGTTTATTCATCGTAGTTTTTTGAATCCAGACGAAATGATTACGGCAGAGAAGTATTGTCAACAAATCGAGGAAATGCACTGTAAAGTCCAACAACAACGACCGGCATTATTCAACAGAAAAGAGCAAATCCTTCTCCAAGACAGCGCTCGGCTTCACATTGCGAAACCAGCGCTGCAGAAGTTCGAGTTGGGCGACGAAACTGTCTCATCCGCCATACCTCTCGCCTACAGACTATCACTTCTTCAAGCACTTTGGCACCTTCCCGCGCGAGAAATGCTTCGCCAACCACGATGACGCAGAAAGATGCCTTCAACGAATTCGTCGCTAGCTAAACTCCAGAATTTTGTGCAGCTGGAATAAATGAACTTGCTTCTGGTTTACCAGAATGTGTGGATTCAAATGGTTTTTGTTTTGATTAGTAAAGTTTTGTTTGAAGCATGTTATGACATTTTAAATAATACGGTTAAAAACATTTATTTATTTTTTTCTGAATAACCTAATAAATGTCTAGTCTGCTTTCCAGTCAAGCAATTAGTAAGTGCAGTAGGCACTGTCATATTACCCACTATGTACCAGTAAGTCAAAGTATTGCGGTTCAGAGGAAGGCAATGAATGGCCCCAAAACTTATCCTCAATTCGGCCTTGTAGTAGTCTCGTGTAAATCTATCAATATTCCAAGATGTTGACTATCGGGGGAGTTAAATAGAATGCGGTTTTATAAGGACGTTGTTTACATTCTGTCAATGGAGCTATACCTTTCTTCTTAAAAGCAACGGTATGCAGGAATTCTTTTTTGCATAAAAATAACTATTAATGATTTGGTAGAGGTAATCACCGTATTTCAGTTTCTTAAACGTCGTCGTGATATTCCAACCATATCTCAAATGCTTTTTGGCGCAATGCCAACTGCCGTGGGAAGCGATGCGTTTAAAATCCATACTATTCCGTCAGTACTGATTTGCTTTTCATCCTATTTACACATTACAGTTGTGCCTATCATCGTCTATTACATATTCTTATTCTTTTGACTCATTTTTAGGGAGGATCAACGATTGCTTATTAGCCGAATATTTGGAATACCACGAATTAGCTCAAGGTATGTCCTCATTTGGCATATGCTTTATATTGTTTGCATTTATGTGAATCACCTCTCAACGGTTTACCGCTTCATCGTGGCTGAGAGGTGTTTCTGGGTGTCGTTCTGCGATGCACAGTAGGATTATTCATCCTCTCAGCAGGGTCTCCGAAGCTGAGGAAAGATTACTGCGTTTCCAACAGGAAGCCCAGCTAAGACTAAATCGATACCAGTATCCATCACCGTCCTGGTATCAAATTAGTCGCGTAGTGGCAAATCTGCCTCTGATCTACAAAAGGCGTGACTGCCTGCGGCAGTGACGCCCTGAGGCATACTTTGTCCAGGTTGACCTCAGGACTCCAGGGAAACAATGGGTAAACCAGCAAAATTCCGAAGAATGGAGAATATGCTGGGGCTCTCACAGTCAATCAGGTCGGGCCGTCCAGATAACCAACTAAGTGTGTGAGTCATGAGCGTTTATATTTCTTTTGCATATCGCCTTCATACAATCATAAATATTGTTTGCAGATTGTAATGATTAGAACTATCCTGATATTTTAGAGACATGCGAGGCGCAATAGACTCGCTGGATTCATCGGATTCGGAATCGCAGTCACAGTACATCACGGTTCGATCCATGGATAGCTTAAATGGATTAGGTCATGGCAAACCAGGATGTATTTCATCCACAGTTCCTCCGGAGATTTTCAAACGCGTGAGCTCAAGATCAAATGTTCCTTTACAAACTATGCTCTTACAAACGTGAGATTGATTTCAGGTACGAAATGCAAGCCTACAGCTGGAGGAAGATTCTGATGAAGCTCGCCCCTTTTCACCACCGACCGCATCAAGGCTCTCACGTGATCGTCGGTTACAGATGTCGCATAAAACGAGCTTGTGCGAGCAGTGTATGTACAATTTTTTAATCCATACCATACTCCCTTATTGACTTTACTACTTTCTTCAAAGTTAGAAATATCAATATAAAAATTGAGTTCGTTATGCGCTTTGGCTTATGCATAATGCCCTACCTTCCAGGAAGCTTCGACTTACACTTTATGACTCTGTGCTTGCTGTTGTACTCTTAACACGCAATGGCCGATCGATTTTTAGCGTGCCTGCAGTTTAGGACGGCGCCTAATTTTCAGCCTATTTTTGAAAAGGGGACACATCGTGGTCTCGGAGACACAAGTGGGGCCAATCACTATCAACAAAAACCGTCCTTTATAAAAGGGCGGTTCTCTACTGAAGAAGGATTCGACTCGGTACGGCACTGCATCGAGTAGCCCAGCGACTATGGACCATTGATTCAGATCATCGGCTCTCAGGAATACGAAGACGAAACTTGGCCAAATAAACTTACTTATCAATTTCTTGTTAGTTATCTGTGAAAAAATGCATTTTGGCGGGAGGATTTCCACAGATGGGCGTAAGCACGCATTCAAATGTAGATTTACGTGCATACAATGTTTTTTACTCACTACATATGAGGACTGTATTCTTTCAATTTGCCAGCGTCACAAACCAGGAACATGCCCGCTGACATTCCACGTTTAGACCATTTTAGAAAATGTAGAAAGTGGCAACAACCTGGGAATTAATCAATTCGAAATCGATCACGAGATCCCTAGGATCCCAAAAAGAATGTTACAGAACTGTAGGCCAAACTTTTTATATTAACTGCTTGTCGAGTGTGATCAATGTTTTCTCTTTAGGTTATACTTTTTGTTTTATTGTTCAGCAATGCAATATTCAATATTTGGAAGTCATGTAAAAAGCGGCTCTGAAGAAGGCGATACTGCCGAAACGTCAGCTACTGTTGTTGTTGTATTGTATTGTGTTTTTCTATAGAAGTAGATGTATGCTGTATAGCATCCTCGCGATTGCTGAACAAAAAAAGCAACGCATTCATATTCCAGTGTCGAGGTTAATAGAAAGTCGATCCTGGGAACTGTTATACTTTTCATTTTAACAATTAGTTAGTAACAATTTTAGCACCATCGCCTAGATGGAAATCACGATCACGTTTGAGTTCATGCGGCTCTCAAACTGATGATGAGCATACACGTCAAGTTGGATTGGGAATTATGCTAAACGATGCAGAAAAGAATTTTTTGTTCCAGGTGTAGTGAATCGTATTTGTTTTTGTTTATCTTCATAGACTAGTATTTTCTTAGAACATGTTTCATTGATTTATTTCTTTTTAAGCACATACCACTTGTTGAAGCAGAAATATCTCGGTTAGAAATGCGTGTTACTAATGCTGCGGGGAATTCGTCTACGTTCTTTATCAACGTCAATAAGGTGATTTAATAAGTTCTGTTTTGTTGCAGTGGCTACTCATGAGGAATGTTTCTGATCACTAAAGAACAAAGCATTGGAATATTAAACGAAACCTTCTCCTATCGTTCTATGAGTATGAACGACACATGTGCTACTATTTAATGTGTTAGTATGGTCCATATTCCAAATGCATTACTGTCGGCATTTACATGTACTTTGTAGTTTGCGTTGAGTGTAGCTTGGTACTTTTACGTCCACACATTCAATACAATAGCCATAGTGACTGTAACAGAGTGACAATAAATTATGTGAAATACAACCACAATGGTACTGTGATATGTGCAAAACTCCGGACGGCAACTGTGTGCAATGGGGATCGAACACACTGACACCTTTTACGGGGCTAACGCGTTCACCAAGACACCTCGCACGTCCTTCGTTTCGCCTCTTTCTCAGCTAGTTTTTTATTCACCAGTGCCATCAGCAATCACTCGTCTACGAGATTGATCGGGGTAGCACAAATCGGCGTCGAACTCAGTTAATTTGAGGCTGCGTCAAAATCACATTGCTCGAATCAGGTTATTTGTGTTCCCCACATCAATCCCGTTGACGAGTGATTGCTGATACAACCTATAAAACATGGACCCTCATGTATGGTATCAAATGCTGAATTCTTAATCGTTAGTTTACTGTTTTTCCATTTCCAATGGTTGAAGTGGTTCAAGCCTACCCTATTTGATGGACAAGCATAGAAATACCAAAATGCTTTAAACATAAGTAGCAAAGTATTTCGAATTCCTGAAAGCACTGTCGGAATGGTGAACTATTGTACAGTTTAGCAAATATTTGCATTTATACATCTGGGTGAATGAACCAAATTTCTCTCAATAACTGTTTCACTTTCTAAACCGCAAAGATAGTCTAACTATTGGATATTTATCGCTTTTTTGTAGAAGAACCGACATTTCCGCGTTTAAATTGTGGATAGGTTTTACCTTTTTTAGTAGTCACGCTTGGATTATATGTGCTCGCTAGTGAGTTAAGGTAGGATCAGTTGAGTCTTCTGATCATGTCACGGCTTCTCAGTCCTTACAATACACTCTCTTGTGGGCTTGTGTAAGTGTCGCTCGCAGTCAGCTCCCAAGTGTCAGCCACAGGTCATAAAAATCTGTGCACGAAGGCCATAAACGAGCCATACCAGATTGACTATGAATGGAGGAGCCAGTGGTTGTGAGGCAATACATTATTGGAGTAGTTACAATACTTAGTGTTCTATATATGCATTGTGGTTGTGTATTTGTCGTTAAATTATGGAAATTCTAGGCATGGCAGGACTTTTGTGAGTCGATTTGTCTACTTCATAACGCACCACGACTACGTCATCCTGTATGGTTGAGCCTACTCGAACGCGATCATAATGAAAACGTAGTGGTGGCAGATTTCTGTCGACAACTGATGCGATTAGTGGAAAAACTTGACACGAAGCACACTAAATTGTATGTTTGTTATCCATCGTGATTGTTTAACGTTCTTTTGTTGTGTTTTTGAAGTTAAAATGTTACGAACTTCCAGTTTCCTTTCGAATGTCGTCTCAACAGTACTGATGCACCACATGTCATGGGTAGCTAGCGTCGCTCCTCCATTACATGCACCAACACATCTGCATGAAAAAAATCCGCTTGTTGGCTCGGTATGGTTGATAGTAAAGCGTTTTCGAATTTTTACACGTTGCTTATGGATTTCCTTCTCATTAAGATTTTTAACGATGAAGCCCCATATATGCCGTATAATGCTCAAATCGCTCAGTATTTGGAGATTAGTGGTAGTGTTGGAAGTGCACACCGTGTGGCTAAGGTTTGTATATTAAATATGTTTTTGATATTTATCAAATAAAAGTCTTTGAAGGTTAGAGAACTTGTATTATTATGTCATGGCATTTCCACTTTTCTCAAGCATCTCTGCTTTAATTTCTATGGAGAAATAGAACTTTAACAAGCTTTTCTCTGCAGACGGTTGTGAGCGGGATCGATTGCGAGCTCATAGCGTCAATTCTACAAGTGCTATCGTATTTCATTCGCTGTTCGGCTATACACCAGAAAGGTTTGTCTTGCTTTCTATTTATGTTTTTACAATAGAAGTGTAGTTTTTTTTTTGAACGACGATGAGTCGCAAGAAGAAATACATAGTTCTGTTATAGACAGGGTGTTAAAAGTTGGCGTCAGTTTTCCTATTTTTTTAGAATGAGTGTTTACAAATTTAATTAATTATGCGCATCCCAGCACTTTTTTCGTTTGGTTTGTTGAAAGGGTTTTCTTGACATAGATGGCAAGAACAACTGAATGGGCATGTGTTGTATGACATCTCTAACCAACGGTCGTTTCACGTTAATTTGTATCAAAGGGGTATCGAAATAAAAATCAAAATGAAGCGAATTCGAGAAATTTTGGTTCGAGTACAGAGTAGCATTTATGCCCGGTGTACTTCCAACAATTGTGCGATAAAACGCTAAGTTCAAATGTTCCATGGTGGGCATGAGGGGTAACAAATTAGGGGAAGTTCGGAACCATGCCTTTAGGTAGCCATTTTAAAACGCGTGGAGCAGATCTGTTCACATTTTTTTTGTAGGCTTAGAGAAGAATATTACGAACTCTCGGGAGTTAATCCACGAAATAGATGCAAAGGTTATTTGAAATAAATAATTCTCGATTCGATCAGTAACTTTTTACGCAGGTTGAAATCTGCGTAGTTGAAGGTCTTGGGTAATGATTTTAAAGGCGCCAAATGGTGTTGCTGTTTTATGTGTCTTTATGACGTTTCTCACAGAGATATAAATGTCACTTCATATTCCATCATTTAGTTGGGTCGACAGATGATTGGGATGTTCAAAGCGAAAATTTACTAGACTTTACTTCATTATAAAATTATAAACTCATTCATTCATTATGAAACTTCACTGTAAAATCATTATAACTTCATTGTAAAATTTCACATTTATGAGCAGATCATTATTTTACCTGGAAAATATTATTTACCCATGGTATAGAGAAAACGTGATGTGAAAGGGAAGAGTAAATAAAAGTTCTCATTAGGTGTGTGGAAAACATCCCATTGGGCAGGCGTCGTATCTTTATTAAAGTGAGATTTATTGCATGACAGATGGCTATCTACCAGTGCCATCAGCAATCGTGATTGGTCCAGGGAGCACAAATCAGCATTGAGCCCAGTTAAGCTGAGTCTGTAATGGAAATTACAATCTTAACTTTTTATTTATAGTCTGTTACAGTTTTCCACGATGAGGTACTATGTGAGAAAATGACTATTTTAGGCTACTTCTGCCTTTGCACTTACTGCCACAATTATTCCTTAACGCATTTTTCTTTCCATTATCTTTTGTTTTATTAGATATGGATGCTATCAGTTTCTATTAATATTGCATTTAAAAACAATTAGTTTACCGCGATTTGATATACAACATTATTACAGTATTACTGTGGTGTCATCAATGATTTTTCAAAGCACGGTTCTCTTCACCACTGTATGCGTAAAATTTTCTTTACATTTTATAAACTTCTGTGACCATGAGCATGAAAGTGCGGTGAGATATGACCATACATATCTCACACATTGGTGTAGTGTGTAAAACACGAGTCCCCGGAAAGGGTAATCGTGGTTTGATCTGGCCCGTGGTCCAAGTTTTGTGTATACTTCAGCAACGTTGTGGTTGTATAAAACACACAGTGCAGTCGAGCTTGTGTGGGTTTTGGATGACCTAAACTTACGCTAAAGAAATGCGGTGTTAAAAGTCTATTCACTAGGCATGGAACGAAGAATGTGGCCTTTAGCTAATTTTTAGGGCTAACGAATACTTAGTTATGGGTATTCAATAGAATTTCATCACTGTGACTTAGCTTGATCTCTTGGAAAAAAAGTAGGAAATTATGTTATGGGAATTATACACACAAATTTCTTAAGTTTTTTTTTTTTTTTTGAACAACGCGAGGTGTGATACCACAGTAAGAGGACACGTAAGCTAACTTCTGTCCAAATGAATAATTCACTTTTATACTTAGATGGCAAAAAACACCTTTCATAAGTTCTTTTAGATTTCCACCTTTTTATTTGCTGTTTCAAAAGATAGTCTGATGTTGACGTGACAAACGTAATTTATATGATTGTTTTGAGTTTTAGATGATGAACGACGATTCCGGTTACCGATTGCCCAGTCGTTCTCACCATGCACGGCTACGACACCAGAATCACTTGCTAGCCCACCTTCCGAATGTCCACTTGATGTGACATTTAGTCCTAGTAAAGGTACGCTATATATGTTTATGAGAATTTTAAACCTAATTAGTGAATTCTGGAATTAGGTGCTTATCGTTATATCGTATGCTATTATCGGCTTCCATGAATATGTCCTTTATTCCACTTTTTGTCTCCGAGCTCTGCATAGTTGGCGACTACTAGATTCATCGTTTGTAGTATTTTCTGCATTGTTTATCTGGTCAAGATATAGAAAATCTTCAAGCAAAACCATACTTACTTGCTTACTTACTTAGTTGGACGGCCTGTCCTCATTGGTTGTGCGAACCCAGGATAATCTCCATTTTTTCGCAGATTTGTTGGTTTAGCCACTTTGCTTTTCTCGAATTCCGAGGTCAGCCTGGTCTGCTCGAGGTCGTCGCCACCACAGGCAGTCGCAGCCCTTGTGGATGAGAAGGTTTGCCACCATGCGACTAATTTCATACGAAGACGGTGATGGATCCTGGTGTTAGTTTACTCTTAGCTGGGCTTCCTGATGGAAATACTGGACCCCTCAGCTTGGGAGATCGTGCTGGGGACATGAATCCATCCGCTGTACATCGCAGCCTGATACCCAGGAACACCCAGCCACGATGAGGCGGTAAAGCGTTGGGAGGACCGTTTACGTGCACGTTGCATAAGTTGGTCGTAAGATCATGAGAGTGTTGTAAGTTGGGAATCTCAACAACTTTGTCAAATATTTCAAATACTCTTATCTTTAATCTTTTCTGTCTTCTTTAGTTTACGCTCATCAACAATCTCAAGCGGTGCAACACACACTGTGAAGCATAGTTCAAAACCGATGTCGACTGTTTTTTTCCTGTTCCGTTACCTGGGTTTTAGACAGATGATTTCGAGCAGTTTTTCACGCACTAGGAATTTTTAGTAGATAGCCATGCCATGATGATTACATTGTAGACTAAACATTCATATCAGCATAGTTATAAAATACTCAGAGTGTTGAAAGAGTCACTTTTTTCGAAAATTTCAAATTGATGACGGTTTCTTTCTGGGCTTCCTTTGACATTGCTTGAACGAGGATGCAGTTTTTGACCAGTAGATTTGTTATAACCAATATTAGTGAGAAAGAATGCTTCGGTCTAGTATTGATAATAATCATAAAAAAGTGGTTCCTTCGAGGCTTTATCATAGTACAAAACGAAATATATGGAATCAACCTTTCAGTGCAGGAGAATACGAGAAAAAAAAACACTTGTGATTGAGAAAACACAGACACCTGAGCCAACGTGAGGTTTATGTGACTCATACAGCGTGAGGGGTGAGCAATGTTACTTCAACATAGAAGTGTTTGAAAAACGAGAACTATCATCAGTGCGTTAAATGACGTATAGCGTTGCTTGCGAGTCAATTTACAGTTGATTGCTGAATTAGATGAAAGAATGAGAATTGATTACTGTTGAAGAAATGGCAACAGTTACTGTACCTATCTTTAATGCCTTCTGCCTGGTTCCTTATTGTCGTAGTAGAAGGTATTTCAGGTACTGAAGAAGATGCTATGTCATCTTGTTCGTTGGAATCATTACCATCTCTCACCGGTGGTCGTTCTCGACGTGAACGTCTTGCCTTCTCTTCCGTCGCCGACGATTTTCCCTCAATGCCACCCGCAGGTGGACTTGGTCGTTCACTGCTCGCAGGACCATTTTCGGACTACTCACCACATTTTGTGTTGTCGGGTTTGATCGGAAGTCATAGCCGTGTCAATGAGGCGTTTGCTAAGTGAGTCTCCGTCACTTGCAAAATGTTTTTTTTTTTCGGAGTTAAGTGGTTTTGTTCATATCATTAGGAATCCAAGTACCCAGCTGCTTTATCATCCTAATGGGCTAGTTGTTTAAATATTCCACTCTTATTTTTCAAATTCATCAGTCAGTCGGTTCAAGATCCGCTAGCAAGAAACCTCATCATTTAAAAGCAGGATAAAAATTTTTCATGTCTCAGTATGAACTGTTGTTTTTAAAGAATCGGAATTCGTCGTGTAATTCTATGAAACTTTAGGATGATTGATGACGTTCGCTGTGAAGATACTGCGTGTCATCGAGCTGCTGCCACATCGTTGTCGTCGTCGATGTCGTCATCTTCGATCTGTGATCCTGTTCAACTTCCCGACAACGTAATCATTCTGGCCGATACTCATACCTGGAGTGTTCAGGTATGTCAACCAACTTAAGAAAAAACATGTTTACTGAATTGTATTTCTTTTACATCAGGTGGCATCGAATGAAGGATGGGGAGAGGTATTTTCACCATCGGAAGCTGTTGTTTCTATGTTGGAGCAGTTTTGTGACCTTTATCGTGTTGGGTACGCTCCGAAACTGCTGATAAGCTTCTTGGAGGATTCACTGTCGGATGTATTGAGCAAGAGTCTAAGTTTAGTCGAAATTGTGAGTTCATAACTACAGCTCTTGACTATTGTTGATTTATAGGTGGTTCGCTCCAAATGTTTTATTAGTAAATGTAAATTGTTAAAAATGCTTCAAATTAGTAGAGGTGGATTTGCTTTAGTTTTATTGAAAGGGCGCGTGTGGCGCAGTGTTCAGAGGCGCCTTGCAATACATATGGGATCGGTTCCCGCTTCCCAGGCTGACCAAACCTTCCATCCCTCCAGTGTCGGCAGATTGGTACCATACTTGTGTGAGAGGATAGAAGCACTGGTTCGGTACATCGGTAGGCCACTGCGAGTCATTATAAAGGCCAGAAATGCATTCATTCACCTCCAACCGAATCTTAGCGAAGTCGAATGCGTGGTGCATCCCTAAGGGATAGATCAACTTGGAGAGCTTTATTCTTTTTACCATTTTTATTGAAACTGTAAACAAATTCCCTCTCTATAACCGTATTGAATCTGGTGATTCTACCGAGTTTGTTCGTTCCTTTATGGGAAACGACTATACATCTAAACATATAGGCGAGTACTAAGATTTTTGTGCTGTACAAATATACTTTAATACTAGTAGGGCTTGCTCCGTAGTAATGAAAATTTACGCGTCGTATTACAGAGTCCGCAACGAAAATCAGGCGTTGAAGAGTAGATATTAATTCTAGTAGATAGAAAATCAGCTGAGAGAAGGGCGAAACTAAGAGCCCACATGGAGCGGTGATGAACGCGTTAGCCTCCGGCGAGGGTAATAGCGTGTTCGATCACCACCGCAGGTGTCTGCGGTCGGGAGTTTTGCAAATATCTCAGCGTCATTGTGATTCTATCTCACATAAATAACTTGCTGTGGAAAAATGTAGTAGGTAGTAAATAAACAGTTGACAATAATTCTATTTCTAATGGAGATTATAAGATAGGTTCTCTTAGAAGTACGCACAGGTGTTCTTATGTTCGTTAATTTACAACTTATATCGTTGTTACAAGGTTTCACGGAGCTCGCCGTCTTCACAAGGCACATTATCACCGGAGCGTGTTCGTACCATAGTGGATTGCGATCACTCTGATCTTCGTCTTATTTTAAATGTAGCATCTGTCTATTGGCCCGCAGTGTTAGCTTCGGTGACGTAGCAGTTGAACATTCATCAGGATCTTCCTAGATCTCCTTTGCTGTTCAGAAATGCTCACGTGTTCACACGTTCACTGCCTACATGGACGATTGTAATCATGGCTTGTTCAATTTAATTTATTTCAGAGCTTATTCGATAATGTTCTTGTTGAATTCTTGTGAAAACGACATCTTGTCTAATGTAAACACTTTATTTTCCTTCGTTTCTCTTTTCATTTAGTTCGTTGCTTTCTCTTCTGTTTTTTATTATGTTGCCGTTTTGAGAGTTTTATTATTTATGGATTATTATGTATTTATCGAAATCCTTATGGTAGCTACTGCTGTGCCCTCTATTGATCGGTGTTGTTATACTGGTTAAGTATAGAATTTAATCTATATACAGTAGAGCATGAGTGAACGTAAAATACATATTGTTTAAGTACTACTCCATTGAAGTCAACTATCTCAGTTTCGCGGGTCTTCAGCAGATGTGAATTGACCGTAATTTCAGCTGATTTGCTGGTTTCTGTCATCTTGCTAAAAGGAACGGTTAGTGGGGCTTGTACACAATGCAACATGTCAAGTGATCGGAGTTAATGATAATGGTGAATATATAAGATAAATAGCTATCAAGATCATGCATCGGGTATGTTTTGTTATGTAGGCTATCGTAAGATTCCTGGTTATTTGGCGCGGTTTTTTTTTCCAAGATGAAGAGGGAGAGATAGAGGGCTCAAACTTGTAAATTATCTGTTTATAAAACGTTACCCATGAATTCTATGTATTTACGTACTTGACCGTCTTGTTTGATTGAATGTTGTCTTTTGGCTTCTAAACGGTAGTTTCGTTCAAACACTGCCGTGTTATTCACAACATCCATCGTTTATCTTTCAACTACACAGATGACCGATTATTCATCAGTTCTTTAGCAATGTGTAGTCTGTATTTGTGAACGGTTGCGAGGATTGTATTACACACTTCTTTCCACCAGATCTTTGCACAATGTTTGTAATTCGAAAGTTACAGAACTTAAATTGTAGGTAGATCACCGCGTTTCTGTTTGCTCATCTATGGCATTATGCCATCTATATATCAGTAATTTCCCGCTTGATTGTTAAAGAACTATGTATGAAAATTGATGGTTACCTTAGTAGAGTTGGCCTGAAGGATACTTTTGAAGACATCAGTATAGTGAAGATTCGTTAATGCGTGCGATGGGAGGAATTGTGTTTTTCTGCCATCCAGGTCTTTTCGGTATACCCTTACGCCAAGCCTAAAACTTACGTGATTAAACATTCAGGTGCAGAAAATATTAATAGAACAGCGACATGGCGAAATTTATGTGTTCACATGATGAATGGAATTAGCAAGGCGACCAATAAGCTATGAGACGACACGAAGAGCAAATAGGATTGCTAACAGTTTCAAAGCATCTTTAGCAATAGACGATAGAGCAATAGCTAGCATACGGGACGAAGGAGGTTATGCATAGTTAGCTAAGAAGAAATATAACCGGATAGAAATGTGGCAGAATCGTAGGAAGCATGGGTTGACAAGTTCGTGATCCTTGTGATCTTTAGTAGTCTCGGAGTAGATGTGGTTACTGCTAGAGAAGACTGGAGTTATTGCTTAACGCATAACGGCATATGTGGATGTATGTCCTTACATACGGCGTCCTGAGTGGCGGGTATGATTTGTGTGTGTCTCTTCGTATCGATTTTCTTTGGAGTGTACAACGTTTTTCGCTTCTTCCTCCATATTTGTTATCAATACTCAACGGTTTACCGCCTCATCGTGGCTGAGAGGTGTTTCTGGATGTCGAACTACCAGTCCAGCGAGAGAATCGTCCCCCCAGCAGGGTCTCCCAAGTTGGGAAGGAGTCCGGCGTTCCTATCAGGAAGCCTAGCTAAGAGTAAACCAGTACCAGGATTCGCCACCGTCCTGGTATCAAAGTCGCATGGTGGCAAATCTCCATCTGATCCACAAGGGCTGCCACTGCCTCTGGTGGTGAAGACCTGGAGCAGAGTTTGGCCAGGCTGACGTCGTGATTCCAGGGAGCCACAGTGGCTTAACCAGGATATCTCCGATAAATGGCGATTATGTTGTGGCCCGCACAACTACTGTGGGCGGGGTGTTCAAGTGTTATCAATAAATAGAGTTGAAGTGGCCGATTCTTGTTTGCTTCATTTCTTATATTGAATTTCCTTGTTTATCGTCTTCGACTACTTTTTAGTCGCCGAGAATTGAATATTAATGGACATTATAATGTTGTTCCGTGTCATCTGACGTCGACTTCGAATATTTAGATTTGGTCTAGATCGACTTCTCATGAAAGGTGATGATGAAGAAACTGGAGATTTGAAGGAAAATGTGGAGCTTCTTGCGCTTTCTATAAAAGAAGGTGAAGTGTGGAATGAAGATGAAAGCCATGGTGATTTCACTGATAAGTGATCTTGCAATGAGTTTAAAACAACCACTTCGACAACATTCAGTCGGCTGTGGATCTAAAGATTTTGCTTCAATGTATGGAATCCGGGAGCCGATTGCAGAGGGAACGAGCAGCTACGCAGTACAGGGCGAAGTATAGGAAGCGAGGAATGCTCACATTGTGAAAGCTCATCGGTATATGTCCTGGATGTGCATTATTAGTCCGCCATAATTAGAAGATCGTTGTAGTTCTTCCTCTTGCATGCCATCCTCTTGCAGCTTATGATATGAAAAGAAGCAGATTTGAAGCGTAATGCAATTTGTGGCCGATAGGGAGCTTGTACAAGATTAGACGCCTAACCGAGCTCAACAGGAACAGCAGCAGGATACATTTGCGAAGAGTGTGCTTTTGTCCGCGAATTCTTGGTACCGTGTGGAAGAACAGTACTTCCCCATCAGCATATTGAGCACAAGTACGAACATAAGTTGTTCAGATTGTGTGCAAGAGGTGATAATGGCCTGCATAATTTTGCTGTATGCCAGTAATGATTGAATGCGTATCTGGCCTATGCAATGACACCCGGTGGCCTAGCGATGCATTGACTCAGTGCTGCTGTCCTCCCAGACAAGCTGCTACCAATCTGCCGACCCCATGGGTGTGGCGACAAATTCCACTTGTGAAGTGCAGGGCACCTCCGACTACTGCGTTACACGTGGGGAGGTGAAGGAAATAAAAATTCATCAGACGAAAAGGGTATTACACGCTACATTTGGTGGTCGTGGTGAGCCTGGAACGCGGGATCGCTGCCATATGTATTGCAGAGCGCCTCTTCTAACCGCTGCTTTATATGCATGCTTTCACTAATTGTTGAGAAGTTTTAACACCAGTTCCCTGTAATTTATTACGATGACATTTCAAAACAGATAATGACACCATTTTAAGGTGAACTGGCTTGTAATTCAAGCAAGATCGATCCCATATGTATTGCAGGGCTCTATCACTTTGCGTATTTTCCAACAACGCTGAGAAATGAGAATTAGAACAAGCAGAAGAAATCATCTATCACATTAACACATTCGCTACCGTGTGCCATTGATTGATGTAGCGATAACTCCACTACTGGAAGCGTGACTTAGTAGGTATGATGAATGTCGTGTACTACTTTCTGAATGAAGGAAAACACTGCTAAACCGATGGTGGGTACATAGAGACTGGCACGCGATGGGCTCTACTACGGCGATGAATGAATACGTCGTCTTCAGCTAAGCGAAAATAGTGAAGAGATCGGCTGTTCATGTCCACACTACTGTGTCGCAAATAAAGGCTGTCAACAAAATGGTGTTCATAATTCAATGCCAAGGTTAATAGAAAGTCGATCCTGGGTACTATTACAAAATGGTGTCCCTTATTGTGACTCCTTGCACTGTGTTATCCGCCCCCTCATAAGTGTTTACATTTTTGCTTCCAAGTACACCATTTATTAGTAGAGACTGGCCACACAGTTTAGGTGACTGGAGAACGTGCTCAAGTACAAAAAAAAAAATGAGCCTTAGGTATGATGTGAGGTGACCCATGTTCACAACGCACTGCAGTTCATTTCTGAATTTCTAGAATTTAACCAAAATGTCTCTAGAGTTTAACTCTCTGATATTTTAGAATCCTGTGCGAGTATAATGGCTTTTGCTTTGAAATCTTCTCCGTCATGACTTTATGTCCATTCTGTTGGACAGTTTTGCTTGATTTTATGTCTCCATGTCTCCAATAGGTGCTCCTTTATAGAGACGTGAATCAGTGTATTTGTTCGTGCTATCTTTATAAGAGATCAGTTCACACCGTGCTCAAACCTAAGCTATGACCGTCTCTGCAGTTAGGGGCGAAGTGCAGAACTTTCTGTAGCGCATAGACTGTGATACAAGCGTCTTCAAACTGTTGATTGATGAGGCAAAATGTTCGTGTTCGTGTTAAGAGTTTTCTGCATGACTGAGCTGACATGATGTTGCCATAAAGACTTTTATTCGACCAACTTTTTTTGTTCTATATTAGTTCAATCACTTCTACTGATTTCCGTAGACGGGGCCTTTTCAAGCACCGTTTTATTGCTACGCTTGCCTTATTGAAAATGAAGGGCTGGTTGGAAGGTACCTTATTTTCGTTAAACTAATGGCTTGAACGCGTGGCTTTTTCTCAAAATATCTCGAGCATTAGTATTTCGTAGTCATTCGAAATGGCTACTTGCAGTAGCAAGCTGAGTGATTCCTCCCACTGCTCTCTTCATGTACACACATTGATCGCTGCTTGAGAAAGATTTCTCACAAGGTCATGAGAACATTTTAAAAAAAACATCACCACAAAACTATATTTATCTCTCGCGCAGAAAAAAAAGGTAGAGATTGTTTTGGGATCCCGAGAAAGCAACGTTACCAGACCTTCCCAAGTGTTCACTTAATGCAATTGTCGGCCTTCATAAAACGGATGGAGGTCGGCCTTGTAACAAAAATTCTTACACGACGTCAGTGATGCTTGTCGGTCTGTGAAATTTTTTGCAATTGATCGATTATGTTGTACCAAACCAAATCGAGTGTATTAAGAGTTGAAATCCAGGCTGTAGGCAGCTGGCATCTATGAACACTGTGGCACTGATATTCCAGAATTCTACAGAGATTCGACCTAGCCAATATTCAGTGACATTCATAAAAAAGGATAAAAAGGATAAAGCTCTCGGCGTCGATCAATCCCTGGGGGATGCGCCGTGCATTCGACTTCATTAAGTATCGTTGTAGGGTATTGAATGCATATCTGGCCTTTACAATGACTCGTGGTGGCCTGCCGATGTATCGAGCCAGTGCTGCTATTCTCTTAGATGAGTCTGTACCAATTTGCCGATCCCGGAGGGATGGAATTCTTGGTGGGCCATGGGCGCAGGAATCGATTCCACGTGCGTGTCGCAGTGGCGCCTCCAACCACTGCGCCACACGCGCCCTAGTGACATTCATAAAGAAGACAAAATCCTTAAGCAGCAGGCGAGCTAGGATGGAAATACGAGACCTCCGTTAAATATGAATGCAATGGAAAGAATAGAATGGAAAAAGTGTTGGGATCCCCGTTATATGTGCCCGAAGTCATGCAAGAACGAAAAGCGATCCTGAAATTTCGATAATTAAACACCTTCTTGCCCTGCTTCTAAAATGTGGCATAAATAATTAAAGGATAAAACTCTCGGCGTTGATCAGTCTCCGAGGGATCTGTGATATACTCGACTTCATCAAGCATCGTTAAAGATGATTGAAGGCATATCTGACCTATACAATGACTCGCGGTAGGCTAACGATGTATCAAATCAGTGCTGCTATCCTCTCAGACAAGCCTGGTACCGATTCGCCAAACCGACAGGGATGTTGCGCTTCGTGGACCTAGGTAGCAGGATCAAACTTCACGTCTACTGCAGAGCACCTTTAACTATTACGCTACTCATGGGGCATTCTTTAGGGTTTGATCAACACCGAAAGCGATATCCTTTTTCTTGTTTTATGTATACATATACATGTACATATGTGTATGTATATTTGTGTAAATGTATTTGAAAATTTTCTGAAATATTATTTTCGTTTTGAATTTTTAAATTTCTTCTTGAAAATCTGGAAATATAAGTATAACGGAGATTTGGAAGTGCAATACAAGTGCATCAACGACTCTCATTAGTGACGTTATCGGGGCCGTCATCGCGTTCAGCTGAATACAAACCGCATGTCCATTCGTATCGACGCTCGACGTATGAAATAATGTTTTAACTTTTATCCTCTCGGCAGTGATCTGTAGATCCTAGCGACTTCTATCTCATTTAATGAAGTTCAGTGTAAACTACGACATTTTGTTTGAAGTTGAAACACGGATTTACTTTTGCTCAAGTCCGTATTGAAATCAATGCACACTGCCGCGAATGTGTTAATATGATAGAAAATTGTCTTATGCTTGTTTTAGTTTTCCTTTCATAGTGTTCTTGGAACTTACGCACACAGACTGAAATTGCTTAGATTACAAATCAGTTCTCCTTAAAATAGTTTTATTATATGTTTTGAAATCTTGTAAAGATGTGCCACAGTGAACAGGAGCTAAAATTTCTGAACTACTAGTGAAACGATTGTTTAGGTTAGCACATGTACATGTAGTGCAGTGGTTAGAGGTGCTTTACAACATAGATGGAATGGATCTCACGCCTCAGGCTCCTTCCAAGCCTTCGATCCCTCCGGGGTCGGCAAATTGGTACCGGACTTGTCTGGGAGGCTAGCAGCACCAGCTTGATACATTGGGAGGCCACCGCCAGTCATTGTAAAAGCCATGTATGCATTCAATCACCTCCAAACGATGCTTAATGAAATCGAAAGTGTGGCACTTCGCTCAGGATTGATCTATCCCAAAATCTTTATCCTTTTTATCCGTTGGCTAGTGCTTAATGTTAATTTCTAGAAAATCTGTTCGCTTTTGGATCTGTAGCGGTAGTAGATCCTCCGGATCTGGGTGCCTGCTCTTTCTACGACATCCTCACTACCAAATCCATCATTCCAGGTGTGCAAACAGATTCACGTGTGAGTGTCGTGTGGGCGTTTGGCGGCACTCCCTGTCTGGTATATTGTGCCTGTTTACCGTCAGATCCAGCTGCCAGGTATCTTGACGGCGATCAAAAAGCGCCCGCTATCATCGACAGCTACTTAGTTTATATATGTCGGCAGAAGCGAGGAATATGCAAGACGCAAGCATCGAATCGCTTCGCAAATATGAGAACTGCGAGGACCACTGCGAACAAAGTACCAAGGCACAGGTAAGCACGGTCTTCTTTTTTAAAGTAACTCTTTATTGGACTTACCTGCAGTGTGTTTAGTAAGTAACAATCATTGTTTTTCTCCAAACATATCCTTTTTTGGATTTTTTACCGGTCCTTTTATTAGCGGGAGGCGAGCTCGGGCTTCCATGTTTTTTTAATTTCACTTAGATATATGCACCCACTCAAACAAAAAAAAGCTCCAGGTGCTTCTGATTTGGGTTTACCCATTTTTCGCTCATCGGGCGGTTTGGTCCTTTTACTAGTTGATTATTCAAAGAGACTTTTTAAGGGTAGTACTAGAATTTCGTTAAAATTGCTTTACATCCAGGCTTAATAGGATTTGCTTGTTTTATAAGCAGGTTGGATCCAAAATATTTTTACACTTTAGCCTTCTCAACTTTCTGATTGAAGGCACTGAAAAATTGTTAAGGATAAAATGAACCCTGCTTCATTCGTACTGAAACCTTAAAATGCATGTGCGCAGAGGTTTTTTTTTTAAAAAATTGAACTGTTTACTTTCAAGCAATTTTTGTTTATCAGTTACTTATACGGCAATCAATTTCCTTTCTTCCGCGTTGTTGTTTCTGTTTCTGGGTCTCTGCACTTTCTTTCTGGTTCTCCTCTGTCATTATTACTAGTTTTCTTCTCTTTTTTTAAAAATCTTTCCGTCTGTCCTTTCATCTCCGCACCTTCCATTCCTACTCATCTTCCCATTGTTTACTGTATATACATTTCTTCTCACAGTTTTTTGGTCTGCTGTCGAATTTCATTTATCAGCTATGTCGATATTCACATTTTTGGTAGAGTTTAGAGCTATAAGACAATGGTGCGTTTCATTTCTAAGAAAATAGCCGTATTATTTGTTATGGACCTGCTCTGAGTAGGTTCCAAATGCTAGTAACTTTCCGCTTATTTACCTCGATCCATAATTGTTTGGCCCCAAGCATACAAGGATAAAGCTCTCGGCGTTGATCAATCCCTGAGGGATGCGTCATGCATTCGACTTCATAAAGTATCGTTGGAGGTGATTGAATGCATATCTGGCCCTTACAATGACTCGTGGTGGCCTGCCGATGTATTGAGTCAGTGCTGCTATCCTCCTAGATAAGTCTGGTACCAATGCCGACCCCGGAGGAATGGAAGGCTTGGTGGGCCATGGGTGCACGAATCGATTCCACGTGCGTGTCGCAGTGGCGCCTCCAAGCACTGCGCCACACGCGCCCCAGCCCCAAGAGAGGCCCAGGAATACTTTACACTAATTTCGTTCTTCGGCGGATGTCGTTTGTGATGGAGGTGTGCTGACGGCATAGATGGCGAGATCTGCGAGCTTTCCTTAATCCGTGTCCCATAGATGGTTAACATAGTCGATAAACATATTCGCTTGGTTAGTACATGAGTTTTTTGCTGTTGACTTAACCAATCCTCTCGTTCGGCTGTCATAAACTTTTTCCATCACTTGATCGGCACATCTATACCTTGTTGCACGAGTACACCTCACTGGATTCCGTAGATGGATATATGACAGGTGCAATAACTGCGTAGTTCAGCCTGATACTGTGTGCCTCAGTTTTCTTTCAGAAGGCATTGTCTGGAAACTTCATGGACTGTGTGCAAGATTGTCACCATGGTTGTAGTATTAGCACACCAAATAGTTCGTAATAGAGTGGTTGAGGGACCACTGAGCTGAGAAGTTGAACAGGGTTTTGATAGGCCAAATGATCAGTATGCTTTTTGGAGACCCAAAAACTTTCAATTACATTTATTTTGTTCATTAGGCACTCAGACGCGCAAGATGGGTTCCCAAGCAAGCACGAAATCGTCTTTCCATTCATTAAGTTTTGTTGCGATTACTTCGCACTTTTATCCTGAGCATCGTTGTCTGAAGTACTTCACTACTTCGTTTAAGTTTTTCGAAAAATTGCCGATGTCGTCTTTAAATGAAGATTTAATGTGGTCGTTGACTGCGATGGGACAGTTTTGGCGACATAGTACCGCTGTCTCGAACCCTTTTTCCTGCAGCGATAGTGAGGGATCTGTGGAAGTACTTCATCGTGGCTGAGCACTTCCGATCGCAGTCAACTAGAGTTTTTGTAAATCTTTAAACCGACCGTCATTTACCCTCGATAGTAATAATCACTACCTTCTTGCATTGTTAAGCTCACACGAAGCAGTTATACAAGTTGTATTCGGCTATTGTTTTGTCGTGTTCGTCTTCAACAGAGCCGAAGATCTGAGTCTGATGAAGACGAAGACGTCATAACGTTAGCCGAATAAAATTTGTGGAGTTTCTTAGTTATAGTGACGGAGTGGGTCACTCCATTCTCGGTAAGCATTGTTGAAACGGGCATTCACATCGAAGCTGGCAAACCTTTCATAGTCAACATCGATTAGAACAACGCACGGGTGTTTCTTCTGTCATTTCTTATTATACTAACTTCTTTCGTAAACTCGTTTCTACTTATTCCGTACAGCTGAAGATCTATCGCTTTTGGCTGGTCCTCTATGCGCGGCAGTATTTATTACCTTTGGAAAGAGCCTGCAAAGCACTTTGTCGTACACACGACCATCGTTGATTTCGTGGAGGCTAAAAGGTCTGCGAACCCCCGTCCGTCCGACAATTAACGACAACTTTTTTTTTACAATTAGAGGATTTATGAGGTCGAGAACATCACATACTTGTAGAAGAGACATTGCTTTATCGTTCTAGTGGTGTAGCGTTGCCACTATCTTTTTGCCGTGTTCACCTTCCTGCTTTCAGAACATGGAAGGGTTTTGCTGCTTATGTTGAACGCTTTTCAGTAATTCTTCGAACCCCCATTCTATACGATATCCATGATCTACCCGTAACAATGAGAAATGGAAAAACAGTGGATTACTGGTCAAAAACCGAACTCTGTATCCCCTACGCAACCGATGATGGGATTTTTCCAATAACTTCCCATAATTTTTGTTAACCAGAGGACTTGAGATGTTTCTAACGTAACAAACTTATAAAAGTGCTTCCAAGGGCAATCACTCTAAATAAGGCTAATATAAACTTTTCCAAGGCGTAATTTTTACCCTAAGTGCATTCAAATTTAGGAATTCCGTAAACATCCATTTTTTCATCCTGGTCCAAAGAAATTTGTATCTTATCGGAAAAAATTTCTAGATTTCGATGGTTTTTTTTCAGTTTATAAAGCCATAACATTGTTGAGATATTTGCAAAACTCTGGACCGCAGGTGTCTATGGTGGGGAACGAACGCGCTATTGTCCTTTCCGGGGAGTAACGCGCTCACCACCACACCATGCGGGTCCTTCGGTTTGCCCGTCTCTCAGCTAGTTTTGCAAATATCTCAGCAACGTTGTGGTTGTATTTCGCTTATAACCTGCCGTGAAAATTGAAGTAGGCAGAAAATAAAAGCTAAAACGTTCAGTTTGTAAAGTTCTTTGTGAGCTGAGATATGCTGTTTGAAAAGTGCAATTCCCTTCGAATATGCATAGATTAAAATTAATGAATGGTCAATGGATGTAAAAGTCGTGACGTCAGTGGATTCTTCGAGTCTACATTTTTATCAGAAGAGTCAAGGTCAGTGTTCTATCAATCTAGAGGAATACTGTAGAAGATCAGAAATGTGTTTATGGCTCGCTCTTGTGGGATGGTCGTCATTGTATACTTCTTTCATCACTTTATTTTTTTTTCTGTCGTTTTCGCTATTTCTCACCCAACTTTATCTTGTTGTCATCGACTTTCCTACCTATAATGGATCTTCTTATTTATTGTTCCGGATTGATTTCGATGATCAGGAATTCAATGTTATGGTCTTGAGCCCTCTTGACTGACGATGATTTCTAAGGATCGACTTGCTCCTCGATCGACTTGTCATCGATAGTGACAGTAAAGAAACTGGGTCTTCGGAGGATCAGCTCACGGAACCAAGAGATTTTCGTGAATTGTTCATGACTGCTATGTTGCTGCTGGTCGTGAACGAGACGAACAGATATGCTCTGCAGAATGATGTATGTCTCGTTGGCAGCCATAAATGTTGACGGGATGAGAAGATTCATTGATTTGGCCGTAAAATGGCATTGTTTAAGTACCACATTTGATAGTTTATGGAAGTGCGAATTCTGATTTTGTATTCCATCCTATTGCGGCCCATGTTATTTTAACCCCGTCGGCAATCGCCAGCTCCGACGCAATGTGAGACCAACAGGACACCACAAGATTAAGCAGCTAATCGACCTTCTCAACAGGAACTGCAACACAGTGTACAGATCTGAAAAGTACATATGTATTGACCAATCCATTGTGCCACTCAGGGCTAGAATCGTCTACTAGCCTCTCAGGGCTTTTCTGCACGGGTATTCTTTTGGCAGAGAACTTAGTGAGAAGAGGGATCGTTTTGTTGTGACGGATGTAGAAAAAACAAAAGATAACTTCTTAAACAAGTCATCCACTGGAAGCTTAATAGTGGACGGTTGGTGGCGCAACAGAATTGAAACAACATAACGGTCTTGAACTAGAAAGGTGAGAAGGACATTATCATGCTGTTTATAGTCTACAGTACGTGTCTTTCTTCTAAGTTATCAAGACTGGTGGTTATTGAAAACTGCAACGAGAAGAAGCTTTCCGTGGTCATAAATGACGAGATGGCGGCGTAATGCCCATTTGTTAGAAAGACTTGCAAACGGTTGGTGTATTTCTGTCCATTCATGGGTTATACACATCCTATTTTACCCGTACATTGGGGACGTACTACTGTTGTTCTACATGATCACTCAGGTGTACCTGACGAACACGCACAGAAGAGCTATAATGAGTGAAGACGGAAAATTAAGGTGATTGACTTCCAAATAGGCCTCCGCTATATGGGAGGCGAGACTGCTTCACCACCGTTGACTTCGCGTCGTTTATTTGAACAAAGCGGACCATTTACTCAAAAAACGAAGGAAAATGGAGATGATGCGTGGGTTGTTACGAGGCTATTACATAGCAGCAGGATGGAAAACACTAGTGTACTTTCGGAATGGTTTAGCAATAGATTTGAAAGTTGTAGGAAACATTATTGCTTAATAATGATGAAAGTCAGTTTTTAAGATTCTGTAGATTCGAATATCTGCTGTGGCCTTCTGTTTGAGGTTGTCTGTTGTTGCCATGTAGGGATTCAGTCTGCTACGGTGATTGTTGCATCGATTTCGATTCCAATTTTGACTTCCACTACTGTTGGCTATGAGGAGTTCACGTCTTATTCCTTTTTCTTCGTTCTCTATTTTTCTTTATTACTTGTTTTTTTTAGAATGTGTGATCATCATTGCTTTTGTGGTCCTCCGTGTCATACACTTTCTGTTTCCGTAGTGGGCGATAACAGAAGTCTTCTCCTACTTCGTCGCTGAAGGGAACCTTCGTATGAAGGAGGGTATAGGCGAATCTAGTGCTGAAAAGTAGTACTATAGTGACGTAAAGGTAGTGCTCTCTTCTTGTTGTAGAGGCATGGTCGACATCGGAGTTTTCACATTTCTTTTCATGGTGATCGCGTCGATTGATTGCTTGATATGCATGGGTCACCTTGTCCTACATATGATTTACTTGTTGAATGAAAGTGGTTTTCGCAAAGGAGCCCACACGAAAGTTAGAGACATGTTTTTTTAAGAGACGATCTGACATGTCGGATTCCAGCACTTGTTTCATTCGATTAGTTTTATTCGCATCTCTCATTCACGAAAGATTTCGAATTTGCGTGTTGGTTCGCCTGTTACTTGAGAATTTTGGTCGTCATAATGAATCTAGTTGAATGCTGATCAAGTGAATTCTGTTTGGAAACTTTTGATTGCCATACCAAAAGTTGCCCAGGTTTACAGTTTTTCTAACCACAGGCAATCGCTAGCCTTTGTAAACCGAAGAAATTTTTCCAGCGCCGGTGAAGTAGGAGGTTTAGTTGGCCTGCAGCGTGATCCAATGCCCTGCACTCATTCTTGAGCGGGTTCCCTACCTTTGCGCTACCCACGTCATCTTTATGTATACTATAAATTACAAGTGAAAACTTGTGAAGTAAAATGTGTATAGATGAGACACTAATCTCATTTTGCTAGATACACATACCACTGTGTTATAAAAAAGGTTTACAAAATTTTTGAAATACAAGTTTTACAATATTTTACAATACAAATTACATAACTTTTTTCTAAAATTTTCGTCATTCTTAAAGGAAATCTTTATCTGGAGTATAATCACCGTAGTTACTTGTCAAATATTTTCAACGCATATGTAGCTTCTCCATCTTCTTAGTCCAAAATCTCGGTGATTGCGCAGTGGAGAAATGATCGGAATGGCTTTTGACTTGTGCCTAATCGTCGAATCTCAGGCGATTCTTGAGGTACCGGAACAAGTCGTATTCGGATGAAGCTAGGTGTGAGGGATGCACGGAATGGGATAGAACATTCCAGCAAGATTTCGAAATTGTCTTACTAGTCATCTTCACAGTTTGTGCGTAAACGCCGTCATGCGGAAGCTGAATATTGTTGTATTTGTGATAATTGTTTTGAATGATGTCGGCCTGTTCTTGAATTTGACTGATATACTGTTGTTATCACGTTGATACCTCTTCGCTAGAGCTCATATATTCCGAAGCAATCCTAAATCTCACCAATATCACCGATAGCAGTAAAACTTTTGCTAAAAAACTAGTGTCACTTCATTTTTTCTCCTAGAAGCCACAGACTTTTTGAGTGTTGTTGACATAGAAGTGCTAGCTTTTCCTCCGGTATAATCTATTTTATTTCAGGATCTCATTTTTATGTAGGTGAAGAAATGTTTGTTTCCATACACTGGCAAAGAGAGGAAGTGTGATGAAGCACAGTGCTTAGAGGTTCCCTGCAACATTTACATCATCCTTGATCTAGCCCTTCTTTCTGTAGTAACCAAACTCCTATCACTCTAGGGTTCGCAGCCCTCTTCGTTAGTACAAGAATTGTTAGAGATAGGTAAATATCACTGATGTGATACATCGGCAGGCCTCGAAATTCACTGTATAGGCCAAATATGCATTTGCTCACCTCTGCGATGATTAATGAAGTCGATTTCATGGCGCATCTTTGTGGTATTAACCAAACCTGAACACATCATTCCTATCCTTTGAGACTGTTAAGCTATGCTTTATTGGAGTCGTTAGTTCTATGGGAATGTTATATGGAGTGAATATTTTGGTAGCCAAGGTTCTGCACATTGTTGCCGGTAACCGTTTTGGTGACCAAAACATTCTTAAATATTCCACTTAACGAACCGAGCAGATTTCTTAGCACCATTTCTATTTTTTTTTTCTTCCAATAGACATTTTCGTTTAGAATCTGATGCCTAAAGTAAATTTGTGCCATAACAGAACCCAGCAAGAGTTGTCCATGGCTCAAGAATAAAAGTGCTCTTACCAAAAATGTCTCGTCATGTCCTGACGAGCGATGCTCACTGATTAACAGGATCACTGCTGATATAGGTGATGTATTAAGTGCTGTCATTGTACTGGGTACTGCACGCGATTGGTTTATGTGCTACTGCTGGTCTGACTTTGTTTTCTAATCGTTAAAAGGAAAGAACAAAGGACAAAGCTCTCGATGTTGATCAATCCTTCAGGGATGCGGCGTACATTCCACTACATTAAGCATCGTTGGAGGTGATTGAATGCATATCTGGCCTTTACAGTGACTCATGGTGACCTACTGATGTATATAGCCAATACTGCTATCCTTCCAGACAAGTCTGGTACCAATTTGCCGACCCCAGAGGGAAGGAAAGTTTGGTGGACCAGGGGCGCGGTATTCGATTTCATGTGTATTGCAGGGCGCCTTCGACCATTGCGCTACACACGCCCTTTTCTAATCGATAAACAGTTGAACTGATCCGATGGCCCACTTTCACGTCTGAATAGAGGTTTTCTTCGGCATAAGGCGTGGGCGTAAACAGCTTCCTCTTTGTGATATTGTAGTAACTAGTTACTTGTCGTCCATTTTGTCCTTAATTATTCGCAAATAATATTCGCCAATGTCCACCATATGTAATTTACGTAAAGGGTCTAAATGTACCCCTAAAACTACCCGGCTTCTACCTGCTTATTCATTGTAGTTATCGCTTCTTCGAATACCTTATCTTATGCCTTTCCGCCTAACCATTTCGAGATCGTACGCATTGATTTCAATGTGCGCACTGATGGACTCTGCGGGTTATAAATACATATTAATTTTGCTCTTTTCTTCTGATTTCGTATATCGTACAGAGCTTTCCGGCGGTTTTTTTTCCAATCAATCGATATGTTATGTGGGGCGTTGTTTGAGAAAAGCTTAATTATATACTTAAAAATATACAAAAACCGTTTTGCGGACGATTATTTCAATGCTGCTTGCTATAATGGATGATAGTTATCATATAGAGCGCCCGCGTATAAAAAGCTTCTGGGATACATTATTTCTTCTGGGATCTTCTGGGGACTTCTGGGATCTGGGATTACGCTTTCCAGGAGCTTACGTATTATCCACTGTACCAACGAAGACTTTTGCTTTGCCTTTCTCTCAGCCAGTTTTTTACCGTAACGATGCCATCAGCAATTACCCTACATCGGAAATGAGTTGGGATGCACCAATCAGCATTCGATCCAGTTAAGCTGAGGCTGCAGGAAGGCAAAGTGAAGGCTTCGATGGTTCAGTGGGTAACATATGAGTACCTGGAAAAGTTAATCGTAGATTCTAATTTAACCTGGGGTCCGAGTTTCGCAAATATTTCGGTCGTGGTTGTTTTGCACATCATACCCTGCGAAGAAAAAAAAATAATAGGTAACCAGTAAATAAAACACTTCCAAATGCCAACAGCAATGTGTGCTCTGGTGGACCATAGTAATATCTAGGAAATAGCAGCACACCGACCATTCATACCAATTGATTTGTAGAGCAAACTTTCTTCGACAAGTCTATCATGTTGACGACTCATTATTTGTCCTAATTATCGAGAAATTATCGTCTATTGTTTAAAAACTAGTATGTCCGCAGTGGGGCGCGTGTGGCGCAGAGGTTGGAGGCACCACTGCGACACACACGTGGAATCGATCCCCACTCCCATGACCCACCAAGCCCTCCATCTTTCTGGGGTCGGCAAATTGGTACCAGACTTGTCTGGGAGGATAGCAGCACTGGCTCGATACATCGGAAGGCCACCGGAAATCATTGTAAAGGCCAGATATGCATTCAATCACCCCAACTATACTTAATGAAATCGAATGCATGGCGAATCCCTCAGGGATTGATCAACGCCGAGAGCTTTATCCTTTTTATCCTTCATGTCCGCAGTAGCCGAATATTAGGCGTGATCACAAAAGGGTAACCTTTCTACTTGCGCCTCCATTCACTGTTAATCATAAGTTTTTGTACTTCACTTAAAACTAAGTGAAAAATAAAAGTGCGTTTTAGAGCACTAGAGTAACTGTGTTTTGAATGATTACTTAACAAAGCACTCCGTAAATACATGTTGTAGTCGACTGCGATGTCAACTGTAATTTTCATGTCTGTGGACTCAATTACAACTCTTAGATGCAATAATTGTCATCTTAAGAAGTGCGGCGACTTGTTGTTATCGAGTACTCCCTAATTAAAAGAAAACGTTGGCTTAGCTTACCAACTTTTTATTGAAAAAAAAGTGTCATTAAGCAGTTGACGGCGCTATGCATCCAGTTGTCCAACTTGGGACCTATGACAGTTTTGATTATAAGGTAAGCTCGATTTAGTCTGGTTATAGCATCATAAAGGTAGAATAGCCAATTGATAAGATTTATTGAGTTCTCTATGTATACTTACTTACTTGGATACTTGAATGGTCCGTCTTCACGAGTTCTGCGGACCCCAGCACATATGCCATTCGTTCCTTTCTCTCGCAATTATAGTCGATGGTGGTGGTCTTGTTCAAGCATGGTAGCGCTTGCGAATCTCATACCGTCTTCTTTAAGACAACTGCAGCTGTGGGTATAGCTGATTAACCGTATTTACGAACACGTCCGCCCAACGTGTAGGTGGTCGCCCAAGGGGACGTTTGCATTCTCTTGGAGTCCACTCTACTGTTCTTTTCGTCCATCTGTCGTCTGTTCTTCTCTACATATTTGTCATAGATTTTGGCAAATGTATGCTAAACTTTGGTTCTCTACCTATTTATAAGTGCTTTCACAAGAAAGTAGGTAGTTTCGTAAGTATAAGCACCTTTCTAATCTTTGTCCATCGAGTTTCCACCAGTATGAAGACTTCAGCTTTATCGAGCGAATCCACTGATACATGGAATCATCGTGTCTAATAGCGAATAATGTAAACTAATCCCAACCATCGTTGCAACTTTGTAATGGGTCAGACACAGAACTGAGATGATGGGCTAAATAGTTCTTCGACGCTTGTGTGTGCACCCATATCCCTTCCTTCTCCTCAGTTATACTCCCTAATCAGGTCTGCATTGGATTTCTGACGTAGTCAGATATCTGGACTTTCGAATTCCACACCTACGGTCGATATTAGCCACATACACTCCGTCATGCTCACGTCCCACGCTCAATTTTTCGTGGCCGTTAGTTGGGATGACACCTTTTTTCCTGTCAGCTACAGGACTGGACAACTCGGTTACGGATAAAACAGCAAGTAACGAGCAACGCTGGTTTTTCGGCAGCATTCTGAAGAGATAACACAAACACTTGAAATCATAACAAAGGGAACAGAACAAATCCCGGGACCGACTTTCTATTAACCTTGACATTGGTCAATAATTTACTGTTTTTTTTAAAAAGCAAACACAGTGTTGTTATTACATCATTTATTCACAATAACTAACGTTTCGGTGATTTCACCTTCTTCAGAACCTGGAAAGATCAGATTGAGAACTAATCTTTTGGGTCAAGCGTTTCCGTAACCTCGACAGATAAAATTTAGTCCTTAAATTTCCATTCGAGGAGTAAACAGCGTTTTTAAACAGTCATAGTGTTCTTTGTGTCTTCCAGTTATTTGATGGAGACCAGCTGCTCAGAATCTTACGTGAATGGGTGATGAGCACCTCTCGCGTTGAAATATCAGTCTGAGATATTGTGTGATCACAAGGCACTCCTTTCTGCGGCTCGCTTTTGGGTTGTTGAAGTTTGTCCATTTCGCTTCAAGCGTTCTTTTTTCTCGAATTCCTGTGCGATGGTAGTGACTTTAGCTTCAAAATCTTCTTCGTTGATGACTTTGTGTCCTATGAGTGCCCAGTCGTGTTTTGTTTGACTTTGAGTTTCCCAACTAGGTGCTCTTCTAGACGGACTCATACACGTTTCGCCAGAACAGTCTACAAGAAATATGACACACCGAAACTCATACAGTCCCCATCTCTGCTGTCAAGGCAAATTATGCGATTCTGTGTTATACACAGATGGTCGTGGAAGCTATCAGAAATTAGTTGACGCTTGGAGTGTTCAGTCACTGGAACCGAGTTCGCTGGACCGACCTTTTTAAGCATCGATTTGTGCCTGTTCTTACTTTGTTGAAGATAAAGCGCAAGCGCAAGTTAAACGGACCCTCGTCTTCGCTATACTTTTCGTTTAAGGGAGTGATTTTTCCTCTAAACCTATCGCGAGCGGCAACGGCTTTGTAGCCATTGGAAATGGCTTTTCATCACATCAAATTGAGAGATTCGCCGAAGGATGAGAGGATAAGTAATGAGCCAGTGTGTTTTTGTTTCTTGGCTTTCGCTATCATATGATGATGTAGCTTTTTTAGCTAAGTTAATGTGAACGTTCAAAAGCGGAAGCCACTCTTCCCTCGATTTCTCGAGGATGAAATTTGTGTACTTTCACTGTTGATTTAGCCATTCGAAACATTGCCAAAGTGCATAAATTCCACCCAAGTAAAGCCGAAGAAAGACTGACTTTCTTTTCGAACGTTCACATTAACTTAATTTAGCCAAACTATGGGCTCGTCTGCTGTTTTTTCGAGTTTGTGCTTTATTGGTTCCCAAGAGGTTTCAACTTCGTGGAACATTTAATGACTCCGAGGGCAGTGAGGGAAATGACGAAACAAAAGTTTTGTGCATGAATGTTCATTAAATACTACTTTGTTTTTCATGTCTTTTTCCAAAGAATTAACTGGTTACTTTAGCACTTTTCGATCGGTGCGACAAACGTTACCTACCAGCAACACAAAACCAGTCGAGAGGAACGAGCTTCGATTCTAGGGAAGCACGATGGGTTTCGCGGCTGCACCATCTGGTTCACTGGACTCTCCGGAGCAGGAAAAACGACGATTGCCTTTGCTGTAGAAAAGCTTCTCACACAAGTTAGTTTATTGTAATTTACCACCAATTATGAGTCATTTTAGAGTGTCGCACTGCAGCATGGGTTTCTAAAGGGAAAGCATAGTTTAAAGGAGGGTGTAAAAGTTTTTCAATAGCAACCGCACTTGCTACATTAGAGTCTACTAATTAGGTACGTAGGTACTTAGGTAGGTAATTAGGTATGTGCTTAGGTGTTTTTCAGTGCTACTTACAATCAATTCTTTGTAGTGCACGATGTTTACTTTTAAAGACTAGGTTTCCCACAATACTGTAATCATACATGGTTACAACATAAACATGATAAACTCATCTACATTGCCTTATAGTTATCAAACTGAGCTTATATGACACCCTGTGAGATGGGTGAAAGGGTGGGGGGAAGAAACATTGAAGTGGAGGTTGTACGTTTGTGTATTAATATTGTTTGCAGATGGGAATACCATGTTGTGGTCTGGACGGTGATAATGTTCGTCACGGTCTTTGTAAGAACCTCGGCTTTTCAAAAGAAGATAGAAGCGAAAATATACGAAGGTGGGATTAATTTCGAAACCTTTTCCACCATATAGGTGACCTAGATGGCATCTTCTTGCAGTTAGATCGTACTTTTTAGCGACCCATGATAACAACAAGTTCCTTTTTTTTAAAGGGTAGCCGAAGTGTCTAAGCTCTTCGCCGATCAGGGTTTAGTCTGTTTGTCGTCATTTATTTCACCGTTTCTTGCCGATCGCAATGAGGCAAGGAGAATTCATGAGACGGTATGGGCCAATATTGTACTTTTAAAATATTAACACATGGGACCCGATATGAATTGATTTCAGTTCGTAGGTAACAGAAAATATCTGCTCTTTTCACTTGTACACAAATTTCTGCGTTATTAGTGAACCTTATTTGATTGGAATACACGTCATGAAATCTGCAGATCTTTCCTAGCATCACATAAGTTTTCATATTTCACTAAGAGTGATATCTTTCCGTTTCTTCTTTCCCACGCTGTACATTTGTCGAACATTTGCCGAATCAGTTGAACAAAAAATTTGAAACGGAAGTGATGGTGTACTCTAATGTATCCTTGATTTTGAGGACGACATGTATCTGTTAAAAGTTTTAAAAATTCCAGTTTCTTTTCAAGTTCCAATTAAATTTTGACCCTCTGGGAATTTAATGTTGAGCTAAAATTCCACAGAGGGAGGAAGATATATATATATATA
>MQTX01000038.1:2072213-2142070 GCA_009735665.1 Angiostrongylus cantonensis
TTCTTTAACTATTCAAATGCTTCTATCATGGAAAAATACGGGTCAAAGAAAATTAGATGTCATCTCATGCATTCGGCGTTAAGAATAGGATGTCGGGTCATGTGTGTTAAATTGATCACTGGTCTGAACACTGCTTTTGTATATTTGAGTTATTTAGGATAATCTCAGCTTTTTCGAAGTCTACTTGAGTACTTCACTAGAGGAATGTGAGAAGCGTGATCCAAAAAGTAGGACTCTTTTTTGTCATAGATCCGATAACATTGTTGGTATATCTTACGAACAATCCTTGTTGAGCTTACGCGAAGTTGCTACTACTTGTCGTTCAATGGCATCTGCTGGTATTTCAACTTTTTCGATCCTTCTTCATACCATAGACATATTATGCGGCCACATTATTTGGTTGTTTGGGTAATATTATCTAGCTCAAATAGAAACCTAGTGGGCACGTGTGGTGCAGTGATTGGAGGCGCCACTGCGACACACAGGTGGAATCGATCCCTGCGTCCATGGCCCACCAAGCTTTCCATCCCTCTCCGGGGTTAACAAATTGGTACCAGACTTGTCTGGGAGGATAGCAGCACTGGTTCGATACATCGACAGGCCACCGCGAATCATTGTAAAGGCCAGATATGCATTCAATCCCCTCCAGCTATACTTAATGAAGTCGAATGCATGGCGCATCCTTCAGGGATTGATCAACGCCGAGAGCTTTATCCTTTATCCTTAAGCCAAACCAGAAATCTATTTATTAAAAAGGGTTAACAATTGTCTTTGAAAGTACGGTACCCGTATGTGGTCTCTACACGATGAACAATGAATCCTACTCAGATCATAAACTAATCTGGTATAAAGCGCTAAGTCATGTGTGATAGTGAGATATTCATCTTTTTCACTCATTTATGGATTTTGGAAGTTTATCCAAAACGCATAAAGGGTTTTTCGCGTTGATGTTTCTGATTTTCTTCCAGGGTTGTAACAGGTGCTTCGAAATCATCATTATGGCGTTAGTGCACCTATGTGGACCTAGTGGAGTACTTCAGCGGGTTCTCAACTTTCATTTTAGGTGTTCTTTCATGCGAACATAAATTAGTCTCTTCGTTTACACAACATATTTATTCATCACTGCATATCTCACAAGAAATCAGGTGTATTATACCTGTACTCATGCAGTCTCCGTTTCTGCAGTTAGAGCAAATCACGTGATCTCCCGTATTGCACAGACGGTCGTATAGGCAGGAGCTAATAATGCTAATGGTAATTGACAGGGTGAAATGCTCGGTAGAAGTTCAATAACTTTTCGCTCCTACACTAGGGAATATTATCCAAACAACAAATAACATATTAGCCAAACATAAGGGTGCATAATGTGTCTAGGCTCTGAAGAAAGTGACGTCACCGAAACGTCGACCATTGTTATTGAAGAATAAGTGGTAACCTGGCGTAAGCTTCACAAAGGCTGTTCCTATGGTATAGTTTTTAAAGTATTAATGTCGAGATTTTTTGAAAGCCGAACTTTTGAATTGTCCAGATATTTGACGAATTGGATGATCTGGAATTGAGAACGATGAAGAAAAACAATGGAGCAATTTTTCAATCGGACGCTAATCGGTACTGAACACATTCGAGACGCCTGAACGATTGTAACATGACATCACACAATGTGTGCATTTTGGGTGAAATATGTACAACCGTCGTTTATCACTTCAGCGCTAGGCAATGTTCACCTCATCCATTAAGGTCCCCAACGTTGAGGAGTCTGAAATTTTCACCTGTAAAGCCAGTGAAAAGTTATAAATATAAGAACTTGTCAGGGCACCTATGCTATACGCCGGTCAAAAACAGAAGTAAAGACCGTCATAGTTTGTCGGCAAAATATGTGGAGTTTCGTGTCGCCCGAGCTTGTGCAACCTGCGGAGTAGCTATGATTCGCGTGAAGGAAAATGGGAAAGGTTCATTGGTGCCGTCGATGGTGATTTACACGATAGTTGATACAGCCTTATGATGAAAGATATCTTTAGCATTTTCCCTGAGGTGCTATCGTTTTTTGAAACCGTTGCTCGACAACTAGAATAAGCAATTATCGAGTTTAATGAGAGAGTGCTTTCAGAACTCTACTCGAAAGCTCGAGCTGGTGAAATTTCTGGATTTACTGGTATCGATAGCGCCTACGAACCACCAGAGTCTCCTGAATTGGTAACACTTCTTTGTGTCATCCATGCTTCATAGCTTTACTTTTCGCTAGTTGTTAGAAAAAGAAAAGAAAGAAGACAAAAAAGGAAAAAAGAAGAAGAAAGTCTAATTCACGGTGTGGCGCAGTGGTTGGAGGCGCCACTGCAACACGCACATGGAATCGATTCCTGCGCCCATGGCCCACCAAGCCTTCCATCCCTCCGGGGTTAACAAATTGGTACCAGGCTTGTCTGGGAGGATAGCAGCACTGGTTCGATACATCGACAGGCCACCGCAAATCATTGTAAAGGCCAGATTTGCACTCAATCACCTCCAACGATACTTAATGAAGTCGAATGTATGGCGCATCCCTCAGAGACTAACCAACGCCGAGAGCTTTATCCTTAATCTTTTATTTAATCATTTAGTGTTATAATTCCTTTAAAAACTGCTTATTTCTGTGTCAAGGTGATCGATACGGAAGTACACAATGTTGACAAGTGTGTCGAGATGGTAGTTACTTTTCTTCACGGAAAGGGTATCATTCCAGATAAGGTTAGTTTCCTAACGTAAAGTCTCAAAGCTGTGTAATTTCTTAGAAATCACTTCGGGCTTACATGCTCCAATGCATTAATTTTTGTGTACCCTATCAGTTTCTTGTTAAATAAGAGAAGCATAATTACTAATGTGCTTCAGGTGACCAGAGTTGAAACGCTGAATTCCAGGCAATGCGAAAGATTTCGTATCCACCCTTACGAGAGCTGTTTGTTGAGAGCGTTGAGGAGAAGCTTGCACTGCTTAAAGCGGCCGAAAACATGCCAACTATAGAGTTGGGACCAATTGATGTGCAGTGGCTTCAGGTTTATTCTGTTTCAACGTCTTTCAGCAGCTTTAGGATCATTGATCGATTAAAATTTGTAGTTTTTAATCACAGTAAGTTCGTCCATGTACGGACATTGTGGGTTAACCAGATCTGAGATGAAAAGCTGACAGTAATTCGCGCAGATTTGTGATTTTTTTTCGACAGTACTATTATGTTAGGTTCTTATGCACTGTTTTGAAGGAATCTGTCACAGAACTGCTAAAATGTTTTTCACGCCTGAATGAATAAGATTTGAGCTACCGTATTTTTTTTTAGACCTAAGAGATGGCCCATTTATTCCAGTCTTAATGAATTCTAACACCAACTTTCTTGTCCATTTATGCTATTTCTGCCATTTTTGGCCAAATGGAAAGAAAATAAGCTTATATCACTTATAAATTCAGCAGCTCCTGACGTTCTTAAGGGAGTATTTTAGCTCTTTAATATTGAGATGACGTGGGGAACACTCACAGACCAAAGAGTTCGCATTGCCATCAAGGCTGAAGTAGAAGCCTCAGTTCCCTATTTGTAAGCTTTCTTCTGTTCTAGGAATATAGGTGATTGTTTTGGCATCTTTGCACAATGGGAAGAGCAAGTGTTTTGAGTTAATGCATGGACACTCACAGTACATGAAGTTCACTCGAGAGAAATCGGAAAAGAACTGGCATCCATTCTTGAGCTTTCAAATAAACCATTCGAAAAGTTGACATTTCCTAAAGTGGTAACAATTAAGAATTGCTGTTTCATTATCTCTTCTCTTATCTTTCATACAAAAAAAAGATACAAGCAGAAACATGTTAGGAACGCCTTCGAATGTGTGTACATGAAGAAAGGAGATGAAATAATAGCATGACTTGGCGTGATTCATAGCTGTATCCTTTGCCTAGGAAACTATAGGAAGTGGGGTTGACTATAAGGGAATCTCATGCGCAGGAACAACACCTCTAGCACCTGTAGTATCGGTTAGGCTTTCCATCCTCAAAGAAATAAGCACTTCTTTAATAGTATGGTTGCCTAAAAAGATGCAATGTAAGCAATACTGTGATATTATTGAACTACTGCCAAACATTCTACGTCATCAATTACTTTGAGATCGTCTGCATCTATACAAAACACGAAATCATATGGCGTGCTCCAAGTACAAAAACGGGTAGTGCATGAAATTGGGTGGAGTAAACCGGATCTCTTGTAAAGTGACAGAAGAGGACTTTGTTGGAGAAACGAGCACTTCTTGTCCTCATAGAAGAATACCTATTGGAGAATTAAATCTTGACAAGGGATTCTATTAAGGAACTGAAGCATAACGGTGATGAATTTCGAGCTAATGTCACAGTCCTAGCCAGTATTCGAGAATATCGACGGCACTGTTCGAGGCGTTTTGTATCAGCTCCAAAGCCTAAAATTAACACGTTTTGATTTGAGCTTCATTTAACACCTTTGTTTACATCAAATACATCGCGCGCGTAGCACAATGGTCAGAGGCACCGTGCAATACACACGGAATCGATCCCACGCCCCTGGCCCACCAAGCCTTCCATTCCTCCTTGGTCGGTAAATTGGTACCAGACTTGTGTGGGAGGATAGCAGCGCTGACTCATAATTTGGATAGGCCACCGTATGTCATTGTATTGTCCAGATATGCATTCAATCACTCTAACGATGCTTGATGAAGTCGAATGCATGGCGCATCCATCAGGAATTGATCAACAACGAGCGCCAACGGCGATTGTTTTTTAGCTTGCTTGATGTTTGTGTTTGACTTTCATTAACACCATAAAACTGTTCACCTAACGGCGATAAAATAATACGTCAGCTTCCACTCTGGGAACGTATGCTCAGATAAATATTAGCCACTAGGAACTAAAGCACTTGTAAACAACTTCGTGTCAGTTTACGAAGAGACGAAGAACTGTATACCTATATTTAGGGCGTCTTTTATCGTTGTCACAGGTAGCCGAATATGGCAATTGAAATTCTTAAGGTGCTTGCTGAAGGTTGGGCAACCCCCTTACCAGGATTCATGCGGGAACGCCAATATCTACAAACTCTTCATTTTGGACAACTTCTCGATCTGAAGAAGAAGACGGTGTTTCCTGGAGAACAGGTAGTTTCAGTAGTTGTTGATTTTTTCCAGCCAGAAACTGAGTTGAACTGAAATTATTACATTACTTTTTTTAGTGAATTGAAACATGCGTTGTTGATCATTAGGTTGTCGCGCTTTCCGAAGTATATTTCATAGAGTATTGAGAAAGTAATGTTTGCAAACATATATCCTTTACGTACTTTGAGGATGACGGCGCGTCAGATTTTTGGCAGTTGGATGAGCCAATAAACCAGAGTATTCCGATAGTGCTGCCCATCACAGAAGAGCAAAGAAAAAGCATCACTATTGGTAAGTTCTGGGATTAAAGTACTAATTCCATAGTGCCTATAAATCCCAGCAGATAGTCTTGTTTCCTTCTCAGAAAGTACTCGTCGATTTTTTAGCGGTACTTTTGAAGACGGCAGCGAATTTGGTCTCACTTCATAATGCTTGTTGTTGTGGAATAGATTTCGCTAACGATGATCCTTTTTCTCTACATTTGTATTTTTTCTATTCTATGTTATATTTCCGTTTCCATACAACTTGCAAGCATAAAGCTCTCTCTCTCTCTCTCTGTTTCTCGGCATTGACCAATCTTTGAGCGATGCGCCACCCGACTTCATTAAACATCGCAAGAGGTGACTGAATGCATATCTGGTCTTTACAACCACCTGCGGTGGCCTGTCGATGTATCGACTCACTGCTGTCATCCTTCCAGACCAGCGTGGTAGCAATCTGCCGATTCTGAAGACATGGAATGCGTGGTTAGGCTAAGTCGCGGAAATTGATTGCATGTGTATTGCATGGCGCATCTGACCACTGCATGACGCGCGCCACTTCATGAGCATATCAGTCATAAAACATCACGCATACCCAACGTTAGTTGACACCTCTAAAGAGAAAAATTCAACTAATGCAAGAATTCATTCACACGTTAACAAGGCTCATTGAAGTATCGCGAGAGTACAAAAGACCGCTTTGTCTCACTTTCATCGACTTACAGAATACCTTTGATTCAACTGAGATAGAAGCAGTCATGGAAGCCCTTGGTAGTCAAGGAGTCCCTACTCAGTACGTAAAGATTCTTTATGAGCTGTACAAATATTTCACAACCAAAATTTCACCATTCTACAACGATATTAACGTCGACATCAAAAGAGGAGTTAGGCAAGGCGATACAATGTAGCCAAAACTATTTACGGCCACCCTCCAGAACGTCATACGAACATTGGAATGGGATAATATGGGAGTGAAAATCGATGGTCGGCAGATACATCACCTTCGCTTTGCTGATGATATCGTTCTTATAACACCAGACATTAGCCAGGCAGAACGTATGCTTGCGGACTTTGATAAAGCGTATGGAAAGATTGGTCTTCGACTAAATTTCTAGAAAACGATGTTCATGAAGAACGGATTGGTTTCGTTTGCCCCATTCACGCTCAACGGAACAATTATCTCCGAATGCCCCAGTTATGTCTATCTAGGTTGGGAAATCAATATGATGGACGACTTAGCTCCAGAGCTGAGCAGAAGGAAACGAGCGACTTGGGGAGCTTTCAAGAGCATCGAGGATATAGTGAAGAGAACAAAGAACATCCGACTCCGTGCCCACCTTTTCGACTCAACGGTTCTTCCTGCCCTAACGTATGCGTCAGAAACCTGGTCGCTACGCAAGCAGGATGAAAGATCACTCAGCGTTATCGAACGCGCAGTCAAAAGGACGATGCTAGGAGTATCCCGTTTCACACAAGTAAGGGATGGGATCCGAAGCTCCGACCTACGTCAACGATCGAAAATGAAAGATGCCGTTCTATACGCTAAGCAGTCGAAGATAAGGTGGGCCGGACACGTAATGCGTATGAAGGATAACCGATGGACAAGAGCTGTTAGTGACTGGATTCCTCGGGGTGTCAAACGTACTGCAGGAAGACCACCGACCCGATGATCAGAGTTCTTCACGAAAAGCCTAGAAGAAAGATATGATGCTCGCCGAGTCCCTAAAGCGAGAAGAACCCACTGGGCTACTCTTGCACGCGACAGGAAAAAAATGGAGGATTTACTGGCGCCCGCTCGAGTCACTCGACGATCAACGGGACTACAGGTGATACAGGTGAATGCAAGAATTGAAAGAAGGAATTCTGGGTGACTGTGAACAGGAATAAAGTTGATTAAAAAACGTTTTTTGACCGTCTTTACAAATCGTACGATCCCCAGGATACTTTCCATTTACTACATTCGCTCGTTATCGTCCTCTTTGGATAGAGTCTGTTTCTCGTATAATGGTTTCTGCAGACTTCAATTATTGTCAGGTTTACTATTTTAAATTAGCTGATGTGGAAATGTTGCACGGGTTTCAGGGGTGTTTTCTATTTCCAGGTGATGATGTTTCTCCGCAAATCGCACTCGCTCGCAATGGTTCCGTACTGGCCGTGCTCAGCGACGGCGAGGTGTTCGCGCATCGTCGTCATGAGCGCGTGGCCAGGCAGTTCGCCTTCACTGACGCACGACATCCAGCTGTCGCCCAGGTGCTTTCCAGCGGACCATGGTGTCTCGGAGGAGATCTGAAGGTATGTTCAGTCATGAAGCAATGCGACATTCTCCATAGAAATTCACATCGCTGATCTTCTGCATCCGAAAGAAATCTTCACGATTAGAATTATCTTCTGGTAAAAGTTTTTTCATGAGAAAGGTAAGAATCACATCGTTTAATCATAATGTATCTGCATGCCCTACTGCTTTCGCCAGATACTTTGCACGTACTGTTGTAAACCGGCTCTCATTTAATCTGGGTATGACTGAACGACGTACCTTGTTTCATAAATAAGCTAACATGAGGTTGTTGCCAAACGTTTATTCTGCTGACGTTTAGGCGTCTTCGTCTTCTTCAGTGCCGGTGATCAGAGACGATGGCCCACAACTGCTCATCTTCTCGATCTGGTGTCTTCGTTATCGTAATGAGAAATACGTTGGATCGAAAAGCACGACGGCGAACACAGCACACCGAAAAGACGAACGATTGTAGATCTCGACTCGGATCACCGGCACAGAAGAAGACGAAGACATTGAAACGCTAGCCTAATAAGGGTTTTATCACAACCTTGTGTTAGCTTATCAATGAAACAAGGTGCCCTCAATACAGTTGTGTACAGTATGGACAAGAATTAAGGATAGATGGGAAAAATGCTTTTGCTGTCATCTCTATACATTATATGCACAAATTTCTTAAAAAACCTTGCCATACTGGATTGTTAGGGAACGGTGTGATATTTAACGAGGCTTACCATAACCTTGAAACTGTACGTTCTTCATGCACATTATTTCATTAGGTGCTTGAGCGAATCACTTTTGAAGATGAACTGAATGCTTTTCGAAAGACTCCAAGTGAATTGAAGAAGATTTTCCAACAAAAAGGTAAGAATTCAGTTAGGTTGCTTTGAAGGCCTTATGGCACTGGTCGAGCTACAGAACATATCATCCAATCTGCTCCGTTTAGATGCTGACGCTGTGTTTGTTTTCCAACTACGTAATCCAATTCATAATGGTCACGTTCTTTTGATGAGAGACGCACGAGAGAAACTCCTACAGAAGTACCGTAATCCGATATTGCTGCTACATCCACTAGATAAGTTGTTTTGCATAACTTTATGACTTTAACCAGAACGGGAACAATGCCCTTTTTCCTTGCTTAGGCTAGGTTCATTTAAGTTTGATTTTCTTGTACCCCAACTTTGGTCGGATTCTGCAGTTACGTTAGCACTGCCGTTACGAGCAGGGTTCTGGATCAAGCTTGCACTGGACTCATCAAGTCTCCTATCCCTCCACGGTGCGGAAATTGGTACAAAATTTGTCTAGAGTCAAATCATTCTCTCTAATTTACGTGAAAGCGCCCTAGTAGGGTTCCAAGATTCAAGAGAAAATCTTTCAGGAATTTTCATAAAGAAGTTGAAAATCCTCAACCTCTAGCCGAACTCATATATAAGGGTTTGAATGCTTTGTAACCTACTGAAGCTAACAAGCGAATTTATTGCATGCAAATGCTGACATTTGCGCAATAAGTAGTGTCCGATTGTATAAAAAAAATTTTTTGACTTGGATCTAAAAGGATATCGAGTGAACTGGGTATGGTAAGATAATGAGTCCTATAGATTATTTCTAATTGTTTTTAGGTGGTTGGATCAAGGAAGACGATGTTCCGCTAGCTGTGAGAATACGCCAACATGAGGCTGTTATCGCCGAAGGAGTGCTGGATCCATCGTGGACAGTTCTCTCCATATTTCCGTCCCCTATGATGTATGCAGGACCTACAGAAGTGCAATGGCATGCCAGGTATATGGGACTCAGACGCTGAATTGGTGAAATCGAATTTTGTATTCAATATATATACAATATTCAATATAACACATATGTACTTTATGTATCAAATCTCCTTATTAACAAAATTTCAAAAGCTTCTGTTTTTGTTGTCGCATACTTTTCGAAGGGCGCGTGTGGCGCAGTGGTTGGAGGCGCCACTGCGGCGCGCACGTGAAAATGTGCCCATGGCTCACCAAGCCTTCCATCCCTCCGGGGTCGGCAAATTGGTACCAGACTTGTCTGGGAGGATAGCAGCACTGGCTCGATACATCGGCCGGCCACCGCGAGTCACTGTAAAGGCCAGATATGCATTCAATCACCTCCAACGATGCTTAATGAAGTCGAATGCATGGCGCATCCCTCAGGGATTGATAAACGCCGAGAGAGAGAGAGAGAGAGAGCTTTATACTTTTCGAAACTTTCTATGCTACAGTTATAATGACTCGCGTTGTAGATTCTTCATCAAATATCGCTCTATTTGGAAATCTCAGAACTAGACTAATTCGATTAATTATCGACAAATCTGGGGCTATCAACAACTTTCTTTGGCTTACTAGATGCTCATGGGGCTAGGCTGGTCCAGGGAATAATAGAACTATCACATCCTTGATATGGTTCTCCTTCTTTATTGCGTTTGGTGAGAAAGTAACCAGAAGTCAAAAGGTCGTGCTCCGCCGTAGTATAGAGCTTGATGTATCCTTAGCGGCTTTTTTTTTCAAAAGAAGTGAAAGCTGTCAGAGAATGTTGTTTTTGCTGCACTGGACTTTAATGTTCTCTTATGATGTAGATAAATAGTTAAGCAATTTTCTGCCTTTAACTCTATACATTATTACGATGAAATAGATCCGATGCCACTCACATTGGCTTAATCATCAACTGAAGTGTGGTCCTAATTTAGAGCTCGCATTGCTGCTGGTGTGCATAGCTATATTGTCGGAAGAGATCCAGCTGGCATCCAACACCCTAATACCGGAGATTTTCTTTATGAACCGACCCATGGTGCCAAGGTGACTTGACATTTTCGTGAAATATCCGTTGTTTTTTACTGCGTTAACAATAGGATTTTTGCCAGATTTCGAATGAGAAGTTCAGGAACACGGAAGAGTTTTTAGAGCAAGATTTGTTTCAGCGGAACTGCCTTATCGATAAGAGAATTTTAGAAAACAGGCAACTATTTCAGAGCCGAGATCAAATGTTGTGTTATGAAGAAACCTCTAAAATTAGTAACCTTTGGAATCTACTTGTGTCTGCTTTTTTCTCTTTCACGTCATTCAGTTCACTCATATTTGTTCACTTGAAACTCTTTCAATATGTACCATCTCCTATTGGTTGGCAGATAGTTTGAACCTTTCATCGGGGAAAGAAATAAGGGTCAAATTCCCATATTTCTTTAAAAATTAGGGTCTTACATTTACCTGGTCTTGGGCTGTCATTGAGGAACGTGGACTGGTTTCAGCACTCCAATGGTCCTCTATTGGAGTTTTGTGGAAGTAATTTATTTAATGTTTTGCAAGCTAACCTTCTTATTAATTTGCATTTGGCTGCGACCTTCTTTACGAAGCAATATTCTACTTTATCACTCATTTAAAGGCACGTGTAGCCTTGTAAATTAGAGGGGAGGTGCATTATGCACTAAATTGATCACTGGTTCGATTTTACATTCCGTGCTCACCATCCATCCATTCCTCTGGGGTCTGGAGGTCGATGCCAGGCTTGTCTGGGACAATGTCAACACTGATTTGATACATCGGCAGGCCAACGCGAGTCATTCTGTAGGTCTATTAAGCATTTAATCCCTACTAAGATGCTGGGCTGGATGAAGTACATTCCACTTCATATCTCTAAAGGAATTTTATCATTCTCATCATCCGTCTACATAAAACAACATCGAACTGTTTTTCCTCCAGTACCCATGGGATTTACATGAGTACAAAAAACAAACAGAACACTTTCATTTCAATAATTGGTTGAACACGTGGGTAAGGGAGTTGCACTTCCGTATCTTTTTGGTACCAGTTCGCTGGAACTGGGGTATTTCGTCACTTCGGTACCATACAGCTTTATATCTGCTTGTTGTCAATATCGGAAATGACTACTGAGACGAATCACTACAATGAGCTATTTAGAACGTAATTTCAGGTGCTCTCAATGGCCCCTGGTCTGAATCAGCTACACATTCTGCCATTCCGTGTAGCTGCCTATGATAAAAAGGTGAAGAACAATATTCACTCCTAACTTGAAACTACTCTTTTAGTAAGTAACAATTACAATTCTTGTGATTTAAATATTATTCAAACCTCCAGGCAAACAAAATGGCATTCTTCGATCCTGCCAGGAAGGAGGACTTCGATTTCATCAGTGGCACTCGAATGCGTCAATTAGCAAGGTTGTAGAGTGCAGTATTCCTTTACTTGTGTAGCATTTGAATGAGAGTTAGATATGGTTAAAGAAAAATTATCCTTCAAAGCACCTTTTCCTTTATGCAGCTTTTTGCTTTAGTGGATACACAGTAGTTTGTTTCTATTTCGAGAAATTATACCCTCTCCAGTTATTTATGAAAAGAAGGCAGTTAGGGGCACGGTTAGCACACGGTAGTAATGCCCAGTGCCCTGGTTCAAATCCGCATCGGCTAACAAAACCTCTCAACCAAACTTTTCATCCCTACGGGTCGAGGAACTGGTACCAGACATGTCTGGGAGGCTCCCTGCATGAGACCTGGGAACGTCTTACTATGGCTATCCAAGAATTGCAGATAAAAATGACTCGACTAGCATTCAACACAAATCATAAGAAAAACCAGATTTCTCAAACAACAGCAGAATTCACACGTAAGGTCTTCGTGGATGATTGGTGAGAAGAAGCGAACCGAACTAAGTGTCATTGTCTGCACAATATGTGGTCCTGGTCCAAATGAAAATTGAAAAAATATCACTGTTATTTATTTGTAAAACCAAGCAGATATTTCAGTGCGTTAACTATTATCAAATGAACAAATGGCTGGACAACAATGAAAATTTGGCGAATAGGTGACGCGGGACGCATCTGTAGGAAACTCACATGCGGACATTTTGTTTACGGCTTTATTAGCATTGTTCATCTACGCAGTCTATCCACTGCTGAACTAGTGTGCATGTTCGTCGGCTTACAAAGTTTACTGAAATTTGAGTAGCTATAATGCACTACAATCTATCGTCGATAAAGGAGAGGAAGAAAAAAGGAGAAAGAAGAGAGAGAGAGAGAGAGAAAAGATGGAGAGAGGGATCGAGTTGTTAGTTTATAAATATGTGGGCTTTCTACAATTTTCTCACCAAAGTCCACTAGATAAGGTAAAAGTCGTTTTTTCTTTATGGTGAACTTCTTGTTTGTGGTTTTTCTTGCTTACCATGAACGTTGGTGGTAATCAGCTATTTTCAGAAGTGGTCAGAGACCTCCGGATGGATTTATGGCGCCGTTGGCTTGGAATATCTTGTCCGATTATTATAAATCACTAGGCAGCGAATAACTTCAGTTCACTGACATCTACGCATGACATCTACGTTCCCTCCTTTTAAGACTTTCTATAACTTTGTATTTTAGTAAAAAAAAAAACCTTCATGTTGATAACGGACCATGTGATCCTCCTTGAACCCTGTGGAAAATATCTTCCAAGGCTGTTTAATTTTTTCATGTGTTCTCTTTTCAAGTTGTTTAATTTATTTACTTTCCACCGTCCCGGTTCTGTTCTACACTGTCATCGTTAGATTTTCGTTTTCATCTCGATTCGAAGGTTGTTTATAATCATATCATGTTAATGGATTTCAATAATAGAGATCTAATCTATGGCGAACACATTTTTTCACCGTTTGTGAGGTCATTTTAATGGCTTTTAGACAAATGTGGCACTCTATCATCTTGCAATGTAATCGAAGCTTTCCATCTTAACGCAAAACATTTAGCAATGTCGTCATAGACCTGAATATCGTCGATAAACATAGTGCTACAACTACCACCACAACCCAACATTTTCAGGCTAGAATACAATACGTGTACCGTACCAACATAGGATGACGTCATCGAGTTGTTAAGACAATGTAACTCTTCTGGCCGACTGTTTACAAAACAGCTTTCGATGATTGAGCACAATTTACAGTTTTCACTTTCATATACGAGAAAAGCTAGTTGACCAGTTGTTGAAAAAGGTCCTCCGCCTAATTGGTGTACGAAGGTGAAATTTGTTTACAAAAAGAAGACTTGTTTTTTCGTAGAGAGCCTTTGGTGTGATTGCTAAAGAAAAATTTGTAAGCAAAGCCTCAAAATGTTCACAGAAGAGCACGACGACTAGTGAGATATAATAGTTATACGATGCTATTCATATTCTAGAGACTCAAGCATCGTCAATATTACTTATTACTTGAACGGCCCGCCTTCACTGTTGTGTGGTCCCCAGCATATTCACCATTTTTCGGAGATTTGCTGGCTACGCCATTGTGGTTTTCTGGAATCAAGAGGTCAGCCTTGTCATAATCTGCCACAAGTTTTCACCACCACTGGCAGTCGCAGACCTTGTGGGTCAGGGAGAGATTTGTCACCATGCGACTTTGATCTTAAGACGGTGGCGAATCCTGGTATTGGTTTACTCTCAGTTAGGCTTCCTGATGGAAACACTGGACTCCTTCTCAGCTTGGGAGACCCTGCCGAGGGAACGAACCCCCCGGTTGTACATAGCAGTCCGACACCCAGGAGCACCTCCCAGCCACGATGAGGCGGTAAACCGTTGAGAGGTCGTCAATATATATATTATTCTTCCTTAATCCAATTTTGAAAATCCAGAAAAGTCTTAAGCCAAACAATGCATATAGCACCATTACAAAGTACCTATAATTTCATGGCAACAACCGCAGAGAACTAACATGACTCCAACCCGAAAGTTCAAACATCACGAATAGATAGAAGTAGTTAAAAGTTTAAGGTTTAGGTCTACAAATGAAGGCCAACTCATCAAACATCATCAAACTATTGCTGGACATGTAAAGCTGTTTGGAAGACATCTTTCTTCTTGTACAAGGACATACGTGAGACAGAAAAAGACGAAAAAATGACGTAATCCTACAGTTAGGTTTTTAAAATTACAAGATGGGAAGGTTACAACACACCTCACGAGACTGACCACGACGGAATCGCATTCGTTCTTGGTAAGAATCTCTTAACTGAGACGACAGCATGCATCAAATTCGGTACAATCACAAGGCAACATACCCGCCAAGGTTTGACAAGTATCCCACCGAGTTATTCCTCGGATTTATCAAGAATGATGATTCCAATGTCGTGAGTTTTCGGCACAAATACTTGAAATTCGGGAAGAGTGATCACCTCGCCTTCATCGCTGTTGCAAAAATGACGGATCTAAAATTTCACACGGGTTAAAAAAAAAGAATACGATAGTACGAAATCAGATGAACAACAATCAGATTTAGATATGTTTCTTGGTAGCGATGCTTAGAAACTTTCTCATACCTCGCATGGAATATTCTCTAATCCTACTTATACCCTTTCAATGTTAACAATCTCCCCATAACAAACATAATTAAAACACCGCTCTACCTGAAAAGTATAAGTAAAGGTGGCCCCTAACTTCGATTAATCAGTTTCACAATTGTCTCCATCATTCTGTTCTACCTCTTCGCCTTATCTACTCTCACCATAATAAGCAGAAACAAAATCATGCTTAGCTTAGGAACATGAAATATTAATTCCCATCAATTTCTACTGAGTTAGGCGGTACATTTGGCACATGAGCTAATCAAATAAACTCAGTGATGAATGAACATCCACTGATCGCCCTCATATGAGGGATCTCGAGGCAGTTAGTCGCGAGGCAACGTGGCGCATCCCCAGATGGCGGACCAAAAGCGACCTTTGCTTCCTTGAGACGCAGGTGGATCCAGGGGATGGACTCCCCTGTTTCTGCTTCGCCGATTTGGAGCATACTTTCTGTATTTGCCAGGCGTATCCATGCATGCGTGTGTGGGTGCGTTCTCGCTTTATGCGGATTGTATTCTACGAGTCAATTCGGCCAAAAGCCTGCAATCAAGTGACAGGGAAGTATATGGGAGGCGGTTAGGAGTCGCCTCCAACAAATAAGCTCCATGTCCACTCTGGGAGAGCCTGCCAAGCTACCTGTGGGTATAACCAGCCCCTACTTTCAGAGCCCAGCAAGCTATAAGTGGGTATCAAATATGCTAAATACAGTAAAAAAAAAACGGGCCTCATTCCCCTGACTCCGAAAGAGCCCCCCAGTTTCGCACCGTTAGGTAGGACGAGTACGGAGAGGCTGCTGAAATCTCAGGGCCAATTGAAGCTGCCTGGATCAAGAACTATGGTGACGATCTGTACCTACAATGCACGTACACTTGTATCCGAGTCCTCGATAGAAGACCTGCTCATGCAAGCAAGAATGATAAGGCACGACGCCATCGGCCTGGCCGAGACGAGACGATGCCACCCATTCAACGTTGTCTATGACACTGGAGAAGAACTGTTCCTCGCAACATGCGACAGTAGAGACGTAGGCGGTGTCGGCGTTCTCGCCAACACGAGTTTGTCTATGAACATAGATTCATTCGAACAGCTTACAACCCGAATCGGACGTTTACGATTAAAAAGATGTGGATCAGCACAGGCTTTGACAATCTTCGTCGTTTACGCAGCAACATCAAACTATGACGAAGGAGAAGTCGAAGCGTTCTACATGGACTTGGAGAGGTTCTACAAAGAAGACCATACATTCTTCAAGGTCATTATTGCAGATTTCAATGCCAAGCTCGGACCAAGAAGATGGCTTGAGGAACGTCACATTGGGACCCACAGATTAGAATGGTACGAACAGGGTGAGCGGCTCTCTGAGTTTATCATGGCGACCAAGACCATCCATGGCAACTCGCAATTCCAGAAGCCTCACCGTCAACGATGGACGTGAGAATCTCCCAATGGAGAGTACCATAACGAAATAGACCACACCACACCGAGGTTATCACACCGAGGTTTAAGGAAAGTCGGTTTCGAAGTATTAATACGCTTTGTGCCAGCTAGTAACAACACCGACTTCTGCACGATTGCGCGATGATATATGTCCGGAAGAAAAACAAGTAGTTACCAACGGATATTATCATTACATCCACCATCAGCATCGTGTATAAAAGGGCATCACTTAATGAGTGTGCCTCATTCGAGGAGACGGACTACTGAGGAAGACCTGACTCGACACGAAAGCGAAGCCGCCAGATCGAGACGAACAGCAAGCACGGACCGTCGACTCGGATCATCATCGGCTCTGATGAAGACGAAGACGTCGAAACGTTAGCCGGTAACAAATATTTTTATCAACCTCGTGTAAGCTCATCAAAGAAAGAATACATATTGATTATGCTCCAGTTATGTCTATCCAGGTTGGGAAATCAATATGATGGACCACTTAGCTCCAGAGCTGAGCAGAAGGAAACGAGCGGCTTGGGGAGCTTTCAAGAGCATCGAGGATGTAGTGAAGAGATCAAAGAACACCCGACTCCGTGCCCACCTTTTCGACTCAACGGTTCTTCCTGCCCTAACGTATGGGTCAGAAACCTGGTCGATGAAAGATCACTCAGCGTTATCGATCGCGCAGTCGAAAGGACGATACTAGGAGTATCCCGTTTCACACAAGTAAGGGATGGGATCCGAAGCTCCGACCTACGTCAACGATCGAAAATCAAAGATGCCGTTCTACGCGCCAAACAGTCGAAGATAAAGTGGGCCGGACACGTAATGCGTATGAATGATAACCGATGGACAAGAGCTGTTAGTGACTGGATTCCTCGGGATGTCAAACGTACTGCAGGAAGACCACCGACCCGATGGTCAGAGTTCTTCACGAAAAGCCTAGAAGAAAGATATGATGCTCGACGAGGCCCTAAAGCGAGCAGAACCCACTTGGCTACTCTTGCATGCGACAGGGAAAAATGGAGGATTTACTGGCGACCGCTCGAGTCACTCGACGATCAACGGGACTACAGGTGGTACAGGTGATACAGGTGATGAATGAACATAGTTCAACGGCGCAGCTCCACGACTCATCCACAAACCATCGTTTTAGTTCAATCATCCTCACAGCAGGAAACCTACCAATGAACTCACATTAAATCCACAAGTGTAAATTCAATACAGAACGAGAAAAACGCTCGCCGCTCGCTAAAGCCTTTTAACAAAAGCTTGCTATTGCCTTGTGGCTAACCTACAAAACCAGGGCGACATAATAGCTATGGTCTTGAGGCCCATCTAAACACAACATGAAGACATAATAAAAAATGAAATAGGGTTGCTTTCCAAAGCATAGGAAGGAAAGGAATCAAATGGGATAAGAGAGGATATACGGCAAGAGGGGAAAAAGGCGACAACACGTAGCTACAACAACTCAGAAGGTTTACAGGAAGTATTCAGAGATAGAACCTGTAACAAGAACGACGAGGACCAAACAGGACATGGAAAACGGAAGAAACCTTGGAAATCATCGAGAAATATATGAAGAAGGAAGTAGGAAACAAAGTTGAATGAGCACCAGATTTAAAAATTTAGTTTAAAAACAATCTCTCACGGAATCCGTTATCCATAATATCGTGTTGGGAACGGGAACCCAAAATGGTGAACGACTTAGCTCCAGTATTTAGCTGGAGAAAGCAAACGGCTTGGGAAGCTTTCACGACAATTGAGGATGTAGTGAGAAGACCCAAACTGTCCAAGATAAGGTGGGCTGGACACGTGAACCGTCTGAGCGACAACCGATGGGCATGCTCCGTTAGCGAGTGAATTCCTCGGGGTGTCAAATACACACCAAGAAGGTTCTTCACAAAAATCCTAGAAGCAAGTTCGTAAAGAGAGCAGAACCCACTGGGCTACTTTTGCACGCAACAGCGAGAAATAGGTCTACTAACATCCGCTAAAGTCAGTCAATGGGATAACAGATGATGAAGGTGATAATACCCTCCGTCAGTAATTTACTGCTTTTTTGATGAGCAGGGACAAGGTTGTTTTTGCAATATTTACTCACAATTGCTGATACTTCGGCTCTCTCGCCTTCTTCAGAGTGGGAAAGGTGGAATTGAAACGCAGATTACGCAGTCAAACATTTTCATAACCCAAGAAAAAACTTTAAGGATAAATTTCATTCGCGCTTTACAGCAACCGAGATAAAGTCTGCATCTCTTAAAGTTTCTTCGATGACAGAGCTGAAGATGCAGCTGCAGGTACCTTATCTTACGAAATAAAATGTAAACAAAACTAAATACCTAAATACCAAAATCTTAACTAATATTTTGGTACATTATTCCGAATCTTCACAAGTTGCCTTCTCTATCGCAGCATGCTCAGCGGGAAAACTGGGCATCAGCCAACAGTCTATACTCTCCTCCGCCAAAACTTGATAGCGAATAGGATCACATGTATAAGACCTGGTCTCAATCCAAAAAAAACTCTCGCACGTACAGAGCCAACAATCTCCACTCGTAAACAAAGACCGATCAATCTTTTTTTCCCACGGCTGGTCCTACTACAATACTAATCACAATTCATATATAGGCGTGGGAAACGCACTGGTCAAAAATCCTATGAAATAATATACTCATGGTTTGTAGTTCGACTCCGTTTCGTGCAAAACTTCCTATCCCTCTTGTTTTGAGAAATTGGTACTCGACTTAACCGGTAAGAGTTTCCTCCGATCCGTAAACGTTGGCGACTGTCTCTGGTGAGCATTTAGGAGCGCCCCAAAACACCTGCCTCATAATTTCTAAAAGATTCTGCCGAATCAGAATTCAGTAACGTGCATGAAAGAAGCAAAATCCTCGACTAGCAAACGAACACACACGCAAATCCAAACACCTTCGTCGATGGCAGTTGCGAAACAACGACCCGTATTGTGAGATGATGCCCACCATATTTGGCACCATTTCATGTAAATGAATAAACGATAAATAATTCGCAATGTTAGCCAGTTCAAAGTATCCACATAGAAACATGTAATTCACTCCTGATTTGCTGTCCTTGAAGATCCAGGTGTCATGAAGGAAACACCATCTGATCAGTCATCGCTGATCCCATCTTATCAACAACTCCCAGCTCTTAGCCCGATTCACTTTCTTCATGCTCCTTCATTGTCCTCATACGAGATTTTGGAATTATTTAATTCTGTTATCCTTTGTGATCGTTAGTTTTCATCATATTAACGAGTTCCCCTCATTTTGGGAGACAAGAGGGGAGGGGAGGGGGTTGGAGATGGATTTCACAATAAAATACTTAAAACAAGATCGTTTTTTTAAGTTTGCTGAAATAAAAGTTCGTAGCTATAGATTTTTGCGAATAAGACAAACATTTTCTCCTTCTAGAATAACGAATTTTGAAAAGCTCGTATTTTGGGTAACGAAACGATTGAACAAGTAGGATTTCGTCCAGGAAGACATGACAGTATCCCAATGGTAGGACAAAGAGAACCCTCCCCTTAATCGTTGAGGATTTCCACTTTCACATTGCTGTTTAAAAATCTTGGATTTCCAGTTCCTCTCTTGACTTTTTTGAAACTTCTAACTTTGAATAAAATTTCACATAAAGAAAAGACATAGGAAAAAATACATTTAAGCTTTCGAAGTGTCTTAGTTGTTGAATAAATGTCGGAATTTATCAGAAAACCAACATCATCAGCAATGTGTTAAACCAATAACGCTTTAGGACAGAAGCTGGTTTTTGGCAAACCGCTAAAAGTTTTTCGACGATTAGAACAGCTGAGAAGAGAAAAACGCCGTCGGCTCATAGAAGAGACTTTGTTCTGCCCACTTAAGAATAAAAATAAAAAAAATAAAGGATAAAGCTCTCGACGCTGATCAATCCCTGAGGGATGCGCCATGCATTCGACTTCATAAAGTATCGTTGCAGGTGATTGAATGCATATCTGGCCTTTACAATGACTCTCGGTGGCCTGCCGATGTATCGAGCCAATGCTGCTATCCTCCCAGACAAATCTGGTACCAATTTGCCGATCCCGGAGGGATGGAAGGCTCGGTGGGCCATGGGCGCAGGAATCGATTACACGTGCGTACAGCAGTGGCGCCTCCAACCACTGCGCCACACGCACCCAGGAATAAGAATGGCTCCGCAAAACTGTTACTTGACTTTTCAATTTTTTTGACTAGTCTGTTTAGTTTTTTGCAAAGTCAAAATAATATTTCCGGAAGAAATCAGCATGGCATTTAAATTTTTAAAGTTACAGTGAAGTCACGGCAGCCATAAACATCAGCAACGTATCTGGGGAGATCATACTCCAGTGGACAAAATGTTGCTTCTTCAATTGTTTTCATGCTCGAAATGCGGGTCCCGACAAAAAAAGGTGCGTAGACGTTTGGCGGCTTCCAGAAAATCGGGATTTCATTTTAGTAAAACAGGAGAGCTTTCAACCTGCAGCAAAGACTTATAGATTTTAAATCGTTTTAATGCCTCGAGTTAAGCTCGCTTAGAGCAAGGTCATACTGGTAAAAATTTGAAAGCGGCCCTTATTTCCGCAGCGTGTGAGTAGAAATCAAATCACGTCAGATCTTAAGTAATAAAATTAAGTCCTGACCAATAACTGTTTGTTATTCCATTCTCAATGACCACAGAATCCCATATGTGTTGCAGAATCTACTTACCAAATGCTGAATACACTGAAGCTAGATGGTGGATGAGTTCTTTTCTCAGGAGAGAGTTTGAAATGTTCCAAAAATATAGATCAATTTACGGAAGAACTTAGTGGACACGTAGGAAACAAAAAAACGTTTAAATAACCTTTAAAAAACGTCAGAAAAACTAAACTACAAAGTAAAAAATGTACAAGAAAAGGAGAGTGATCATCCACTGGACTAGGATGGCAGACCAACCGCCATGAGTTCATTTCAATTCAAAAAGACCGTGGCGACAAGGCATCCATCAGTTACGTATAGCAGCCAAACAAAGTCAGTTATTGCTCCTTGAACGTTAAAAATAACCAGAGTTAAGGCGGACAGAGGAGAGGAAAAAATAAGACGTATTTCATTGCGAAGAAAAAAGAAATGAGTGTAGAAGTGCGATCAATAGAGAAATAAGGCAGAATGAATGAGAAATGAAAGCACCAGTGAAAGCTCAACTCAATGAAACACACCTATCCTCGCCTACAAAACACAAAAGGTGGGCCTACAAAAGGTGCGCTGTTATTTCAGAAAAACGGATATTTCGAAACTGTCATCCGGGTGGTCAAAAAAGAAGAAATCGTGAAACTATAGAATCTAATTCCTGTAAGGAGATTATTTAAAGAATTTAACTTCGGGTGCTAATATGCAGATTTGTCTTAAACCAAACCTAAAATTGCCGTCAGGCTTTATTTCTTCCATTTCATAACCAACTTTTCTTATTGCACTGGCCTTGGACTGGATGAAAGGAAAGAAAAAAAAACGAGAAGAGCAATGAAATCACAAAGACTTCACGCAAAAGTTATGTGAATACCTCGACATACGGTTCCGGCTTATTGGATAGTCCAGGAATCCAGTCGAAATCGTCACCACATCCATCCAGTTGAAATCGCCCATCCTCTGACGAGAACGTTACACTAAATGCATAACTCTAATGAACTTAACTAATCTATCTCACATCCCAGCAATCGTTTCCCGCCAAATTAGGTCTGGATAGTGTTCCTAAGTAACCATATGTCACAACAATAAATTTATCCCATTAGCAGTTCCATTAAAGCTGAGGAGCTTGAGTTCCCTTTTCTTTCATACGAAATCCCGCCTAAGGGTAAATCTCGTCAAGACAGTACTCAGTGGGATAAGCCAGTCTATTTTGTTCTCACAAACAATAAGAAGTCTACTGCAACAAACAAGGGGTGCTCGAGGAGCGAACATATTTAGCAGTGTGCGTAGAAATCACTCGAAGGTTAACGGAAATCTGTAGACGGTTTAAAGGTGATTGTAACCTCTCAGCATGTAAAACCAACAACATCTGTTGTTTTAACACACCGGCAACAACATTCAATTTCCGATGACGGTCATTTGGACTTTTCACCCAGTCCTATGCCATGTGATGTACATACTGAGCTCAGTCTATAAAGAATAAAAGACAAAGCTTATGGCGTCAACTAATCCCTAAGGAATGTGGCCTTTTCCTGTATCTCTGTTATAAAAGTCAGCAACGGTAATCACACAGTGGTGCGGTGAGCTGGTATGATACTGTACGCTACCGTTAGCAGAATCTTACAACATAAACTTATCTGTGCATTTCAAGTAAAGGTGAAAGTTGTAGATATGAGGTGGCCTACTGAAGTGTTAAGACAGTGTAGTCAACGAAGCGGAAATAAGAGGAGAAACCCATGATGGAACGAAGGAGTCAATTGAACTGAAGTGGTTAACAAAGGAAGAAAAACCACAGCTATATTCGTTTCGTTAGATGTGTTACCTCTGAAAAAACGAGGATCTATCACCGAAAAAGAGCTTTTCTTGTCCTTGATAGGCCTTCAATCGCCATTCTACAGTATGCTCGGTTTCTCGTAATGAAGAAACTACTGTGAAATGTCGCTCGATTTTGGCAGTGTAACAGTACTTCATCTACAGTTAAGTGAATCGATGCTACTCACCCCATGAGATCGTCCGGATCGATGAACTGAAGTAGACCGGTAGCGTCACGATCCCACACACGAAGCTTCAAACACATATCAGAAATTTGATGAATTAAAAGACAAATAAGCACAGTAGAGATCGCCTTTTTTGCGCATTCAACTTAATCCTAACTATCTTCAACCGTAGTAATCGACTGTCCTTAATCCTTCCATCTAAGCCGCACAGAAACGGTTCTAGAAAACGGGGAAACAATGTGATCACCACTAATTAGACAGTCATGCACCTGACCAGGGGATGGTAATATAATTAGGGTTAAATGATTGAACGAGCTAAATAGATTTTGCCTCGCATTCATTCAGAAGTATAGGTACTAAGAACTGCCCGAATATTACCAGTATAACTCTGATTTTGAAAAATGAAAGCCGAAATATTTGTGAAACAGCCACAATGATGCTGAGATATTTGCAAAACTCCGGACCGCAGGCGTCTGTGGTGAGGAACGAACGCGCTATTGTCCTTTCCTAGGAGTAACACGTTCACCATCACACAATGCGGGTCCATCGTTTCGCCTGTCTCTCAACTACTTCTATCGATCACTCCAAATCGTTGAGAGACAGGCGACCCGAAGAACCCACCCGGAAAGGAAAATAGCGCGTTCGTTCGCCACCGCAGAAACCTACGGTCCGGAGTTTTGCAAATATCTCTGCATCATTGTGGTTGTTTCACAAATAATACCCCGCCATAAAATCTTGTAAAAGGCAGTAAATAAAGAGGTCAACAGAAATATCTAGCAAACATTGACGATCAAACAGGACTAGGAAAAAAAGCCGTTAGTATCGGAACCAACCTCAACGTTCAGATTTTTTGCGGAATCGCGTTCGCACTGGACACGTCCTACTACCCAAACGCACCCTTTTTCAGCGAACGAAAGATGAATCAGAACACAAAGCAAGAGAAAAACCATCTGAAGCAAACTTTTGCTAACTGTTGTTGATGAAACGGTATAAACAATACATTTCATAAACAAAAAGTACACTGACCGTGAGACCCACCCACTAAGCAGCAGAACTATGCCTTTTAGAAACAGTGTACGACAAGGATGATTGCCGATATCGTAGCCAACTAGCATCGTAGATCAAATGGGGCTCAGCCATCATCGTTTCAAATTTGCTCACGAATTCATCTTTCTTACCGCATTGGACCTAAGAGGATAAAAAAAGCAGGCGGCGAACAATCCCAGAAGGATGCGTCGTGCATTCGACTTCATCTGGCATCATTAGAGGTGACTGAATGCTTATCTGGCCTACACAATGATTCGTGGTGGCCTGTCGATGCATCTAGCCAGTGTTGTTACCCTCTCAGACTAATCTGGTACCAATTTGTCGATCCCGGACGGATAGAAGGCTTGATGAGCCTGAGTGGAGCGATCGAACCCATGTGTATTGCAAAGCACCTCTAACCACTGCCTTCCGCGCACCCTTAGCCCATCAGAAGTATAAGAACTAAGAACGAAAAAGTATAGGACCGGAAAGCAGAAAAGACGTTCCAATAATCCACTAACTGATGCAGTGTTACAATTCCCATTTGAAGGCAAGCTCGAATAAATTTTTTCATCCCTTGAACAGTTTCCGGTTCGCATAACTCAACTTTCTCATGTCCATATCTGTTAGTAGCTTTTACAAAATGTTCACAAACAGCGGTCACAAATAAAAGTGTACTGGCTCTGTGAGTGATCTTTCATCTTGCACACACAGCGACCAGGTTTCTGGCGCATACGTTAGAGAAAGAACTGTTGAGTCGAAAAGGTGGGCACGGTGTCAGGTGTTCTTTGTTCTCTTCACTACACCCTCGATGCTCTTGAAAGCTCCCCAAGCCGCTCGTTTCCTTCTGCTCAGCTCTGGAGCTAAGTCGTTCATCGTATTGATTTCCCGACCTGAATAGACATAAATGGAGCCTTCGGGGATATTTGTTCCGTTGAGCGTGAATGGGTCAAACGAAACCAATCCGTTCTTCATGAACATCGTTTTTGTGAGATTTAGTCGAAGACCAATCTTTCCACACGCTTTATCAAAGTCGGCAAGCATTCGTTCCGCTTGGCTAATGTTTAGTGTTATAAGGACGATGTCATCAGCAAAGCGAAGATGATGTAGCTGCCGACCATCGATTTTCACTTCCATATTAGCCCACGAAGAATATTTATGTACTGAGTAGGGACTCCTTGACTGCCAAGGGCTTTCATGACTGCTTCTATCTCAGTTGAATCAACGGCCTTCTGTAAATCGATGAAAGTGAGACAGAGCGGTTTTTTGTACTCTAGCGATGCTTCAATGAGCCTTGTTATCGTGTGGATGTGCTACATCGTACTAAATCCTTTTCGAAACCATGCTTGCTCACATAGTTCTCCTTCGTCCAGTGTTCTGTCATACCTGTTTAGGATGGCTCGAACGAAAAGTTGTAGACGACAGAGCGCAAGCAGATTGGGCGATAGTTGCCGATATCGTATGGGTCACCATTCTTGGACAATAACACCGTCTTGCTGGTCTTCCACTGAGTACAGACCTTGAATTCAGACAGGTAACGTGTGAAGAGTCGAGCCAGTGTGTTTACGAAAACTGGCGGAAGGTCCTTCACGTGTTCTGGTCTTATCCTGTCCGGATCTGGTACTGCTCGATTTTTCACCAACGAAATGGCATGTCGGATTTCGGGAGGAAGAACTGGTGGTACAACATATCCACCCTCCTTTATTTCATATGACGGGAAGTAGATGTGGCTATCGAAGAAATCTGAGTAGTAGACGTGAATGATTTTCTTCATTGCCTTTCTGGACGCTGTAACTGTTCCGTCTGGGCGTCGGAGTGCAATCATCTTCGTTTTGTAATTGGCGAAGCTTCGGTGGGCTTTGCGAATGCTTTTCCCAGCCTCTGCAGCTTTGACCGTCACTTCTACTCTGATCTCATTAAGTTCTTCTTTTATCGCCTGTCTGCATTGTTTTGTAAGTTCGGAAGTTAGTTCGCGGTCACATGCAGTTCGCGCGATTCCACGCTGGCGTATCAGCTCGAGTGTTTCTAGACACAGACGTGTCTTAGTGACTTTCGAACTCTCAGCTTACATAGCGCTAACGTGAAGATGTTAAATGAGCTGATCGTATTCTTCGTCGATGCTATCAACAACGGTATCTTCCCAACAGCCGATCAATGAATTGAATAAGTCCCAGGTTGTAGTGGCTCTGGGACTCCGGTTTTTAAATTTAGCAACTTTTTCTCCTTTCTGCGAGAAATAGAATCCAGCGAGATGGAGACGGTGGTCTGCTTCCGCGTAGAATTTTGGGACAACAGCGACATCGGTTAGGCACAACCTTCTATTAACTATGATGCGGTCTATTTCGTTATGGTACTCTCCATTGGGAGATTCCCACGTCCAGCGTTGAGGGTGGGTTCTGGAATTGCGAATTACCACGGATGGTCTTGGTCGCCATGATAAACTCAGAGAGCCGCTCACCCTGTTGGTTCCATTCTAATCCGTGGGTCCCAATGTGACGTTCCTCAGACGATCTTCTTGGTCCGATCTTGGCATTGAAATCTCCAATGATGACCTTGAAGAATGTATGGTCTTCTCTTTAGACCTCCTCCTGGTCCGCATAGAACGCTTCGACTTCTTCGTCTTAGTTTGATGTCGTCGCGTAAACGACAAAGATTGTCAAAGCCGGTATTGATCCACATTTTATAATCGCAAATGCCCTATTCGGGTTGTAAGCTTTTCGAATGAGTCGACCTTTATGGACAAACTCTTGTTGACGAGAACGCCGACACCGCCGACTCCTCTACTGTTGCATGTTCCGAGGAACAGTTCTTTTCCAGTGTCATAGACAGCGTTGAATGGGTGGCGTCGTCTCGTCTCTGCCAGGCCGATGACGCCGTACCTTATCATTTTTGCTTCCATGAGCAAGTCTTCTATTGAGGACTCGGATGTGAGTGTACGTGCACTGGTACAGATGGTCATCATAGTTCTCGATCCAGGCAGCTTCCATTAGCCCTGAGATTTTAGCAGCCTCTCTGCACTCGCCCTACCCAACGCTGCGAAACTGGGGACTCTTTCAGGGTCAGGAAAATGAGGCCCTTTTTTTTACTGTGTTTAGCATATTTGATATCCACGTATAGCTTGCTTGGCTCTCAACGTGGATGCTGGTTATATTCACGGGTAGCTTTCCAAGCTCTCCCAGAGTGGACATGGAGCTTATTTGTTGGAGGCGACTCCTAACCGCCTCCCATATACTTCCCTGTCACTTGATTGCAGGCTTTTGGCCGAATTGACTCGTAGAATACAAACCGCATAAAGCGAGAACGCACACACATAGGCATGCGTGAATACGCCTGGCAAATACAGAAAGTATGTGCCAAATCGGCGCAGCAGAAACAAGGAGTCCATCTCCTGGATCCACCTGCGTCTCAGGGAAGCAAAGGTCGCTTTTGGGCCGCCATCTGGGGATGCGCCACGTTGCCTCGCGACTAACTGCCTCGAGATCCCTCATATGAGGGCGATCCAGGTTGATTATTACTAAAAATTGTAATTTTTTTGTGGGAGATGTGAACGTTTGGAAAGCGTGGGATAATGCATGGAGGATCATAAATGGTATGGAGCGGATGTGGCGCATTGGTTAGGGGCGACCTGCAATACAGATGGCATCGATCCACGCCCACCAAGTCTTCCATCTCCCGAGTTCTGCAAATTGGTACCAAGTCTGTCTTAGAGAGGAGGAGCACTGAATCGGTACATCGGTAGGCCACCGCGAGGCATTTTATAGGGAAGGTATTGATTCAATCACCTTCAACAATGCTTAATGAAGTCGAATGCATACCGCATCCCTCAGGGATTGATCAATGCCATGCGCTTAGTTCTTTTTATTTTATGACAAAGATACGTGGGATAAAAAGCACAGAAGTCAAAAGAAAGGAACACAGAAAAACTGGATTGAACAAGAAAGCAGGAAAATTTGCTGGGCGTGTACATTTGTCAGGAGAGTCGCAGAATCATTGTACGAATGGCGGAAAATTGAGCGCTGTCCTATGCATCAGTCACAGAAAATAAGGACTCGCCATCGCAATTTGTTACAACGGCTGAATTAGTTTAAAAATAATGAGGTTTTAGAAAACGAGAAGATGGAATATGAATCAGAAGGGAAGTAGGGCTGATATTCATACATGGCCATATTCCACAATGATGGGTAACAACACCACACACTGGTTTGCAGCGTTCTTGTGGTTGCTGAATGCCTTCGCATCTGATAACGGACATAATTGACTGAAGAATCTAAAGAAAGGATTCTTGCTCGTATGAAAGCCAAGAAATAACTTATTAGCACACCGTGCTGATCCTAGCAACCCTGGTGATAATTTGTCATCACTGTAGCGGTCTAGCGGTTGGAAGCCTTGCAGACATGTATAGGAAGAGTTCCTCCTTCGCTCCATTGAAAGACAAGTGATAATACCGAGCAGATTGATTGACTTCTTTTTAAAAGCAGCAGTGAATAAACTAAAGATGTGGCGAACAATGTGAGACGACCAGTGCTTCCCGTTGAATAGCCCGAATAATGTGAAATGAAAAAAGTGAAATTTATTTTTATTTAAATTTTATTTTGAAATTTATTTATTGACTTGCTACTACTTCGAGATATGTACCATTAAACTGTTACAGTTGAGGAACTTAGGGAGTTCGAGTCATTTTCATGCACGGCGATTCTTTTCCATTCCATACTCATGAGAAATGATGGATTGAAAACCTATTGAATAACATTCACTTTGCCGAAAATGAAACCTATGACGGACGAAAAACAATGTGATTAATAGGAATTGAAACGAAATCCTGAGAATGAATGCAAAGATCTGGAAAGAATGTGTGTTCTGAGTTTTGTTTTGAGTCTACAGTCTAAAGACAGGTTCGCTACTATTTCTCATTTGAGCACCACAGGTATAGAATGAAGACATTCAAATATGTGAACGACAGGTGCTTACAGTTGCCGAGCCTTCCAAATCACAATGTTAAAACGTCTATAAGTAGAGCAATCATTACTAATTCGGCCTATGTACGACTTCATGGATGAAGGAAGGCATTTCATTACCAATAATCACGGCAACAGTCCTCTCCTAGCTGAAAAATTTGGGGAGATCGTGCAGAACAGAAAAAATCTTATTATCACACTTACATGGATACTTGGACGTCCCGTCTTCACTGGCTGTGCGAACCCCTGCATAATTCCATTGTTCCGAAATTTTGCTGGTTCAGCCGCTGTGATTCCCTAGAGACTCGTGGTCAACATGGCCGACGCTTTTCTCAGGCCGTTTTCTCATTAGGCAGTCGCCGCCATTGTGAATCAGAAGGAGATTTGCCACCATGAGAACAGTTTGATATCAGGAATGTGGTGGTTCTTGGCATTGGTTTACTCTTCGCTGGGTTTTCGGATAGAAATCCCGGATTACTTGCCAGCTTGGAAGGCCCGTGTGGGTGGATGAATCCCATCCCATCGTACATCGCAGTCTGTCACCCAAAACACCTCCCAGTCACAATGAGGAGGTAAATTTTTAGGAGCTAACTTCATAGAAAAGACATCAATATTTATTTATTATTTATTAATTTAATTATTCATTTAGTAGCAAAAATTCTATTTGTTTAATAATATGAAGCCTCCACATTATTACTCACCAAATTCGTTTACTGTGCATTCTGCCAGGTATATATTCCTGGACCTCAATGCTTAATTGTTGCGTTGATATTCTGTACGCAAATGTTTGACTACCCAGGCTTAAGGGAGGTGTAACGACAACTCAAAAATACTTGCGTTGTAGAACACACACAACAACGAAACTTTATTGTATCATTGTTCTGGAACATACCCCTCCCATGAGTTCTTGATTAAACTCTTTAGAAAGAACCATCGAGAACTCAAGGAATGGGAAGTATAAGAAATATTCTCTATCCCATAGAAACTTTGTAAGTAGTGTTCCTGATCAGTCAATACAAAGTTATTAGTAGTACAGTATTTACACTACGTTCCGTTCCGGTGGATTTTTCACTATTGACGTTCCGGTGGATTTTTACTTTTTCAGAAGGTCGTATTCATGTCCTGAGATTCTATGCTTCCGATTGGTCCGTGAATGCTTGTTTATTGTCTATATACCTCACAAAATTGTGCAATCCGCCCTAACAACAAGAACGGAGGTTGCATGAAGTCGGGTACGAATTGCGTAGCCTCATATAGGATATGATGTTCCCAATCTCTTATACAGCCAGCAACAACTAACGCGTTAGAGAGACGTGCAGACTACTCTGTGTCCGTGTAAAATAATACCCAGATGGTAAACTTTGAGTTGAAAAAAATACTTCAATAAATCCGCATTTGACAAAGATATAACGGAGGCAATTTTGAAATAAATGTCACTATCCTCGCATTGTAACCTAAAGCATCGAGACTTAAGCTCTGGAATTGTTTCTCACAAATTCCAAAAACACAAAGATGAACCTACGACCGAAGGCCCCTGACGTCGCCGCATACCACGAACTTATTTTTGATGACAATCAACCACATTCCTCGCCTATGTCTATGCAAGCTGTGCGCCAGTCTCTCTAAATGAGCAGAAAAGCGGAAGACTCGCGGAAAACAGCGCCTTAACAAAATAGCGCTTCCTATCCGACCGAAATGTAGATATCGAATCATTTTGTGAGAGAAACTGTTCGCCCGAGTAGACCGTGCATCAATTCGGCTTTTCCAGGCTCTGAAGTAGTTGCAAAACTCCGGACCGCAGGTGTTTGCGGTGGGTATCGAACTCGCTACTACCTTTCTGGAGGTAATATCATGCCTTGCCATTAAAAAGCATTGGCGAAAAGTAAAAAGTGACTAAATTTAAAGCTTGATATTTCCAATGAGGGTAGAGAACTGCTCTATCGAATTATATGTAGTACTAACATCTCTTCCGGCGCTGAAGAAGGCGATGTCTTCGAAACACTAAGGCCTGGCAAGCAGGACGTGTTAAACACTCTGTATTAGCTCATCAAGAGCAGCTTGTATGGTCAATGACTTAAAACAAAGAAAAATAAAGTAAAAAATGAAGAAAAATAAAATGACAGTGACAGTGGCAAAGACAGCAGGCTTACAACCATCTGTTATTTCTCATTATAAAACAGATAGATCACCGTGTCCTGTCTTATACTTACTTATTAAAACACATAAGTTAGTATCAGCTGATGATCTTGCGTCAACCAACCCAACATCCTTCAAGGTTAGACCAATCATGAGCTGCGTAGATGGGCCAACAGAGAGAATAACATGGTTTCTAACTTTAATACTCAGCCAGCTGCTTAACCACATTCTAGCTCACCTCACGAACACCCAAATGCTCTTAGAACGTCTACGTAATGCGCCTCATAATAACGCGTACGTGATGGAGTCTTTCGATGTTTCTGCGGTGTACACCAACACCGGTATCGAATGACTCCGCAATGCAAGCCATCCAAGAACTTCTTGTTGAACATGAAGGAAGAGTAAAAATGAATGGCTTGTCCATCCATCAGCTTATGGCTCTCTTAAAGAAGTGCCTAAACTGCTCGATCGTCAGATGGTCTGGGAAATGTTACGCGCAAATAAGAGGGTTGGCAATGGGACAGCGGTTGGCACCAAGTCTTGTCATCGCATTCATACCTAGAATAGAAGCCCCAGTTATCGAACTCCGGCTGCTACTCTACTGCAGATACATGGATGACTATTTTGTCATTTTCACTACTCAAGAGGAGATGAACAAATGCTTTGAGTTATTGAATAAGCAGTCTGAGTACATCAAGTTTACCTAGAAGAAACCGAAACAACTAGCTTCCATTTCTTAACATTCAAGTGAACTTATCAAGTTATCAAGCGGTTACATTACAAAGTGGTAGTGAAAACAAAGTAACAAAAACATCCTCGTTCATTTCCTTTCTTCCCATCCTTCACACACAAAAAGGGTGATTGTGAGAAACATGTTTCGAACAGCCACCTCCGTATGTACGAAGAAGGGATTAAAAGAGGAATCGAGCGACTTGGCTCGATAAATAGCCATCTCCAGTGGCTACGAAATGGTAACCTGACGAGATATGTTTAAAAGGAGAGCGACGCCCCAAGACCAAACACTTGGCTAAAATCAAATCCCGTTTATGCTGCCCCTCATTAGCAATGAAGTAAGCGTAGCTATAAAACGGCGCCTAAGAAGCGCAGGTCTAGAGGAATCGGTTGCGATAGTAGAAATACCCCCCGTCGTCAGTTAGTTCGTAACCGCCTGTATGATCGCCTATGCGAAACAACAAATTGCGTAATTTGCCCTTACGGCAGTGACGGTGATTGCATGAGTTCAGGTACGATATACCTGATTTCTAGCAAGGATTGAGGGGATGAATATCTTGTCGAAACGAGACCTTTATGTATCCGCATAAAAGAACACCTAGATGGCAAACGAAAAGCAAAACAAGGGACGCCACTAGGGACGCATAGGATTCAAAAGCATAGCGGAGACAATTTTGATATAAAAGTCACTATTCTCGCACAGGATGCCAAAACACCAGCGCGCAAACTTCTTGGGGCTTTTTGGATAAATGCCAAAAAACCTAAAATGAGCAACAGGGAGGAATGCCCCGTGATCTCGCCAACTACTTTCGTATCGATCGTCGATGTGGAGAGGTGCAGTCGTCAACCATATGCGACGCTGATCAACGGCTCCTCCACAGTGGAATTAGAAAAACGGTGGGTTTTTTCGAGAAGCCGTTGACTGCTATTTGTTGTTTATGCTGTTTAACAACATCACGACTCGATGTTTTTCTTCGATAAGCAGACACGAGGTTGTTATTATAGAATTTATTAGGATACAATAGCTGACGTTTCGGCGGCTTCGCCTTCTTCAGAGCCTGGAAGGGTCAAATTGAGATGCGATCTACTCAGCTAAACACTTTCATAACCCTGGAAGATAAAACCTAACAAAGAGATTTGCACTCGTATAAGAAACAGCTTTATTTAAACATCTACCGTTTATTCGCTGTAAGTATTTAAGTTAGTTGGTGGAGAACAGCCGCACAGAATTCTACATGGGCGAGGACTGTGCCTGTGCCAGGTCATTGGATTAGTCTGAGGTATGGCGCCAGGTCACGCGTGATGACAAAACACTCCTCCTTGCGGTTTATTCTTGAATTTTTGGAATTGGTCCAAAACGCTTCACGAGTTTTACGCGCTGATGCTTTCGATTCGTGCGTGACGATAGTGACTCCTACTTCAAAATCTTCTCCGTTCTGTTCCTGCATCCTGTCCGCGCCCAGTGGTTTTGTTTTAATTTAGATTTACCGACTATGTGTTCTTCTATGCAGAAGCAGGACGCTCCACCCGTTTCGCCAACGTATTCGTCGCCGCACGCTTATAAGAGATCAGATAGACTGCACCCGAACTCACGCAATCACCGTCTCTACCGTTAGGGCAAATTATCCACTTAGCGCCATACCTCAGGCTAATCCAATGACCTGACATAGGCACAGTCCTCGTCCATGTATTCCTTTGTGTGGTTGCTCTCCACCAGCTAACTTAAATACTTACAACGAATAAACGGTAGATGTTTAAATGAAGCTATTTCTTGTACGAGTGGAAATTTCTTTGTTAAGTTTCATCTTCCAGGGTTATGAAAGTGTTTAGCTGGGTAGATCGCATCTCAATTTGACCCTTCCAGGCTCTGAAGAAGGCGAAGCCGCCGAAACGTCAGCTATTGTATCCTAATAAATTCTATAATAACAACCTCGTGTCTGCTTATCGATGAAAAACATCGAATTTCAATCAATGCCGAGGTTAACAGAAAGTCGGTCTTAGGTACTTCGCGACTGCTGAGAAAGAAAACGACGCATTTATAATCCAATGCCGAGGCTAATAGAAAGTTGATCTTGGGGACAGTGGCAGTGTTATAGACCATTCGAATTCACTCATGAAAATATAAAGCTTTCGGCGCGACCAATCCGAAGGATGAACCATACATTCGACTTCATTAAGAATTGCGAGAAGTGATTGAATGCATATCTAGTCTTTACAATACTCGCGATCGCCTACAGCTGTATCGAGTCAGTGATGCTATCCCTCCACACAGGTCTGGTACCAAATTCTCCACTCCGGAGAGATGGAAGGCATGATGAACCAGGGAAGCCGAATCGAACCCGTGTGTATTGCAGAGCGGCTTTAACCACTGCACTATGCACGCCCTTTTCTTCTAATTCTCCTGCGATCGACACAAACGCCTGATATATAATTTAAACAAAACAAAGAATTTAACAAGTAAGGAAAATTTAGCAATATTTATTCAAGAAAAATGGTCAAACGATAGTCATGTGGGTAGTGAAAATTAAGCCTATTTAACCGTAAAGGGGAAAAGTGATGCGATTTAAGACCTTGAAAACTTAGCAATCCTATAACACGGCAGAAGTAAGTGAGCTGAAAGATACTTCTTAAAATGCACTCCTAAGTATAAACAAATCAGATTTGGGTTGTAAAAATGCACTACATGAAACAATACGATAAGAGAACAAACCAACACCGCAGTTTAATGTTTACAGACCAAAATCAAGTGAACCATACCAACACAGAATGACGTCATCGACATGTTAAGAGAATGCAATTCTGGACGAGCGTTCATAAGCAAGTTTTTAATAATTCACTACGATTTACAGTTTTTACTCACATATATGAGAGAGGTTAGTTGTCCAGTTCAATAAAGTCCTCCGTCTAAGTGATGCAGAAAGATGCAATTTGTTTACAAAAAGAGACCTGATTTTTCGTAGACAGCCTTTGGTGTGGTTGCTAAACAAAAACTTGTGAGCATCGCCTTAAAACGTTCACGGAAGAGCACGAATACTAAGCTATAATAGTTATAAGAAGGTAATCATATTGAAGAGACTCTTAAGCATCGTCGTCAATATTATTCTTCCTTAATCCAATCTTGAAAATTCAAGACAGTTTTAAGCAAAACGATGCATCTCGTTCTCCAAAAAAGCATCTATGATTTCATGCCAACAACAGCTGAGAACTTCTCACATAACTCGCACTCGAAAGTTCAAACTCCACGAATACACAGAAGCAGTCAAAAGATTTAAGATTAAGGTCTACAAATGAAGGCCAACTCATCAAATTATTGTTGCATATGTAAAGCTGTTTAGATGACATCTTTCTTCTTGTACAGGGACACAGGTAACAGAGAAAAAGACGAAAAAGTGACGTAACGGTAGGTTTAAGGTATTAAAGTTACAAAATGGTAATGCTACAACACGCTTCATGAGACTGGCCACAATGGAAACCACATTTCTTACACTTCATTCTCTTTTGGCAATAGTAGTACTATGGTATCTTCATTCTTTCTTGGTAACGGTAATCTTAACTAAAAAGCCGTTACGCCACAAATTCGACACAATCACAAGCAAGATACCCGTTCATGTCTGAGAAGCAACCCACCGAGTTATGCTTTGGGCTTATCAAGAATGATGGTTCCCATATCGTGAGTTTTCGGCACATATACTCGAAATTCAGGAAGAGTAATGACCTCGCCTTCATCGCTGTTGCAGTAATGACGGATCTGAAATTTCACAACGAGTTAAAGATAAGAACGTAATAGTAGGAAATATCAGACAAATAGCCATGAAATCTAAAAATCCTGTTTGGAAGCGATATTTAGAAACTATCTTACACCTCGTATAGAATATTCCCTATTCCTACTTATACACTGCCAATGTCTCCCTATAACAAACACGTAATTAAAATACCATCATTCAGTCCTACCTCTCTGCCTCATCCACTCTCGCTAGAGTAAACAAAAAGAAAACCACGCCTGCTTGACGACAGTAAAATATTTATTCTCATGAATTTCTACTAAACTAGCCGATACGTGTGGTGCATCAGCTAATTAAACTCAAAGATGAATGAACTTAGGTCAATAGCGTAACTCCACGGCTCGTCAAGCACTACTTTCTCCGCCCGACTATCCTCAAAGCAGGAAGCCTACCAAAGAAGTGAGCTCACATCGAATTCAAAAGTGTAAATTCAAGAGACGATGAGAACAGCGTTCCCCACTCACCAATTCCTTTTAACACAAATATGCTACCGTTATGTGGTCCACCTACAAGACCAGGAAGACAATAATAAAAAAGGATAAAGCTCGGTATTGATAAGTCCACGCATTCGACTTCAACAAGCATCGTTAGAGGTGACTGAATGCACATCTGACATATACAGTAACTCGCGGTGGCGCACCGATGTTTCGAGTCAGTGCTGCTAACCACCCAGTTGTACTAAACTGCCGACCCTGCATGGATGGAAAACTTAGTGGGTCATTTTCGCGGGGATCTATTTCGTGTGTGTTGTAGGGTGCCTCCAACCACTGCGCCACACGTGCTTCGCGAACTCAGCTATCTCTGTATAAATTTGAAAACGTCCGTTATTTTCGCAGTGTGTGAATAGAAATGAAATAAAGTAGGAATCTAATTAGTAGAACTAAATTCTGACCAGTACCTAGTTTCTATTTCATTCCCAATGTCTAAAGTAAAGATATGTACTCTATATACGTTGTAAAACCTACTCACTAAATACTGAAAACAATAAAGCTGAATGGATGGATGAGTCCTTTTTTCAAGACAGAGTTCGAAAAAGCGAGGAGAGAGAGAGAATATAAAACCCCCAGATGACGTTTAAAAAACGACAGAAAAAACGAATTGCAGGGCAAAAGCACAACAAAAGGGGGTGATCATCCAGTACAGACATGGCATGACCTTCATAACCATTAGCCAACATGCATGCTACTGGATACGGCTCACTGCTTGGGGTCTAGACCTTGAAGCCCGAGCCTTGACTCTGCAGCCTATACCACATGCTTGGGTGTAGCCACGCCCACTAGCACGATCATTTAAATTCTGACGAAGCCTGCGCATCGCCGGTGCCTTTCCATCAACCTTCACAAATTCATTTGCTTCATTCTTCAATTCATTTTTACATAAACAGCATTTCTTAATTACTCATATCCTCATAAACTTGCTGCACGATGCTGTACATTATTATCAATGCAATTTTTTGGATACAAAATCCCACTGAACCATCCCATTTGTAATTTATTGTACATAGTCTGGTACATTTCTAGTCTCAATGCGTTATTGTTTAAATATTATGTATAAGGGCTTGATTACCCACGTTTGAGGTACTCTACCCTGCGAAATCTCCATTCTCATTGCTAAAGCATTCTCTATCACATGTTTGCACTTCGCTATAACGTATTTCATTGCAGAGAGGATAGGAATACAAGTGGAACAAATATATGAATAAGATAGAATGAATGGGAAATAAAAGAACATGAACTCATTTATTCTTATTTGAACCAGTGAAAACCACACTCAATGAAACAACCCTAAGCTTGTCATCGAAATGCTGCATTATTATTTAACAAGACTGATAATTCGAAACTGTCAACCTCGTTAAAAAAAAACTGAAGTATGTTAAAAACCTATTCATTAAAGGAAATTATCTAACGAACTTGATTTCAGGTGCTTGTTTTTAGATTTGTCTTAAACTGAGCCTAAGACTGCTGTCTGGGTTTACAAACGTCCACGTTTATAACATGAAAACTAACCTTTCCTATTCTTCCATTTTATAACCAACTTATTACATTTATTTCGCTTCAGTTAAATGAAAAGGAGGATTTAAAAGGCAAGAAAATAGAATTGGAATTAACGAAAACTTCACGTAAAAACTACTCGAATACCTGTACATACGGCTCCGGCTTATTCGACAAACCAGGAATCCAGTCGAAATCGTCACCACATCCATCCAGTTGGAACCGTCCATCGTCTGTTGAGAACGTTACACTAAATGTAAAACTTTAATTAACTTAATTATTCTGTCTCCCACTACGCCAATCGTTTCCAGTCAAATTGGGAATTGATGATATTCCTAAATGGGCATACGTCATAGCGAGAATTTATCCCATTAGCAGTTTCCTTAAAGCTGAGGTGTTTGAGCTTTCTATTTTTGATCCGAAATCCCATCTAAGAGTAGATCTCGTCAAGAGAGCAGTCAGTGGGGAACTCCAGGCTCTCTTGTCCACACAAAAAGTGAAAAAAGGCACTACAACAAAAAGGGATGCTCGAGGGACGAACAGGTTTTACAGCGTATGCAAAGTTACTCGACACTTGATGGAAATATGGAAACTGTTTGAAGGTGATTCTAATCTTTCAACATGCAGAACCAGTAACATCTGCAGTTTTTATAAACACTTTGGCAGCAACACTAAATTTCCGATGGCGGTCCCATCGCCTTTTCACCCAATTTTACCTCATGTCCTGTATACACCGAACTCAGATCATAAGGGATATAGCAACTATCCTCGAAATAGATACTACTTCTTCCTATTACTGCATGTTTCTGTGGCAAGGATCATATTTTTGGTCTCTCAAGTTGCCTGGCAAATATCGTAGTATGTAAATATATTGATCGCATCCTAAGGAACTTCGTATCACCTGTATCACCTGCAGTCCCGTTGATCGTCGAGTGACTCGAGCGGGCGCCAGTAAATCCTCCAATTTTTCCTGTCGCGTGCAAGAGTAGCCCAGTGGGTTCTGCTCGTTTTAGGGACTCGTCGAGCATCATATCTTTCTTCTAGGCTTTTCGTGAAGAACTCTGACCATCGGGTCGGTGGTCTTCCTGCAGTACGTTTGACATCCCGAGGAATCCAGTCACTAACAGCCCTTGTCCATCGGTTATCATTCATACGCATTACGTGACCGGCCCACCTTCTCTTCGACTGTTTGGCGTATAGAACGGCATCTTTGATTTTTGATCGTTGACGTAGATCAGAGCCTCGGATCCCATCCCATACTTGTGTGAAACGGGATACTCCTAGCATCTTCCTTTCGACTGCGCGTTCGATAACGCTGAGTAAACTTCCATCCTGCTTACGTAGCGACCAGCTTTCTGACGCATACGTTAGGGCAGGAAGAACCTTTGAGTCGAAAAGGTGGACGCGAAGTTGGGTGTACTTCGTTCTCTTCACTACATCCTCGATGCTCTTGAAAGCTCCCCAATCCGCTCGTTTCTTCTGCTCAGCTCTGGAGTTAAGTCGCTCATCATATTGATTTCCCGAGCTAGATAGACATAACTGGAGCATTCGGAGATATTTGTTCCGTTGAGCGTGAATGGGGCAAACGAAACCGATCCATTCTTCATGAACATCGTTGTCTTGAGATTTAGTCGAAGACCAATCTTTCCACACGCTTTATCAAAGTCCGCAAGCATACGTACCGCTTGGCTAATGTCTGGTGTTATAAGGACGATATCATCAGCAAAGCGAAGGTGATGTATCTGCCGACCACCGATTTTCACTCCCACATTATCCCATTCCAATGCTCACATGACGTCCTGGAGGACGGCCGTAAATAATTTTGGCGAGATTGTATCGCATTGCCTAACTCCCCCTTTGACGCCAACGTTAATATCATTGTAGAATGGTGAAATTTCAGTTGTGAAATTTTTGCACAGCTCACGAAGAATCTTTATGTACTGAGTAGGGACTCCTTGACTACCGAGGGCTTCCATGACTGCTTATATCTCAATTAAGTCAAAGACCTTATCTAAGTCGATGAAAGTGAGACAGAGCGGCCTTTTGTAGTCTTGCGATACTTCGATGAGCCTTGTTAACGTGTGAATGTGGTCCATCGTACTAAATCCTTTTCGAAACCCTGCTTGCTAGCACGGCTGTCCTTCGTCCAGTGTTCTGTCAATCCTGTTTAAGATGACTCGAGTGGAAAGTTTGTAGACGACAGACAAAAAGCAGATTGGGCGATAGTTGCCTATATTGTGTAGGTCGCCATTCCTGAACAACAACGTGGTCTTGCTGGTCTTCCACTGAGTAGGGACCTTGCATGCAGATAGGTAACGTGTGAAGAGTAAAGCCAGTATGTTCACGAGAACTGGCGGAAGGTCCTTCAAGTGTTCTGGTCTTATCCTGTACGGGCCTGGTGCTGTTCGATTTTTCAATGACGAAATGGCATGTCGGATTTCGGAGGAAGAACCGGTAGTACAACATATCCACCCTCCTTTATTTCATATGACGGGAAGTAGATGTGGCTATCGAAATGAGTAGTATGAGTATGAGTAGTAGTCGTGAATGACTTTATTTATTGCCTTTCTAGACGCTGTTTTGTAATTCGCGAACCTTCGGTGGGCTTTGCGAATGCTTTTCCCAGCCTCTGCAGCTTCGACCGTTACTTCTACTCTGACCTCATTAAGTTTTTCTTTTGTCGCCTGTTTGCATTGCTTTGTAAGTTCGAAAGTTAGTTCGCGGTCGCCTGCAGTCAGTTCGTGCGATTCCACGCTGGCCTATCAGCTCGAGTGTTTCTAGAGACAGACGTCTTTTGGTGACCTTCGAACTCTCAGCTTACATAGCGCTAACGTGAAGATGTTGAATGAGTCGAACGTATTCTTCGTCGATGCTATCAACAACGGCACCTTCCCAACAGCCAACCAATGAATAGAATAAGTCCCAGTTTGTAGTGGCTCTGGGACATCGGTTTTTAAATTTAGCCGCTTCTTCTCCTTTCTGCGAGAAATAGAATCCGGTCTGAGTCCGTGTAGAATTTTGCGACAACAGCGATATCGGTTAGAATGATGATCTTGAGGAATATATGCTCTTCCCTGTAGACCTTCTCCTAGTCCGTATTGAACGTTTCGACTTCGTCATAGTTTGATGTGGGCGCGTAAACGACAACGATTGTTAAAGCCGGTATTGATCCACATTCTATAATCGCAAATGCCCTATTCGGGTTGTAAGCTTTTCGAATGAGTCGACGTGGACATGGACAAACTCTTGCTGACGAGAATGCCGACGCCGCAGACTCCTCTGCTGTTGCATGTTCGGAGGAACAGTTCTTCTCCGGTGTCATAGACGGCACTGAATGGGTGGCGTCGTCTCGCCTCGGTCAGGCCGATGACATCGTACCTTATCATTCTTGCTTGCATGAGCAAGTCTTCTATCGAGGACTCGGATGTAAGTGTACGTGCATTGTAGGTACACATCGTCCCCATAGTTCTTGATCCAGGCAGCTTCCATTAGCCCTGAGATTTTAGCAGCCTCTCTGCACTCGCCCTACCCAACGCTGCGAAATGGGGACCCTTTCAGGGTCAGGAAAATGAGGCCCTTTTTTTTACTGTGTTTAGCATATTTGATATCCACGTATAGCTTGCTGGACTCTGAACGTGGGGCTGGTTATACTCACGGGTAGCTTGCCAAGCTCTCCCAGAGTGGACATGGAGCTTATTTGTTGGAGGCGACTCCTAACCGCTTCCCATGTACTTCCTTGTCACTTGATTGCAGGCTTTTGGCCGAATTGACTCGTAGAATACAATCCGCATAAAGCGAGAACGCACCCACACACGCATGCATGAATACGCCTAGCAAATACAGAATGTATGTACCAAATCGGAGCAGCAGAAACAGGGAGTCCATCCCCTGGATCTACCTGCGTCTCAGGGAAGCAAAGGTCGCTGTTAGTCCGCGGTTAACCCCCTATCCCTCACCTGGGGATGCGCCACGTATCCTCGCTACTAATCGGCGATGCCTCATATGAGGGAGATACGTGGAAGGAACTTCGTATAGAGAATTTCTCTATCAAGCAGAGAATTTTATATCTACCTATCAGACACATTCAATGGGTCGATGGAGACGGCCTTCGTCACAGTGCCACACTAGACACAGCATCTCGTGGCCATGAGTCACACCACCGGGCATGCTGTTGGGTACGTCTCATTGCTTGGGGAACGGACCCCGCTACCCGGGCCGTGACCCTACCACCAATGACTCGCTTGGACGTAGCCACGCACGGTTAGCACCGCCCTCTTTTGGGGAGGGGGCTTCGGAGCTTCTATTGAGTCTGAAGTTCGACTTCATTGCCTGATTCTTGCGTGAGTATTCTTCCATCGTTATTTCTGTTGTATTCTTGTTACCTTTATGTATATAAAAATTTAAACCCAAGTTTGAGTGTCGAAAGATTGCCATGTGTCAACTATGGAAAGTCCCGCGTGGCGTCTTCTCACGAAGTCGAACATTCTGCTTAAAGCTAGTGGTTATTCGGTGTCGAGAACTGACTCGAAGGCATGTATTCCGCTACCAACTGCGACAAGGGATAAAAGATAAAGCTCTCAGCGTCGAATGTTCTCTAAGGGATGAGTCATGCATTCGACTTCATCAAACATTTTTAGAGGTAAGTGAATGCATATCTGACCTATGTAATGAGTAACGGTGGCCTAATGAAGTATCAAATCAGTGTCCAACAAGCGGAAATATGTGAAGCAAACTGTGATTACATAAACGAGTCTGTTAATTCAAAATGATTAACAAGGAAAGAAAAACCAACACATTATCGCTAGATGTGTTAAAAAGGATAAAACTCTCGGCGTTGATCAATCCCTGAGGGATGCGTCATGCATTCGACTTCATCAAGTATCGTGGGAGGTGATTGAATGCATATCTGGCCTTTACAGTGACTCGCGGTGGACTGCCGATGTATCGAGCCAGTGCTGCTATCCTCCCAGACAAGTCTGGCACCAATTTGCCGACCCCGGAGGGATGGAAGGCTTGGTGGGAATGGGCGCATTTCACGTGCGCGCCATAGTGGCGCCTCCAACCACTGCGCCACACGCGCCCGCTAGATGTGTTAACTCTTAAAAAAACATAAGTCTTCCTCTGAAAAAAAAGCTTTCCTTTACTGATAGGCCCCAACCGTCTTTTTATTTTACGTTCAGTTTCTACAATGAAGTCACTGCTGTGAAATATCACTGAATATTGGTAAAGTGTAACAGTACTTCATCTACAGTTAAGTGAATCGATGCTACTCACCCCATGAGATCGTCCGGATCGATGAGCTTAAATGGTCCGGGAGCGTCACGATCCCATACTCGAATCTTCAAACACATTTCATGAATTTTGTGAATTAAAATTCAATTAAGCACGATAGACAACATCTTTTTCGATTGTTCAGCCTATTCTTAGCAATCTTTGATTGTATGAATCAAATACCATTACACCTTCTAACTCACATAGAAACAGCTCTCGAAAACTCTCACGAAAACCTTGTTGCCTTCAAAAGAAATTACTGTACTAACGGCGAAACAATATGATCAACACTAATTAGATTGTAATGTATTTCGCTATGAAAAAAGATGAAGCTCTCGATATTGATCAATTCCAGAGGGGTGGGCCATGCATTCGACTTCAGTAAGCATCAATGGAGGTGATTAAATGCAAGTTCGGACAACAAATTATACAATGATTCGTGATGTTCTATGGATGTACCGAGTCAGTGCCGCTATCCTCCCAAACACGTCTGGTGCCGATTTGCCGACCTCGAAGGGATAGAGGGCTTGGTGTGTCTGGGGCGTGGGGATCGATCCCATGTTTATTGCAGGGCGCCTACGACCACTGCGTCAGACGCCGCCTGTACTTGAGCGGGAGATGGTTGTATAATGAGTTTCCAATACTTCGAAGGTCCAAGCAGGTTATGCCACAAACTTAACCAGCAGTATAGCCACTAAGAACTTCTCATTGATTATTCGAGATCACAAGTCTGCTGTTGAGCGTGAAAATCGAAGTATCTATGAAATATTGACGATCAAACAGAACTAAGAAAAAACATTTAATGAAGCTGAGATATTTGCAAAACTCTGGACCGCAGGATTCAGGGACTCGTCGAGCATCATATCTTTCTTTCAGGCTTTTCATGAAGAACTCTGACCATCGGGTCGGTGGTCTTCCTGCAGTACGTTTGACATCCCGAGGAATCCAGTCACTAACAGCTCTGGTCTATCGATTATCATTCATACGCATTACTTGTCCAGCCCACCCTATCTTCGACTGTTTAGCGTATAGAACGGCTTCTTTGATTTTTGATCGTTGACGTAGATCAGAGCCTCGGATCCCATCCCATACTTGTGTGAAACGGGATACTCCTAGCATCGTCCTTTCGACTGCGCGTTCGATAACGCTGAGTGATCTTCCATCCTGCTTAGGTAGCGACCAGCTTTCTGAAGCATACGTTAGGGCAGGAAGAACCTTTGAGTCGAAAAGGTGGACACGGAGTTGGGTGTACTTCGTTCTCTTCACTACATCCTCGATGCTCTTGAAAGCTCCCCAATCCGCTCGTTTCTTCCGCTCAGCTCTGGAGTTAAGTCGTTCATCACATTGATTTCCCGACCTGGATAGACATAACTGGAGCATTCGGAGATATTCGTTCCGTTGAGCGTGAATGGGGCAAACGAAACCAATCCGTTCTTCATGAACATCGTTTTCTAGAGATTTAGTCGAAGACCAATCTTTCCATACGCTTTATCAAAGTCCGCAAGCATACGTTCCGCTTGGCTAATGTCTGGTGTTGTGAGGACGATATCATCAGCAAGGCGAAGGTGAAGTATCTACCAACCATTGATTTTCACTCCCATATTATCCCATTCTAATGTTCGTATGACGTTCTGGAAGGTGGCCGTAAATAGTTTTGGCGACATTGTATCGCCTTGCCTAACTCCTCTTTTGACGTCAACGTCAATATCGTCGTAGAATGGTGAAATCTTGGTTGTGAAGTTTTTGTACAGCTCACGAAGAATCTTTATGCACTGAGTAGGGACTCCTTGACTACCCAGGGCTTCCATGACTGCTTCTATCTCAATTGTATCAAAGGCCTTCTCTAATTCGATGAAAATGAGACAGAGCGGCCTTTTGCACACTCGCGATACTTCAATGAGTCTTGTTATCGTGTGAATGTAGTCCATCGTACTAAATCCTTTTCGAAACCCTGCTTGCAGAAAAAACAGTTCTTGGTAGTGGAACCAACCTCAACGTTTAGATTTTTTGTGGAATCGCGTTCGCACTGGACACGTCCTAGTATCCAAACGCACTCTTTGCCAGCGAACGAAAGTGGAATCAGAAGAACGCAAAGCAGAAGAAAGACCATCTGAAACATACTGCTGTAAGCCCTTATTGATAAAAACAGCATAAATAACGCACTTCATAAACACAAAGTACGGAGACCGTGAGCTCCACTAAGTAGAGGACTACGTTGGAATGGAAGGCTTGGTGAACCTTGAGCACGGAGATCGATCCTAAGTATTTGGTATTGCGCCTCTAACCACTGAACTACACACACCATCAGAGCCGACGAGGATCACCTGCATCACCTGTAGTCCCGTTGATCGTCGAGTGAGTCGAGCGGGCGCCAGTAAATCCTCCATTTTTCCCTGTCGCGTGAAAGAGTAGCCCAGTGGGTTCTGCTCGATTCAGGGACTCGTCGAGCATCATATCTTTTGTCCTGCTTAGGATGACTCGAGGAAAAAGTTTGTAGACGACGGGCAGCAAGCAGATTGGGCGATAGTTCCCTGTATCATGTAGGTCGCCCTTCTTTAACAGCAACACGGTCTTGCTGGTCTTCCACTGAGGACGGACCTTGCATTCAGACAGGTAACATGCGAACAGCCGAACCTGTGTGTTTACGAGGACTGACGAAAGGTTCTTCAGTTGTTCTGATCTCTGAATTTAGCTGCTTTTCCCCTTTCCATGAGAAATAACATCTTGCACGAAGGAGGCGGTGGTGTGATCCCGTGTAAAATTTTGGGACAACAGCGACATGGGTTAGGCAAAACCTTTGGTTTACCATGATGAGGTCTATTGCGTTATAGCACTCTCCACTGGAGGGATTCCGCGTCCAGCGTTGAAAATTTTGTGAGGTTGGGCTTTTGGAATTGCTATGTTCACGGACAAACTCTTGTTGGCGAGAACGCCGACGCCGCCGACACTTCTACTGTCGCATGTTGCGAGGAACAGTTCTTCTCCAGTGTCATTGTATGTACCAAATCGGCGCAGCAGAAACAGGGAGTCCATCCCCTGGATCTACCTGCGTCTCAGGGAAGCAAAGGTCGCTGTTAGTCCGCGGTTAACCCCCTATCCCTCACCTGGGGATGCGCCACGTATCCTCGCTACTAATCGGCGATGCCTCATATGAGGGAGATCCGTGGCCGACGAGTATAGAATCCGAAAATAGAGAAGATGTTCCACTAATCTGCCAATTGCTGCAGTGTTACAATTCACATCTGAAGGCATGCCGGAGCGAATTTTCTCATCTCCTCAACAGTTTCCGGTTCCCACAACTGATCCACCTCATGTCCATAGCTGCTAGTCGCTTTCACAAAAAGTTCACAAACAGCGGTCACATATGAAAATGTATTGGTTCTGTTCATCCAATCGGGAAGAGCTGGCCCATTCCAGATTGATTATCATTAAAAATTTCAGCGATCATGAGACGACATGCTAAGTACTCAACACAATCATCATCACCTACGTCATCTACTTACTACGTATCTATCGTCTTTACCCTGATATTCCGATACATTGCAGATTCTTTACGACTGGTAGCTCATGGAGATGATTCAAGCCTATACAACTCAATTCCTAACCAATAGCTGACTGTTATTTCATTCTGAATCGTAATAGTGATTTAAAGTTATCGTATAGGTTTGGCGGATATCTAAAAAAAAAAGCACCGATATGTGTAGAGACACTCCATAGAACCTTAACGAAAGTTCACAGCAATATAGTTGTATGGGGTTTTTCTCTTTTGTAAGAGCTATGAAAGTTTGGAAACCATGGAATAATACAGGGAAAATCGCAAATGACATAAGTCACGTGTAGTGCACTGGTTGAAGGATACAGATGGCTTCGATCTATCGATGCAGGTCCACCAAGCCTTCCATCTCCGGAGTCCTACAACTTAGTACCAGACTTGTCTGAGAAGAGACCAGCACTGACTAGGTACATCGGTAGGCCACCGAAAGGCATTTTATAGGCCAGATATGCACCATTCCAATCACCTCCAACAATGCTTAATAATCCCTCAGGAATGCGTTATGCATTCGCTTAGCTCTTTTTATTTTATCATAAAGGATGTGTAGGATATCAAAAGTACAGAAACTAGCGAGAAGGAACACAAAAAAATGAATTAAATAAGAAGGTGGGACACCTTGCTGGGGCGGATATTGGTCAGGATGAGTCACACATGAATCATTGTGTGAATAGCCGAAAATTACGAGTTGTCCGATGCGTCCGTCACAGAAAATAAGGACTCGTCGTCGTAGTTTGTTACAACGTGTAAATCACTTCAAAAATAGTGAATTTATTAAAAATAAAAAGATGGAACTAGATCAAAAAGAAAGTAGAGGATATTCATGCACAGCAACATCTAACAATTATGGGTAACAACACCATACTGTGGCTTGTAGCGTTCCTATGGTTGCTGAACGTTTCTGTCAGTGATACCGAACATTACTGACTAAAGAATCTAGAAAAAGGAATCTTGCTCACATGTAAGCCAAGAAATAACTTATTAGCACACCGTGCTGATCCTAGCAACCCTGGTGTTAAATTCTAACCAATAGAGTGAACTAGTTCAAGTAGTCTAGTAGTTCAAAGCTTTGCAGACCTATATAAGAGGATTTATTCTATCGCTTCATGGAAATACAAATGGGAACACTGCAGAGCACTGAATATTGATTGGCTCCTCTTCAAATGTGGCAATGAAGGAGCCGGAGGTGTAAAGAACAATGTGGGTGCCTTGTTACCTCTTGAATAACCCGAATGAAGTGAAATGAGCTGACAAGACAGATCTTTGTAATGCAGGCAGTGGTGGCTGGTCTAGCAATGTATTGCCTTGCTACTACTTTAAAATATGAATTGTTAAAGTGTTACAGTTGAAGAAGCACGGGAGTTCGAGTCACTTTCATGAACGGCGTTCCTGTTCCATTCTCTATTATGAGAGATGATGGACTGAAAACCTGTTGAATAGCATTCACCTTACCGACAATAAAACCTGTGACCGACGACAAACAGTATGAATAATAAGAATTTCAGTAGAATGTACAGACCTGGAAAGTACATGCGTTTTGAGGAGGTCATCGTACCGTCTAAATGCAGGGTCGCTTTCCGCCAGTATATCCCACTTGAGCATCACAACTACTTGGATACTTGGATATTTAGGCGGCCAGTCCTCACTAGTTGTGCGGACCACAGCATAATCTCCATCTTTCGGAGTTTTGCTGGCTTAGCTATTGTGTTTCTCTAGAGTCCCAAGGTCAGTCTAACAAAAGCTGCCCCAGATCGTCACCACCACACACAATCGCAGCCCTTGTGGATCAGGAGATTTGCACCATGAGATTAGTTTGAGAGTGGTGGATCCTATTATTGGTTTAGTCTTAACTGGGCTTTCGGATGGAGACGTCGGACTCTTTCTCAGTTTGGGACGCCCTGCTGAAGGGATGCCCACTTGCACATCGCAGCCCGGCACCCAGGAACACCGAACACCACCCAGCCACGATGAGGCAGTAAATCGTTGGGAGAGACTTGTTATCTCCTGCGAGAAAAACGTAAAGTACTTTCTCAATTATTTCATCCTGTTGAAGTTCCAGTGAACAACACGGGAAAAAGGGCGGCATCACACCATGGGAAAGGAAAATAAAAAAGAGATTATTATGACGTTTAAAGAGTCTATAACTTAAAAACCTGTCAGTTGATCGAGAACATGGAAATGTTGTGTATGATAGAATCGAAAGCAGGAACGGCTGCGTACAATCGACTCAAATCACCGCCGCTTTGAAGGATTCGAACCGTCAACTGGGTAAAAAATTTCTACCAACCTCGTGTAAGCTGAATAATCCAAGAAAATATATTGACGTACAGAAAGCTACAAGGCGATCTCAAGTGCGAAAACACTGTAAAGCATGCATGCCAAGTTGATTAGAACTATTTTCAATCGCTGACGGAAAGGTTATTGTTCAGAATCTTTTCTATAGCGACCATATAAAGTGCAGCGGTTGGAAACAGATTTCAGTACAGCACAGAACAGTAAAGTATGGTAGCAGCACAGTACAGTACAGTACAACACAGCACAGTGCAGTAAAGTACAGTACAGTACAGTACAGCAACAGTACAACTTTCAAACCAAAATGCAGGAATTGTTGACGGTATGTAATAATAGCAACTTCTAGGCAATGAGTGCCTCTTATGTGTAGGGTATGCATATTTTAGATTGTTAAATAAATACTGAAATAAAATTGAAATTAAATGACTATGCCTTCCATCTCACCAGGGTCGGCAAATTGGTACCAGACTTGTCTGGGAGGATAGTAGCATTGGCTTGATACATCGGTAGGCTACCGCGAGTCACTGTGAAGGCCAGATAAGCATTCAATCACTTCTAACGATGCCAGATGAAGTCGAATGCACGGCGCATCCCTCGAGGATTGATCAACGCCGAGAGCTTTATCCTTTTACCTTTTTAAATGAATATTTTTGAGAATAACACCAGTCTAAGCATCGCTAAAATGTTGTTTCAATAAAACAGAGAACTGCAAAAATAGACGGTGTTGAAACACATTTATGACCGCACACTCTCTGAACAGCGGGCCACTCTGAAGAAGTCTCCTCAAAGATTTAGCATCTTTTAATAAGCAAACCATGTCCTTAAGTATCCAACTTCAATGTTCATGCATAGACCTCTCCATATCTTTCTCATCAGTACCATTTTCTGTGCTGGGCAAACTATTCAGTAGCAACATTTCGACGAAATGAACTCGTTCGCATAAGTTTTTTGTAAACCATAAAGTATACTGAACAGCTTTTCAGGGCCCACGACTGGAACAAAATCCGTGCTAAGCAGGCTGTTGACTCATCACTAGATGTGAAAGCAGAAGGTCTCCATGCAGTGAGTCACTGAAAAGGAAATTCATTGGAATCTATGCACTTTGGCCGCGTTAGTTCCTAACCGCTCAAGCTGACATTGCACTCAATGCATTTGGGCACTATCTGTGAAACAGACGTGGACGAGAATAGCATACGAATTGATGGCATCCTGTCCGATCTGAAGAGATCGTCATCTTTTCCAGGAATACAAGGATGCAATGCAATACTCCACTTATATAAGCGTCAAAAGGATATGACTGCATATAAATCGGAAACAAACCCAGTTCAAAAACCTGTGGTCCGCTGATTGACATATAGTCTTGAATACCTTATACCAGCACATTACGCCTTCAATAAGCACGAAGAACAGCATGAAAGAGAATCATACAGAAGGAAAACAGCAGGGGGCACATTTGAACCTCTTTGAGAAGCCACCGACTACCTAATGGATAAAAACTCCGAGCTCACATTTCGATTCAGCGGTCCTCACAGCGCAATCAGTGTAACACAATCAAAAGTCGGGTTGATGATAGCCCAACTACGTTGAAAACCACATGCGCCACCCACATAGCACCACGACTAAGCAGAACGCACAGCTCAGATCTTTTCAACCTATCCTACCTTTGATATTAAAAGGAGTCTATGGCAACTGCAAAATATGGAGACAATAGATGGTTTGATTGGAAAATGAAAAAGACCGAAAACGGACGAAAAGAACTGTGGAGTGGGCTAAAAGAGGATGCAAGCGTCCCCTGGAACGATCACTGGCCAACATCTCTGTGTCTCACGTCGACCCGCTGAATTCGCAGGTGGAAATGGATCACGGATTCATCACCAGAGACTAAGACTGCGCAAGAAGCAAACGAATAGAAGCTGCTCTGGAGCTCGCAATATTCGAAGTCGCGCGAAATTTATTAATGAAGTAAAATAAGACATCTAAAAACCCTACGACAACAACTCAGTTCAAAAGATATACACAGTTTTTAAAGCTTTCTGTTGAATCAGCGGCGAAAAAGCTTTACAAACAATGAGGAGATCGATATTGTCTGTCCCCTACGACCGGAATCCGTTCTGATGAGTCAGCTAAACGGGTTCCTAAATAAGAACTCGAAAAAATTGATTACCCAAACGGCCGCTTAACAGTTTTCACTGCTAAGAATTGCGTTTATTTCATCCACCAAACAGTATAGAGTAAGATATAAATATGCACAGATAGAAGAAGACGTGCAAGTCACGCATAATGAGTACGGCAAGCAAAAAAAAAAAACTGGCGTGGCCTATACCAAATATATTAGCTATGTATAACCATGCCATAGCATGGGGCACGTGGAGGGCAGGGTTATAGATGCCATGCGGTACACATTGGATAAGTCCTTAGTTCGTCCTGAATCCTGAAACACCCCTCACAACCCAGCCCTTCCCTCACACAGGGGTCGACGAACTGGTAGCATAGTTGTCTGGAAAAATAAAAACAAAAACCGATTTAATACATCGGCAAGATAACGTAAGTTATGCGTAGACCATATTTGTATTCATCCATTTCTACGATACTTGATGAGGTCGAATATCATAACGTCACCCTCAAGGAATGATCAACGCCAAACGCTTTATCTTTCACCCTGTATTAAAAAAAGTATGTATAACATATTAGATTACACTAGTACATTAAGACATTCTTCGAGTATTAATAAAAGACAACATTAAAGGATGCGAATACATGACCCAATACTGAGTATAGGAGTTGTCGGAAACAGGTTAGGAACAACGGGTCAGATTTCAGATGCTGCTTGTTAGCTATACGAAAATATCTATGGAATGATTTGTACTGTCGATCGACCCTGAAGATATTCATGCGGCGGGGCTCATTAATAGGTAGAGGGAAGGTAGAAATCAGATGGTTACCAAAAAGTTACCATATACTTGCTCTGTAAGAGAGAGTAGGATTCAAGGAATTCACTCTTATCGTAACGAAAACTGGTCACCATATACACGTAATCATCTTACACACGTGGACGTAACTGCACTACTTCACAGCCTTTTGAGATATCCTTAGTGGCTCTGCGACAAAAAATAATAAGGGGCGCCGTGAATTACACCTGACACAAAAGCAGAGGATCAGCTTCTACTCGATGACCGGACCACATAGATGGTTCTCCTTCTTTGTGTCATCCTAGACGTGCCTATGATAGCGCCAGCTTTTCAGTCAGTGGATACCTGCACACCGTTAATAGCACACGAATTCCTGTGTCTAACAAATGACAGGGGCAAATACGTTAACGCCAATGATTCAGACACATTGTCAACCCCAAAAATGGAACTTCTATCGACACATACAGTAATTCTGTTTGTGTAGTCGCCGCTTCTGTAAGGATAAAGGAAAAAGCTCTTGGCGCTGATCAATCCCTGAAGGATGCGCCATGCATTCGACTTAATTAAGTATTGTTAGAGATGATTGAATGCATATCTGGCAATTATAATGATTCGCGGTTGACTACCGATGTATCGAGCTAGTGCCGCTATCCTCCCAGACAAGTCTGGTACCAATTTGCCGACCCTGGGGAGATGGAAGGCTTGGTCAGCCATGGAGGCAGAGATCGATGCCATGTGTGTGTTGCAGGGCGGCTCCGACCACTGCGCCACACGCGCTCTTGCCGCTTCAATAAAGCCTCAAAGACTTAGCACCATAAGTGCACCTACTATTTGGGATGTATCGGTAAAGTACAAATACAACAGGAATATAGAAAGCCGATCTTTTGTGTTGTTAAATGACAATTACTTTGGCAGTGAAAGGCACAAATGTATGGAAGCTTGTGACAATAAAAAATAGAGACTTACTAATGCTCGTTTGGGTTTCTCAACGAACAAAACAGCGTTAGATCATGAGAGCGATAGGTGGAATACGATTACACCATTAAAAAATTCGCTACGAAGCTGGTTTTTCGACCACAGACGGTAACTTCTCGTTCACTAGAGTACTCGGTAGAGCGCTAGAGTACTTAGAGAGCTCAGAACTCTATAGAATTGTAGGAGACTTTGCCCTTCCAGACTAATAACATATATATTTTACATAGCGTTTTTCAAAGTTAAATATATTAAAGATTAAAACTTTCAAGAAATTGATGAGAAAATGCTAGTTTCTAGAAGTTACAGCGGAGCAACGTATTCTGCAAACACGAACAATTTACTGAAAGACGTCCTGATGGACGAACTTCGCCTATTCATTTGTTTTCGTGATCAAAATTTAAGCTTTGAAGTGAAAAAAATGGAGGAAATTTACGCCATGGACCCCAGAAAATCAGAATTTCATCATAGCAAAGAAGGACTTTTATTCTGTAGGTTTTCGATTTGTAGATTCTAAAAATTTTATGATATCTAATAAAATTCACCGTGCGCTAACAATCGTTGATTTAAAAGAGTTCAAAGTCCTAGTAATGTTGAGATATTAGCAAAACTTGGATCCCAGGCAAGATGTACCCTTTTCGGAGATTCACATGTTACGCAGCGCACTAGTGAAGCTAACGGTGCCCTCAGCAATCACCTAACAACGGAACTGATCTAGGGAGCACAGGTCGACATTAAACTCAGATAAGCAGAAGCTCAGGAGAAAATTGTGGGCAGCAGATAAAAGAAAAATAATAAAAGATACTATTTTGCACGCTATGACTCCTATAGAGGTCACGTTGTCAATGAGTTAAACGTGATTCTATGAGGTAAAAATTGTGGTAAGTGTGTTCTCAGAAACCTGTCTAAAAAGTAACTAACTAACAACTAATGAAGCCTCTACAATGGATCTCAGGTAGGCAGGTAACAATGACATTTACAGAAATGACGTCATTAGAATGTACGGTTTCTGCATTAAATCAAATAGAATTCTATCACGACGGAATTCAGTTGCTAAAAATCGATAAGGGGTCGGGACCCAAGATTTCATCGAAAACAATTAGACAATTGATGTTCGTAGCCAGAAGATCATTTGTATGAACAAGGCTCACACTTTGTTCTTCCCAAAGTATCTCGAAATTAAATAAGAAGTTAAATGCTGTAGTAATTCCTACGACCGAGTTTCTATTAACCTCGACATTGATTGGACAAATCTTTATATTCTTGTTGAGCAAACATGAGGTGCTACTTAATTTCTTCATTTACGAGCATTGTGTGATGGTGAACGCGTTACTCCCCGGAAAGGATAATAGCGCGTTCGTTCCCCACCGCAGACACCTGCGGTCCGGAGTTTTGCAAACAAATATCTCAGCATTATGAAATCTTATTTCTTTATTTACGAGCGAGCTGAGGTGTTAGCTGATTTCGCCTTCCTCAGAGCTTGGAAAGGTCAAGTTGACCGCAATACACCAAGCCAAACACCTCATACAACACCCAACACCCAATACCCACAGACGTTTAGCTGGATAGATTGCGGCCAACTTGACCTTTTCAGGCTCTGAGGAAGGCAAAATCAGTTAAAACCTCAACTCGCTCGTAAATAAATAAATCAAAGAACATTCCGTGTTTGCTCAACAACAATACAAAGAAGAAGTTAAATCGTTTAAAGTTCACATTTTTAACACCTGCGGGTGGGCCAAATTCATCTAGTCGCGACTTCATCGTTTCATCTCAAAGTAATACTGTTTCCAATGCAAAGTGGTTTGTAGGAATGATTTTTATGGACTGGCCGTAAAGTTGTATTGACTATGGGTTCTTATGTAAAAGAAAGCCTTCTCAAAAGCAATGGACCTCGTCTATACCATCTAAGAACCCAAGTTCACAACAGATTTTTGCGACATTACGTCAATCGTTTCAACATTTCTCAACTTGACATTTTCATTAGAAAAACGCAGACTACTCTACAGTACATAAGGAACTGAATTCATAAAACGGTGACTGTTTATAGAAGCTGTTCTCTAAGCAATAGATAACCATAGTTCTTAACCTTAGCCGTGGTCATGAAAGTAATCTGTCGAGGAAATTAGACACCAATCTGCAGGTCTAAGGGCTATAAAGAAAAAACGATTCGTCGAAACGTTAGATAGTGTCGAAGAAATACTGTGTTAATAATCTAGTCTCTGTCTTTCATGAAAGTGTGACTGATTCATCAATGCCGGGGTTGAAGGAAAGTGGGTCATGGAAATTCACAAAGACATTGATTCAGTAGAAATGAAGGTAATAAACGTAATTCTGATGAAGTAAGCAGTTAAAAGCTTCTAAACAAAGATTCTTTAAAGCATGAATAATAAAATAGCGGCGCAGAACTATCCCTCTAAGACTGCATCACCGTAAACGTTTCTAAGCGATTTATCAAACCAACACCAGCTGATACTGGCGTGAATGACAGACCACCCAAATTCTTCTCCGCTGTTTATTTTTCCCACGGAATTTCTTTTACTAGATTTTCTGTATTCAATCAATAGCTTATCAAACTTAGCGTACCTGCCGTAGATCGAGAAAAACTAGAATCTATGCAAAATTATTTTTTTTAGTTTTAATTTTTAATTTAATTTATTTTTTAATTTTATTTTATTAAAAACTTTTTTTCCAAGCGAGTTTATTCGTCCGATTTGAGTCTTAGTCTCGCAGCAAACACTAACATTTCTGCTACATCTACTCACTGAAGTTCGAAACTCATGGGTACGGTATCGCCTTTGGGGTGTAGAAAACGAGAGGAAATTGCATAAATGTGCTTACAATATGGAGGAACGTTAGACTTCCACACAGTTACAAACGTTGTACTCAAAAGTGAGTAAATGTTACAACTACGGTTTTATAACCAACATTTTTCATTCCCTCAATTTACAACAACTATAACCCCATATTCTTGACACTTTAAAACATTCATATAGAACTTTGGGACCTATAACTTCCACAATTCGCCTTTGCTGCTGTGATTTCTTGAAGCAATCTAAACAAAAACACTCGTTGCATTGGCTTCCTCTACGTTCCACCAAGTGGGGCTCGTGTAGCTTAACGGTTAGAGGTGCCCTGCAGTGCACGATAGTGATTGATCCTCGCGCCTCAGGCTCGCCAAACCCTCCATGCCTCCGAGGTCGGCAAATTGGTACCAGACTTGTCTAGGAAGATAACAGCATTGACTCGGTACATCAGTGAACCATCGTGAGTCATTGCATAGAGCAGATATCCATTCAGTCACCTTTAACGATGATTGATGAAGCCAAATGCATGGCGCATTCCTCAAGGATTCATCAATGCCGACAGCCTTATCCTTTTTTATTCTTTTATGTTTCACCTGCTTGTGTGTACTACAACTGATTTCACGTCACAACGACCTTTACAGTTTTTCGCAAAGACCAATGTAATGTGTCTATTTCACTGACCGCTGACCACGATCTTCCAAATCACGGCCGTATGAGAGTGTACATACGTGGAAGACCTAGACGATAAATAAGTGACACAGACCGATATGCCCTGTAATCTTTTCAGGAGTAGTCAGTTCTCGGTACTCACCGTTAACGTGTCCACCTAAGTTAATTTCCCTTCAAAAGTTAACGAACAGCATCCTCAAATAGAACTATGCTGATCCTATGTATCCAAATAAGAGGACATCCCCGGAAAGGACAATAGCGCATTCGTTCCCCACCGCAGATACCTGCGGTCCGGAGTTTTGTAAATATCTCAACATCATTGAAGTTATATTTCGAAACCATGCCATTAAAAAGAGTAGGCAGTAAATAATAAGTTAAAATTGTGATTATAACTATAGCTTCATCTTAACTGGGTTCTCATTAGATTTGGGCTCCCCAGATCAATCCCGCTGACGGGGGATTGCTAACGACAGAGATCGATAGAACTAGCTGAGAGACAGGCGAAACGAAGGACCCGCATAGTATGGTGGTGAATGCGTTACTCCCCGGCAAGGACATTAGCGCGTTCGTTCCGAACCGCAGACACCTGCGGTCCGGAGTTTTGCGAATATCTGAGCATCACTGAAGTAATATTTCACAACATACCCTGCCATTAAAAAGAATAAACAGCTAATTAAAAAAAGGTTAAGAGGAGATCGTCTACTCCAAATTCATTACCATTAAAAATCCAATAGTAATGAGACATGAGATCGCCTATCTACTCACTACAGTAACGATTAATAACCTATGACATCTACCCAACATCTCATCCTCATCATGTTCCTCTTTATCCTCCGATAGCTTCTTTGTCGACAAATAGCACAAAATATTCTATTAATCCACTCTCCACGAGCACTCAGTCGTAAACGAAATTGAATTGGTCTTCCATTAAAATGTCTCAAGTCTACACAATACAATTCCTGACCAATTATTGATTGTTGCTTTAATTATAACGATTACGGTGATTCAAAGCCATCGTATGAAATAAACGAATAACGAAAAACATTAAAAGGATAAAGGATAAAAGATACAGCTCTCGACGTTGATCAGTTCCTTAGGGATATGCCTCGCATTCAACTTCATTAAGCATCATTGGAGGTGACTGAATGCATATCTGGTCTTTACAATGACTCGCAGTAGCCCATGGAGCCAGTGCTGCTAATCCTCCAAGACAAGTCTGGCACCAATTTTCCGAACCCGGAGGGATGGAAGGCTTGGTGGGCCAGGAGGCAGGAATCGATCCCATGTTTATCGCAGGTCGCCTCCGACCACTGCGTCACCACGCGCCCTTAGGAAAACATTAAAATATACCGGAATATACGTTTCATATCTTACAAAGCTACTACTTCACGGGCTGACAGCAATGTGCGTACCAGAAGAGGGACTTTATACTCGACCACAAACAATAGCTGGATATGGTTCAAAAGCATTGAAAGGTGCATGTGAGAATGCGCGGCATCTACAAAGCGTACAACGTCTGGCATTGACCAATCTTTGAGGGATGCCACGAAGTATGAGATTTTATCAAGCATCGTAAAGGTGACTGAGTGCATATCTGGTCTATACAACGATTTGTGGTCGCCTACCGATGAAGCAAAAGCGGGATCGAATCAGCAACCGATCTCGCGCACATTGTTGAAGGCATCACTAATTACTGCTCAACTTAAGTTATCGCAAGGAAAGCATAGACCATTAAAATTTCATAAATGAGCACAGAATTTCATGGAAAAACCAAACTATAGGGCAAAAGTTATAACTAAAAGACGGATCATCCGCTGAAGGCTGAGTGGTATGAGTCATAAATGACTCACAGCGTCTACGACCAACAGTTACGAGGGCTTCAACGCGTCACCTACAGAAAATCGCGTGTCGGCGCCAGTGGGTTAATCAAACTCTACAGCGCGCCACCACTTATCTGAACACTCAACTCAGAAGCTATGTGCATACAACCGCAAGAGTTACGTAAACCCCCGACCATTTTCGCTTTTCTGACCACATTGTCTTATTGTCCCATAAACTATGTATCATTCACATGTCTGAATTCTACTGTAATCTTACCCAATGTTCATTTACAGAAAGACTGACTCTTATCCTCCAACTGAAGCTCAACACAGGGACCACATACGAACGTGCTAGCTGTGTATCCTATTCGGAAAGTTCCTTTGGTCAATGTTTTGAGCTCAAGAACGCTACAATCATCGGAAGAAGCATAGATAAACCCAGTCAACTGCTATTTCCACATATAACATCAGTAGTGCGCATGAAAACTAAGGAAACTGAATGATCGAGATCCGCAAGAAGTCATCTGAATAAGAAGTAAATAAAGTGATCGGTACTCGAAACAACATTTCAGGGCCTATCAGAACTTTGTTTAGATTTGTTAGAAGAGTAAAGGTGTGACCATACAAACAAGGTATTTCTGCGGCATTGCATGGAAACCAGTTGCTTTCTCCTAGCTTTCTCTTGCACTCCAGACGAAAAATCGATAACAGTTGGTGTTACACAAGTACACCTTCGTAGCAGTCCCTTTCAAATAATAATTCTTTCAGTAGAAGAGGAAACGTTTATGAGCGACATAGAGTCCTAAACGAAATATAGTCGATACAGAACAACTTACTGTTGATAAACGACTGCACTACCGAAAGATCATTCCATCGTATACATCGTGCGAGGATCTGCGTTGTTGGTGAATATACGACGATGATTGCCTCGGTCCTATGCAACGAGTAAGGAACAATGACAAAGCACTTCCTACTAAATGGACCTTCTTCTGTATTGAAATTTGTGACTTCAGCTAGTTTAAGGTTTCATCGAAGACATTATTCATTCGAACATCGGTCAATTGTTGTCAAAAAGGACTGAACCAATCAAAACCACCAGCGCATTCTATAAATTACAGCTAGGAAAACAATCGTAGTGCAAGCCCTATTCCTATGAATATTCCACAGATCTATAGAATCAGTGTAAATACGTAGGAATAAACTGGAAGTACACTAAATGTCTTCCACTGTGGATACACCATTCAGGCTGCCCCTTTCCACTACTGTCAAGCTTATTTTATCACCACGATCTAACATGCAACTATTCGAATCTGAGACGGAACGTACCGAAATATTATGTAGTAGACAAATAAAATACATAAAAAATAACTCTTACATGAACTATAGTGGTAATGCCGACTACAAAAAAAAAAAAACGGAGATGAGGTCAACAGACTTAAGCCAATGTCCCTAACTTAGAAAAAACCATAGCCAATATAAGTAGGATACCCAAACGTATAATTAATCGAACTACCATTACGTTAAAATCCAAATTTATCCGCTTAAGAACAAAATACAATAAACGTTCGTGCTACGAACAACACACTATTTTTTGTTTGCATTAAAAAAAAATCGGTGCACAAAGGTAGGAGTGAAACTGAATATGTTACTTACTTAATATAATAGATCTGGTGTGATCACAGTATCGAACAATTGAAAATAGGACATCTACAAACAACTTTACAGTAATACCAACAAAGTAACCTTTGCAACAAAAATGAGCACGAAGTACATTGAACTTCGACTCGACTCGACTTTAGGCAATAGCGCTCGCCAGCAACTCTGACACATCTGACTGTTCGCACCTGAAACTCAAGACAAAAATAGCACCAAATCTTTCATATTCCAGTAAGTAGCCACAACAGAATGCTGAAACAACAAAGGAGGCATTGTAATGTCAAGTCTAAGCTGCTCAGAAAACTGCGCCTGAAGTCAAAATTGTCCGTAGTTTGAAAACAATGATACTTTCGTGTATTACAGATAAACGATTAAGCTACAAATCAAATAGTGATAGAAAACAAAAATTCAGTTGAGGATTTTGATTTCACAAAAATTCAGCGGTTAAAGAGCGTTTACGTATAGCATGAATTTGGCAGAAAAGGACTTGTGAAAGATTTCTAGCTTCTCCCAATTTTTAAGGAAACAATGCTTCATAGGAAAGGAAGATATGGACACACTAAATATAAACAAGCATTGGAAAACTGTGTACAAGCAAGAAATGACAGTGATAAAAATGCAAAATTAAACAAAGCGCTCACCGTATCTGAATGTTCATATTAACCGATCGATCCACAGGATCAATTGCAACGTTCAGTCGAGCAAGCACCTTAACGGAAACAAAATTAGTTTCAGGACTGATTCATTCGCGTTCACAAACGTTCCTTTGTAATTGCTGATAACTTGTTAAGATTAAAAATATTTGAAGATTTGACGACTTAACATATTTACAAGTATAAAATATTTTGGCTTATGGCACTAAGAATACATATACGTAAATATATATATATATATATATATATATGTAAATTTCTAAAATACCAACGTTGTTCGTTCCCAAAATGAAATGAAAAATGTCAGTACGATGAACAATTGAAAACGTTTAATGCAAATGTGGCAACCGCTTAAAATTAAGGATGCACTCATAGACACTTGGATACTTCACTATTGACCAGTGTTCACTGATTGCGAGAGCCCTAGCATAACTTCTACTTTTTCAGAGTTTTACTGGTTTAGCCATTGTGCTGCCCTGGAGTCCCGAGGCAAGCGAGGCCAAAGTCTGCTCCAGATCGCCACCCCACAGGTAGTCGTCACACTTACGGATCACACAGAAATTTTCCATCATGCGACTAGTTTGATAGTAAGAGTGTGGTGATTCTTCGCATTAGTTCATTCTTTGCTGAGCTTCCTGACAAAAACGCCGGACTCCTTCTCACCTTGGAGACCCTGCTGAAGAGATGAATCCCCCGTTGTACATGGCAGCCCGATGCCCAAGAACATTTCCCAGCCATGATCTGGCGGTAGACCGCTGGGAGGTTTCACTGTGAGAAAAAGGAAAAGTTAAAAATCCTTTCTTAAACAAGGAAAAAATTATCTAAGCAACTTTAATTTATTATTTACTGTCTACTCTTTTTAACGGCAGGGTATGTTGCGAAATATAACTCCAGTGACGCTCAGATATTTTCAAAACTCTAGACCGTGGGTGCAAATAAGTTAAAATTGTGACAAATTATATTTCGCAATATATACCCTGTCATTAAAAAGAGTAGGCAGTAAATAATAAGTTAAAATTGTGATTATAACTACATTCTCAGCTTAACTGGGTTCGTTACCGATTTGGGCTCCCCAGATCAATCCCGCTAATGGGTGATTGCTGATGGTAAAAAGATCGATAGAACTAGCTGAGAGATAGGCGAAACGAAGGACCCGCATGATGTGGTGGTGAACGCGTTACTCCTTGGAAAGGACAATAGCGCGATCGTTCATCACCTCAGACACGTGCTGTCCGGAATTTTGTAAATATCTCAGCATCATTGAAGTTATACTTCACAATAATTAAGCGATAAGAAAAACCTCGGTGTGACGATAGGCCGTGCGAAATAGGAAAAAAATACCTCAAACGGCTGTGTTGACAGGACACAATTAAGGTGGATAACATTTCCTCCAAATTACAAGAACAAACAAGCAAGAAGAAAAAAAAAGGAGCAGAACAAAGAGTAATGAAGGCTAGGCTCATGGAAAAGGTTCAAACGATGGAAAAAAAGACCTCAAATCCACCACGGAAAACTCCCGCAAGCATGGTAGAATGTTGGGTTTTCCCTTCTGGAATACGATCACTACGTTCACATGGTGCCATTCCAAGAAGTTCCGATACCTAAACAATATTTATCGTCAATAAAATAATGCTTTGAAAATTTCACCCATCCTGGTCAAATCACTGGGACCCTACATTAAGTGTTTGCTTACAACTATCTAAAATCTATCCATTCATAATGTATAAGTTTTCATACCGCTTCCACATGAAGTTTCGATAAAAGCCTCTGGCATACCGCCTCATTTGATGTACTTCTCCGCAGGTACTGTGTCATGAACTGGATCAGCACTGTCTCTGACTCCCGCTGTGAAGCCCCAAGTTATTCCATCCCATCCACATGATCTTTTGATAAGTCTTTGCGTAGCCTTTCGGATAACCTTTATCCACGAGCTATTCCTTTACTGTCTGATTGAGTTCTATGTTGACGAAACTTCTGGAATATCGCCTCAATTGATGTACTTATCACGCATGTACCGTGTTAGTCAGTAAGGTCGTTAGTTCCCACTGTCAAAGCTCCACCCACTACAGAAGTAATACAGCTCATAGCTTTCGTCTTCCAGTGCTCGTAGCGTTCGTTGGCTCTTCATCCAGGCCCTAAGTTCATCAGTGCCCCAGCCCGAGTGTCCGAATAGCTTCCTTCAGTTGCATCACTTGCTCTCATCTCAATCTCGTTCGTATAAATCCAGTTAACCAAATATCGTCACATATTACATATTATTATTGTACTGTTATTATTGCTATAAACTGTTATAACCCAAACTCGAGGTTGTCCGCGGCAGTTACGGAAAAAAGTCCCGTGTGGCGAATTCACACAAAGTTGTGCATTCCACGTACAGTTGGCGGACAAAAGACAAATCCGACCAACTCCCTAATCCACTGGCAAACTAGCACAATCGGTTTACTCACCTTTTTAACAGCTTCGGCTAAAGTGCCAACAGTTGTCAAATGGAAGGTCTCATCAACAGTTGCTGCATTCGATAAGGCTTCCCATGATGACATAAAATTTTGCTTCGAAATCGGTGCTACTAAATCACTCACGGACAATTCGAATTCCTCCAGCTGAAATAAGCGAGCTTAAAACATTTAGCACTAAAGAAGATCGCTGACAGGAGATTTTGAAAGAACCATTTTGCGAACCGAAACCTCACCACATAACTGTCTTCATAAGTATCGTCCGATTCCGCCTCTCCAGTTACTGGATCCACATCCTTCACGTTGAACTTCAAAGTTGCAGCGAATGTGCCCGTAACAGAGCCTTGAAATATACTGCTCAGATAAATGATAAGATAATTTCATGGCTATTAGACTTAATATAGAAATTTACACACTCAGATTGCGCGCTTACGTAACATACTCAGGCAACTAAACTTCTTCAAAGCACGTTATTGTCAAGGAACTGGTACAGCGGCGTTCATGAGATTCGCAGGCAAATTTTGCAGTGCTTTCAGTCGTGTTTTTTTCGCCTAATCGACAAGCTGAATGCTAGTTGAGCGTGGTTTCTCCTACAATCCCCGTTTAGCAGAACTAGGGAGGTTCCATGTCTTCGCCACAGGCCTAACCGACCTTTGTGTGGCCGAAGTGAGGTTTTCTACCGTTCAACCACTAATCTTCACCACGACAGCGATTCCTGAGGTGATAACACTATCTACGATTAGTTGACGGATCGACGGAGGACGGTTTGGAAAGCCAAATGGCAGAGCATTAAGTACTTTTCGTAGTTTTCCGACATCTGCCTAGTAATTGTTAGTGATAACCCCTTTTAAAACTAAAGACCACGAAGAAAATTAGGAACATCTGAACCCGTTTATCCACAAAAGTGGCTGGTTTCTTTTAAGATTTTCAGGTCAGAATTTACAATATCGGCACAGCCATCTTTCATGACGAAAATAACAGTCTGACTACCGAACTGAGATACTTTTGTCGAACATTTATAAAGTGTGTCAGTTCTCACTTGTTTTTACTAGCCTCACTAACCTGACTCTGGAAATTCTAGAAGCACATAGGTGGACTTGGTTTCGTTGTAAGGCAAACTATCGATGGGAACCACATCCACAATTGCCCAATCACAATCTACATCATCCAACTGGACTACAACGTTTTCGAGCAGCTGATCATTGAGCGTATTTTTGCAATCGAACTAAATCGGAACCTTCTTTATGTTCTAAAAACTACTTCAGAGCAAGTTAATTTTCATGACATAGATGGCTATGGAAAGTCACTTAGAAATATGCTTAGAATTAAATACAATGAATTGGTAAAGTCAAATTGCGCCTATCAGTAAAGCATTTTGACCAGCCTTAAAAAATTAAAGTGAATGGATCTCAATAATGTATCAAACCCCTAGACTTAATTTCTGTTAACCTCAGCACTGATCAATAAATTACTGTCTTCTTGATAAGAAGACAAAACATTTTTATTACATTAGACTGTTCATTCACAATAGCTAACGTTTCGGCAGTTCCGACTTCTTTCACAGTTCGGAAAGGCCAAATTAAAACACAATCTACTCACCCAAACACTTTCATAACCCAGTCAGAAAACCAAATCATGTGGGGCAAATAGCCATTTCAGTACAAAGCTTTAACGTTAGACCGTAATCGCTCCCGTAGTTTTTTACACGAGACGCACAAATGCATAACTTGCCCCAACGGAATAGACGGTGATTGCATTAGTTCGGGTATGGTGTACCTGATCTCTTGTGAAGCGTATAGGGCCGAATACGTTGATGAAACAAGCAGACCATTTCGCGTCAACATAAAACAGCATTTAGTTAGGAAGCTTAAAGTCGAACAAAACACTCCACAGGGCTCGCATAGGACGCAACGAGATAACAGAGAAGACTTTCAAGTAAAAACCACTCCCACCGCGGAGGAACCTCAGATGTCTGCTCACAAAAGTCTTAAGGCATTTCGGATAAATTCAAAAATCCAGAAATGAACAGCAGGGAGGAGTGCTTTTGTGGTCACATACCATCATAGCTCAGGTGGATTTTTTGAGCTCAGCTATAACATAAACAAACTAAACACATTCTTCATCCGCGTAAGACTCTGCGCAGCCTGTGCCTGGTCTCCCTCAAATTACTGAAAGACTTAGAAAGAACAAAACTGTGAGTATTTAAGAGAAGCTGCTCACTATGCGACCAAAAAATATGTGTTCAGTATTACCTGCTGAACTCAAAAAGTATGAACCTCATGAATAAATTGGCCGTGTGCCAATTTGATCCTTCTAAGTTCTAACGAACGCAGAACCGCCGAAACGTCACCTATCATGAATAAATAATGTAATGACAACCTCGTGACTGCTTATCAAGAAAAAACACTGAATCTCACAAATTCTAAAGTACCCAACAACAACGTCAAATTGTGATACTTGGCTAATCAGAATCTTTGAAGATTGCCTCCTAAATTTATAAATTGTGCAACACTATTCAGGTAGCAAGCTTGCTAAAAAAAAAAAAAGGCTGAAAACTCTGAATAACACTTTAGACGACATTTCTAAAATGTTCATAAATATCACCTAAGTTAGATAACTTGATATACTTAACCTGAACAACAACGTGGCTCATGAAGACATGCTTGATGGCATGAACAGTATACTCTGTGACGTCATCGGTAAGGGCGATACGAGCTGATGAATGGAATAACGGTCCCAGGTCGGCAAACTTTGGAATTTGAGATAGTTGTTCTAAACAAAATAAAAATTAGCTGAACACTGCACTGCTTGATAAACAAGAGAGATCCAGTGCTAATTGTGACGCATAACCCTTTATGCTATCCATTAATTGTATATAAAACCTTCACTTTCAAATATTTAAAATTTGGAATAAATCATAAATATGTTTCTTAAAAAGTCACGAGGAAACGAAACCTATGAAATCTGTTGGTCCTGAAGATCTCTTAAAGTTCTTCGTCTTACTGTACCATTTAGATTAAAAAACATCTCCACTAGGAGTTGATGAGTAGGAACAGCCCTTTGCGAATTCAAGTTGACCAGTAATTCACAGTAGGATCCAAGAAAACTGATGAAAAAATATGGGAAACAGAAAAGTGCCACCAAAACGCAACTACGAACGATCCGCACACATGCATTCTTTTGCTTCGTGCAAATGAGAGCCAGTTGAGCACAACATTCCGTACAAAAAGGACGAAAGGACGGGGAAAATACACTTGTTTGAAAACCTAGCGATGTTAGATTAAACCTGTTAGGGAACTGAAAGCAGCGTTAAGTCATCAGTATTAAACGACTCCATCAAAATGTAGAAGAGGAGAGATGGGGACAGCTACTAACAAGATTCTACACCATGGAAGATGATGTTAGGATACAGTAAGAACGAGAGAGGATTTCACCAATAGAACAGCAGACAACCCTTTCATAAGCAACAAACTGGCTCAAAGACAACTTCATTATTCAATTAAAAACAATTAAAATTTCTGCATCTTTCCCAACAAAATAGAGGTTTGCTTATTCCGATAGGATTTCAAAAAAAAAAAAAACTTTTTTTCCGAAGTGACCAATTGTAGAAGACATCTCCAGGCAACGATAGGAAGTGATTCCCGAAAAGTTTAAAAAATGAGGCATTTGAGTGGTTGGAAGTTGGATTTGTACATTTGGATAAGAAAGGATTTCGTAGCTCAACTCGTTCAACTTCTACACTGTTACTTTTGTAATTCTTTGTATTCTTTTTGAGCAAACGCGAGGTGTTATTATTATTCTTTATTCACAAATAAGCTGACGTTTCGGCGAACTTCGCCTTCTTCAGAGCCTGCAAAGGTCTGAAGAAAGCGAAATTCGCCGAAACGTCAGCTTATTTGTGAATAAAGAATAATAATAACACCTCGCGTTTGCTCAACAAGAATACAAAGAATTACTTGATTAATGCCGAGGTTAATAGAAAGTCGGTCGTGGATGTTACTTTTGTATTCGTAGCACAGCGTTGCTGTGTAAGAAAAATGAACTTTTTATGTATCCAATTATCGACAGGTCCGCTGCGAATTTTGTAGGGTTTCATTAATTTCGTAACAAGGATTTCGTCGCTTTAAATATTTTGCCAATATTCAATACGATTTCATCAAATAATTTCATAAGCTGAAAACGCAAAAACCATCGTAACATCGTTGGATGCAAATTCGGCTTGGATGATCTTTAGGGGAATCGTAACAATCCAGTCTTAGGGCAACATGTCGTTTATTGACGAACAGAAAGCAGTCCTTTGTTATTATATGTTACATAAAAGAGGCGCACAACACCATGTAGCAAAAATGTATCCAGCACTTTATCCTAATACTTTTTAAATAACGAGAGATTGTTATTTTGCGAATTTTCCTACGGTCACCCAAGAAGTTCTCCAGACGGGAGTTTCGGTCCAAGAGTTCAGAAAATTGTCACAAACATCTGAGAATGGACACGACGTTGTTTATTACCAGCACTCATATCCGTGGCAGAAAACCATTCGAACCATCTGCGTACTGCGCGTTCGGAAGATCTTCGCTGACCCAATTTTCGCTTGCATTTCAGTTGTTTCAAATGCGGCATGTCCAAATCTGAACTCAAGAAGCAAAACGAGTGAATTTTCTTGCTCTTCAAGCATCGTTTCAATCAGCTTGGAAATTGTTCATCGTTCTCGATGCGAAAACGAAGACTCTATCGCGAAAGCGACCGACTGTGGACAACAGGCTCGGATCCACGCAGCTCCGAATATTCGCCTACTCGTCTAGGATAAATATTATTAAGACATATACTTCTAAAGTCCATGACGACGAAGTTCCCAATCAGTTTTACAAACGTCTAATATCAGTGCAATAGCTCTGGTTTATAAATGTCCGAAAGTCCACCCAACGAGGTTATGAAAATTTGTACATTGCATCACTGCCCAGACAGATAAATAGCCGGCTCTCAAACGATTTGCGTGTTTCTTCTTCGATTCGTTCCGTTTGCCTTGAAACTGTCATCCATAGTCGTTCAGTGTGTATGATTTCGGCTGTAGCCTAAGATTCTCCTTTTTCCTGATTAGTATCGCTTGTCATTAATATATGCTATGAACAAGATAGTAGTTTTGAGAGTAGGGCTTTCCTGGGTCCTCGCTAAAGGCATTGTGCCAGTCCTTGTTAATCCGCGAAAGTTTGTTCCGACAGGAATCTCTCTGGGTGAGATTAGTCTTGTGACTCTCCGACTAGTCAATGACCAATGGAGGACGAAATAGGAATATACAGCTGAGCTGATATGATCATTTAATGATAGAGGCTTGACCATCTACTTCGGTAAACTAGAACAAATTGAAACGAAGCGAAGTTACCACATTCACGGTTTGGCTAAAACTACGATTTAAGATATTACATCAAGACTACGTTGATAAGGATACATATCGAAGCGACCTGTTAGCCTCCGAAAAAAATCACTAAAATAACGGTCGTAATTAAAGAAACACTCCATTAACAACGAAACGATGAGTGGGAGTAAATAAAAAAGGAAAAAAAATCAGGTTTCTGCAAAAGCCTTTCGATTGCAATACAAAATCCAATTTAATTACACTAATTAAAACCATTGCTATAGGAAACGTTGAAACTAAGCTGCTGGATTGGAGTCATCAACCGATAAAATACTATGGTACCTGCGTACGGCTCTTTCTTAATCTGAGTCGGTTTTTCTATCGTCATCACGTCAGGAAGTACAGGTGCACGTTTCTCTGATGTGGACAACGGTTGACTCGTTACCGGTACCACTTGTAAATTAAAAGGAGCACTGAAGGAGTCTCCACGCACATATTCAGATAAGCAACGCTCCAAGCTTGATGGCATCACCTAAATTAAAAGTGGCACATACATCTCATGAAGTGGAGTATGTCTCACAACAAACACAAACCTGCAGGCCATCTAGAACAAAGCTGTTTATAACAGATGCGGTAGCTTCGGTAAGCAAGGTGAGGTAGAAGGTGGCTCGGTCGCGAACCTAAACATAACTAGAGAAAATGTCTGAAGGCTTCTAATTTTTTTACCAATTTATTTTTCTTCAAAATCGAAGTAATACCCAAGTCACGATGGGTAATACACAAGTTTTGAATAAAATCTACATATAAAAAGGATGTTACATTCATAAATTACATGGAATTCAGGAAAGACATCACAAGTCTTAAACGTCACATTTGACCAACCTCATCATCGCTATCAAGAAGGCATCTCTTTAGCAGTACTTGAATAGACGGACTTAGCTCGGCACATTGTGCACCAAACTTGGCTAGAGCTGTCACAGCGGCTGCACGAACCTGCAAGGGAACAAACACTTTCCTATCTCGTTCCAGAAATGACCGGACAAGTGATAAAGCAACACACCTTAGTACTCTCTAGAATGACGCGATTGTAAATGAATCGAATGTAGCTCGACGGATTTGGTGTTTTTGGAGCTTCCCTACCCAACAGATGAAGCACTCGCGTAGCCAAGCTATCGTGTTCACAGTCTTCAATGAACTCACACAAATGAGCAAGACCTGCAAGATGCATAAAACAAGTTACCTGCAAAACAACAATGTCGGCCGTCAGAAAAAAAACAGAGACTTTACAGCCATATCGAAGTTTAGGGTTACGTTATTGTTGCTTCTTACACAACTAAGGAAAACAAGTAACTCTATTGCTGGGAGTAATCATTTCGGAGATTACTTATTTCCTATCAGATATAAGGTAGAATTTGGTCGCTTTTAGTTTGTTTACAGCCTATTTCAACGTTGCTCCTTTAGTACACCAGTTATATCGAGAAGATTATTAGGATATGAGGATAATACCGGTTTTGCGAGTTATTCTTTCTCAATGAAAATTTATGCCTCTAGATAGTTGTTGTGGGAAGCAGGTCTAAACAAACTATTCCATTTATTCTGGTACAAGCTTCTTTTAAAGTTAAAATGCTGTTAAATAAGATAAAATAGAAATGAAGGCAAACAAGATTTGAATAATTCTGCTGGATGACCTAAAACTTGGAACGAAAGCCGTTGTACCTACCACCCCCCCC
>MQTX01000038.1:2142104-2175152 GCA_009735665.1 Angiostrongylus cantonensis
GACTAGCACCAATACTTGACGTTATTTCGCAGGTAAACCCATAACAGAACGACAACACGTGGCTGAACAAGACGTAGGTAAAACATCAATGTCAGAACACAACCGACTTGGAACACTTCAGCCACCAAGTGGCAACTCGAGAAATGGATGTTGCATGAGTTTAATGGCAGCAATGAGATCTTCACGATGACATTTGTTCTGTGATTCTTTCACGTCGCAAAAATGATCCACTCCTTGGTCACGTGTAAGAAAAAAAGGAAAGATTTTGCACGATCACCGGCATCGTGTTGTCCTCCATCTAATGGTTGGATAAAAATAAAACACCGAAAAAGTTCACAAACTAAAACTTCTACGTCATTAACGTCATTGCATTAACGTCATTGAGGGAATTAGGTGTCCTGCATATAGAGTGACTCATTATTCATTACACAACTTCAATCGTGAAAAAAATTACTGAAGAAATATTAATGGGAGAACTATGAAATACTTCGACTACATGAGGTTCTGCTCATGACAGCTATTAATCAATCACAATTAACCAATCCCAAAGACAGATCCGCAGTTACACTTGGGAATTATCAAGTTAGCATATCCTCTGGAACTGTTTCAGATGAGTTATAACCAGGTCATAGTTCCAAATGCTCGGCGTTTCTGGCGACATAACCACCTAAAGAGCCTGAAGAGGAATATGTTACCATATAGTCTTAATCGGTGAAGTAGATTGCTTTGGAGCTCGGAGACATGGTGTTCCTGAGTCTGGAGCGGTAAAACAGCTCTAGACTAACTCATTTTTTTTATTCATTTGTATTATTCGACATCGTACTCTGTGCAGATCCCAGCACGCAAGCTTCATTTCGTCTGCTCTTTCCTATCTTCGTCTTCCTCTTGAATGTCGTTCAATGCTGGGCGAAGTGGAATTCCTTGTAATCAAGAGATATATTTGTTAGGGCATTTCCAATGATATGGGACAAGCGTACCAGCTTTTCTGGATCGGAGGAAACTTACACGAGAAAACACCGAAGGTGTAGGCTGGCATGAGAGGTCCACAACCAGCGGCTTTGTGAGTACTTCTGGATAGCATCTACCACTGCAATTCCCACGATCTATCCCACTGATATAAAAAATGTAGTCAACGAATGATACAAGGTAATTGAAAAGGTCGATATCACCGACAGTGAATAATGATGGACGGACTTTCCTAACGAACACAAAAGAACCAATCAAATCATAAAACAATAGAGTACACACATAAAATAAACAAATAACTGGAAAGATATAAAAGGCTTTGACTACAAAAAACACAAAAGAGTCCTCGTTATTTAAAAACCAATGAGCGAGCATGGTGCAGTGGTAGTAGTGTCTTCCAATGTGTGCAAGGCTATGGTTCGACCAGCCCTGTCTCACGAGTATTTCCACACTTTCTCGTTTAGAGAATGGCGCCAACCTCAGTCCACTAACGCTGGCGAGTGTCCATGGTGAACATCTTAGAACACCCTAGCAAGGCTAACCAAAGATTTCAAGATTTCATGGAAAATTAACTCTACAAGTTTTCAACAACATTCATTACGAAGACTAAAATCCTCAATTAATAGCCGAATCAACACGCAACTTCGAAGACTTTCTGGATGATGGATGATAATGAGTGCGAGTAGACGAATAGAATGAACGAATTCCCACGAAAGGCACTATATGTGGTGTCGTGCCATGTAAAAATAAAAAATAGAAACAGAAGACTACAAAATGGCGCGGCCAATGATGCCTGATATGAAGTCTGCTCATAAGAAATTTAGGCGCATTCTCATCTCGTATTTTCGGAATTGGGAGTGATCATAAATATGTTGAAAATGATGGCGTTTTCACTCTGAATTTTCCGAAAATCTAACGACTAAATGAATAAAATAATAGTAATATTTCACAAAAGTTGTATTTATCCGTTAGGTCCTACTAACTACTTTCTACTAACGAACTAATGGCATGTATTAAAAGTTCCTGCAACATACATCATGCAACATGCATCAAATCTGGATAAACAAACCAGCGGTCTTCGCATCGGGATTATCTTCTACAATAGCGATAATTGTCTCCACAATCGCTTTTTTGTATTCAAAACCGCCATCATTCCTTTAAAAACACTTTTAAAAGTTTTCGACACCTCGTAAGTGTTAGAAGTCTTGAAGACCACAAATTAACCTGAGCATGTTAGCGAGGAAAGGCATCATCACTGCATGTTTTCGTGGATAACGTCCACAAAGTGATCGAATAGCATCGACGACAACAATCTGAATACTTCGTTGTAAATTTCTGCGTACTGGTTGAATACTTGGATGGCCCGACTGCGCTGTTTGCGCGGACTCCAGCAAAATTTGCATTTTATCAAAGCTTTGCTGGTTTAGCCACTGTGGTTACTCGGAGTCCCAAGTACACCCGGGAAAAAACCACCCCAGGTCATCACCACCAGAGGCAGTCACAGCCCACGTGGTGGATCAAGGAGAGATTTACCGCCATGCGACTAGTTTGATAACAAGACGGTGGTGGATTCTGGTATTTGTTTACTCTTAACTGGGCTTCCTGACTGAAACGCCGGTCTGCTTCTCAGCTTGCTGGGCGAGATGAATTACCCCGATGCACATCGCAGCCCGACACCCAGGAACATCTCCTGGCCACGATTAGGTGGTAACCCGTTGGGAAGATTTCAGCGCATTAACTGAAAAAAAATCAAAGACCATAATAATATTGATCTCTCCGGTTCATATTAAGAAACACTAACCTTGAATTCGTCACTAATTTCCGACACAAATGAACTAATTTGCTTCATCAGCCGTTCGACACTGCTTTCTGCGCCAGTTTTCAACAACGTCGTTATTGCAAGAGTAGCGATCGATCTTTAATGGCCAAGAACTACACAGGGCTAATTACAACACCATGCTCATTTTATAACTGGAAGAGCTTGCAACTCTTTACCAACAAGGTTATGAATTACTTGTGAACTTACTACGAGAAAATCATATGACTATGAGATCCTTACAAACTTCTACTCCCAAAAGAGGAAGCGCTTTTAAAAACTGAACTACAAACAAATTTAGAAATGAGGAAATGCTTTACAAAAAATATTTCGCAGCAGTAAATAAAAATTTAAGCATTGTGCTTTGTAAAAACTATACACACAACTAAGACCACAAAACAAAGTCTTCCCTGCGGGTGAAGCTATCAAGTTTTTAATTATACTAGTGATTGAAAGACTATCACTAATTGAAGAGATAACCAGGAAGGTCGCAAATGTATCAAAGTGAAAGTCCAAATGGATTCACCTGTTTGAATCGGTAATAAGTTTTTCCAAATCCACATTGCAACTCATAACAGCGTTTGGATGCTTCATGGAAACCTGTAAAAACAATAGCCAGTGTTTTCTTGTTGAACAAACACCAGGTTGTTAATATCAAGATTTATTAAATATTGGCTGAGCTATTGGCAGTTCCGCCTCCATCGAACCCTGGAAAGCTCGAACTGACACGCAATATATTCAGCTAAACACCTTCACAACTGAAGCAGAAAAAAACTCTATACATAAGTTAATAGCAAGAACACACGGTTTTAAGCTTTTCAACCGCATTATATAGCAAACCAATAAAAACAGTATGTGACCTGGTTAAGAGTACGAACAGCAGCAAAGCGCAAAGCTGCCTTCGGAGAGGAACAGAATAGTTGCAGCACCGAAATTGCTGGAGTGAGTTCAGCGCTGAAAGTACACGGAAAGCCAATCTCAAGGAGCCAATTTTTGATCCTTTTTCCTACATGACTGAGTAACCAGCAAACCTAATTGAAGAAAATACAATAACTCATGAAAGAGAATTACGCTTATTATCTCTGTATTTTAATACTATATGAAAGACATAAAAGCACTTCTGATCCTTGGCCCTGTTTGTTTCACCACACAAGGTTCCTTCTTTCCAAAAAATGAATTCCAAGAATGAGGAAAAAGAATTCTACCTCAAAAATACCATGTTCTAGTGAGGATAATATTAAAAAGCGGCATAAATACCGATAGTTTTCAATGCGCCTCCTTGTTGACGGTATAGATGAAGTGACATGCTGGACAGTTGTTAGGGGGTGAAGTATTTTGGCTGATATGAATTGAATGAAACTCATAGCGCATGATGCAAAAAGCCAGGCTTACTCATCAGAGATTATAAATTGGATGTTCTACAACCGAAATTTAACGACCATACAGTGATGTTTTAAGCCATAATCTGAATATACATAAACAAAAAACTATCAGCTTACGGAGTGGTATTTGGAAGAGCAACGATAGCGTTGGCAGCTTCATATACCACCATTTCACTTTTGTGGCGCAAGCAAGCCTCGATAAATGAAAAAACCGAAGACTCCACCCTAGAAAAAGTGTTATACTCATATTCAAAACATTCGCGATGACCATTACGAGATCCAAGAACGACTTAAGTATTTTGGAGCAAACCGACAGAAATCTTATTGGACAAAATTACACATTCACCATGTTGACGATGCAATGAATAGATTAGTGGACGTGTCCTCATATTCCTCATCTTTCAAGATAACAATTAGTATACAACCATAATGATGCTAAGATATCTACAAAACTCCGGACCGTAGGTTCTGCGGTTGGGAACGAACGCGCTATTACCCCTTCAGGGGTTAACGCGTTCGCCAGCACTCCATGCGAGTCCTTCGTTTCGTCTGTCTCTCAGCTAGTTTTCAGTATTCAGCTCAGCTATATTAGCAATACACTACAGTGAAACTAACTAGTGTGGAATCTACCGAAACCGAATTCATAAAAAAAAGAACACGTACTGATCATCCTCCTCAATCAGTCGTGTAGCAATACGTATAAGGTAGCAAACAGCATGGGGTGATCTGAACATGGGTATGTAGCTGGCTAAAAAGCTTAGTAGCATCCATCAATTTTTAGAAAAAAACCACCTCAGACCAGTCTTGCTGAATTTTTGAACGAGTTTATTCACCGCTAGTTTGTCATTACACCGGATATGGTACAACAAGCCCAGGGCATGATACTGAACCATTAGGTTATCCGATGAGACTGCCTCTTGCACCTCGTTGGCCCATCGACGGACCACCTTCAAAGATGAAACTATTCCAAGAACAGCAAGACGCCGGCGTAGTAAAACTTTCATCTCATTCAAATATGTCAAAATGACAGCTTTAAAGACTAAACACTATGAAAGCCAAACCAACATCAGCACTTTTCTTCATCAGATGTTTAGACGAAACAAGTGCAGCTGAAGACACAGCGCCATTTTTGTCAACGATAGCCTGTAACCGTACATAAGGATATAATTACGACGATAAAAAAAGTAATACTTAACTTTGACTGCAGAAATTACGACCTGTTTCATATATCTTTCAATGGTCTGTAACATTCCGGTGTCTGTGATTCTACACAGAGCACGAATGGCAGCGGCACGATACACATCTTCTCGACCTGTCATGTCCTGAAAAACATAACATAAAAGAATACGTAAATACGGTGCCTAAGGGTATGAATTCACCAAGAAAGTAAAAATAACAGTAAGGATAAATTGTGGCAGAAAATGGGCTTCTTGCAACACACAACTTAGACCAAATTTCACTAATTGGAGCTCAAATACAACCAAACAGTAGACGAGAAGTCAGCGCCGTAATTGAGGACGTGAGATAGGACAACTGAGATATACAACAAAGAAAGTGCTATACTCAACAGCTCAAGAATATTTTAAAAAGAAATCCCACCTTTGTTAGACTACTGGTCACAATGATGACGTCATCGGCTATCCCAGAAAGGTCCTTGACGGCCAAATAGACAAGACGACGTAAGTTCGCATCTTTGCTCTGCCACAATTTGGTCACCGCAAAGAAAGCCTCCGTCGCCTCTGTTCGTCCAATCGTTTCTCCTAAATTTCCGCACTTGGAGAAAAAAAGCCAAGAACGGGTTGAAAACAAATAGATATTGCAAACCGAATAGTACCCTGTTGTATCAAGTACAGCAGTTTCGTTAGAATAACGCTGCATTTCCTGGCGTTAATAGGCGTTTCATTGAATGCACGAGCCTGAAAGGGAAAAGAAGCTATTTATAACTAAGTTTAAATAAAGGACTAGGAATAAAGCTCTCGACGTTGATCAATCCCTGGAAAATGCGAAATGCATTCGACTTAAACAAGCACCGTTAAAAGCGATTTAATGCAAATCTGGCATTTACAATGACTCCCAGTGGCCTACCGATGTATCGAGCCAGTTCTGCTATCCACCGAGACAAGTCTGCTGGCAATTTGCCGAGCCAGGAAGGATGGAATGCTCAGTGACCCAAGGAGGAGAGAATCGACCCCATGAGTATTGCAGGGAGCCTCCATCCACGGCGCTTCACGCGTCCCAGAAGTCATAAAGTCTAAGAACCAAGGGGAAAGCATTCTCGTAGGTCTCCAAAAGAGGAGGATAGCGGAGTGGTAGTGGTACTGCTCATCTTAGTCAACACGTTATATATTTTGTATACAACTACGGGCATGTGAAAACAATAAAAATAAACCTCCTGAAGAACCGAAGTCTTATCGAGGTGAGCGAACGGGTTGCCACTACTTTCCTCGTCCTTCTTTTCTCTCTTCATTGTTCTACTTGGGACCAGCAAAAAGCTGTAATCACTAAAGGAAACTCATATCAAATAAAACGACAGTCCTAAAATACGACAAAGAACTAAGTCACGAATGACTAAGTGCAATGCTTCGACAAACACATGATTTAAGTCAACCCCTGTCAATTTTTTTTCGTGAAAGACCAAATCTTCTTTGTCGTGATAGTACTGAGACTTTGTTTCCTTATATTTTTATATTTCACATGCCATGTCATCCCAACTACCGCGCGGATCCCAGGAATTCTTGTATTCGATTCACTTCCTTGCAGCCACCATCCACGAAGGTCTTCCAACTTCTACGTGTGGCTTAGGCTGCAGCTTGAGGACTTCGCCTACTTTATGAATGTTGTAGAATCACGGTCAGGTCAATTCTCCTTGCAATCTTGGACATAGCTAGCGGAGATAAGGTGTGTCCACGTAAATTGGAGGAGAGTGTCGGGGAGAAGGTCTAACTAGAACCTCGCTTACTAATGGGCTACATTACTAACCACAGCGCTACATCCCACTAGCCAATTTTGGAGCACGCACTAAAATACGAGTAAAGCAAAGTGTTGAATTCTGTTAATCACTTTCTGCAATCGAACTGGAAACGCTCTAGCCCGTCTATCTCAAGATTCCACACGATTGCTCTACCAGCACTTTACGACATTCAAGGTGATATGAAAATATTCAAGAAGCAACCGAAGCCATGCATGAAAACTTGGAAGATCTTCGTGGACAACGGATGCGAGAAAACGAATCGAATCCAAGACGTTCTGGGATCCATACAGTGTTATGACTTGGATGTTTGGACGGCTCGTCCTCACTGGTTGCACGAGCCTCAACAAAATTTCCATTTTCTCGGAATATTGCTGGTAAAGCCATTGTGGTTCCCTGGAGTCCCAACGTGAGCCTAGCAAAAGTCTGCTCCAGATCGTCACCACCACAGGCAGTCGCCACTTTTGTGGATCAGAGGAAGATTTCCCACCACGCGACTAGTCTGATACCAGCACGGTGGTGGATCCTTGTACTGGTTTACACTTAGCTGAGCTACCTGATGGAAACGCCGGACTCCTCAGTATGGGAGACCCTGTCGGCGGATAAATCGCTCCGCTGTACATCGTACCCCGACACCCAGGAATACCTCCCAGCCACGATGAGGCGCTAAACTGTTGGGAAGGACGTGATGACGGGTCATGTAAAACGTAAAAATGCAGGGAAATAAAGCTTCAGTTCTATCACAACACGGAAACTTTACATTTTACTACTGAAATGTTATGAATCAAGATATAAAGTAGTATTTAAGTGTTTCGCTCTCCAAGCTGTTACGTACTCATTACTAAGTTTGTAAAGCTAAAAAATGGATAAAGCATTCGGTATTGATCAATCCCTGGGGGATGCACCATGCATTCGACTTCATTGAGCATCGTTTGAAGGTGACTGAATGCATATCTGGCCTTCGCAATGACTTGCAGTGGCCTACCGATGTATCGAGCCAGTGCTGCTATCCTCCCAGACAAGTCTGGTACCAATTCGCCCACCCCAGAGGGATGGAAGGCTTGGTGGGCCGTGGGCTCGGGGATCGATTCCATGTGTGTGTTGCAGTGGTGCCTCCAACCGTTGCGTCACACGCACCCTTTACTAAGTTGATAGAAAAGATAATATTCAACAAGGCATCATTAGGAAGTATTGAAGAACAGCAAAATCTATCATTCCATTAGTTTCACTGCATTCCTATAAAAATAGAAAGACAGACACAAGAAAAGTCATAACTAGGAACAATCTGAGTTTACATTAGACCTCGAACAGAACGCGACACCCAAACAAACACCTAGTCAAACTTCTAGCAACCCTGGTACTCTGTACCCGGACTGATAGGTTAGAAGACGTATAGAGATAAAGAAGGTAGCAATACCTTAAGCTGGATAATCTGAGTAGTCAGGATACCATCCAGCCATTCAATAGACACGTGTTGTCGGACGAGATTACATGCGACAAACGCTTACTCTTTGCAGTTGCTTGGAATGTTGTTGGAAACTTTTTTGCATTATTGAGACTCAGGCAACCCTTCATGAGGTGATGCTTGGAGTATCTCGATCGGTAGGACTTCGTTGTTTTAGTAAAGCTGCCGACAAGAACGTCTCAAGGTGAGTTTCAATATGTGAGAATTATTCGGGTAGCGTGAATACTATGACCTACCGACTTTTTCTCCTTAATGTTTCCCTCTAAGACCCAGACATTATTCTAATAGTTTATTACCGTTAATGTTGTATCGCCTCCTAACGGTTTACCACCTCAACGTGGCTGGGAGGTGTTCCTGGGAGCCGGGCTGAAATGTGCCGCGTGAGATTTCATTTCACCGATGGGGTCTCCCGAGCTAAAAAGGAGTCCGGCGTTTCCATCAGGAAGCCCAGTCAAGAGTAAACCAATACCGGGATCCACCACTCTGGTATCAAACTATTCGCATGGTGACAAATCTCCCTCTAATTCATAAAGGCGGCGGCTGCCTGTGGTGGTGACGACTTGGAGCAGACTTTGGCTAGGCTGTCCTCGGGACTCCAGGGAACCACAATGGCTAGCTAGCAAAACTCGGAAAAATGGAGATTACGCAGAGGTCTGCACAACCAGTGAAGGCGGGCTATTAAAGAAAATAATTATATATCGTCTGTATCATGTAAGGGTCTAACATGTATAGTATAACCTAACGGACGATATATCGAGGGTGCGGATAATATGGTTGGTGCGTTAACCCTGTCTTTGATAGGTTTTCCCCTTACGATTTATTCTATGTTTTCGGATTTCTTAAAACCATTGCGACTTTTAGGAAAGTGGTGGTTATTCGGAACCAGAACGTGGCGGCTTGGCATCCAGAACCTTCGTTTCCTTACGAACACACGAGGCCGCTGTTAACGGAAACTGCTAAGGATCAGGTGGGGTACTTTTGGCTCTCAGATGATTAATGTAGGAGTTCCTTCGTTGCACGCCCTGAAATGATCACTAAGTGATAAAAGATTACTTTCTTCTATTGGACCAACTGTACCTAAAATTGTAGTTCTCATAAGTTTTCATTCAATACTGGTGACGTTCCCGAGTGGTTTACTGCTTCATCGTGGTTGGTTTTGTTCCTGGGTGTCGAGCGGAATTCTACATTGAGAGTCTGTTCATCTAGTACGATATAACAAGTCGAGAAGGAGTTCGATATGGTCATCAGGAAGCACAGTGAGAAGTAAAGCCGTTCCAGGAATCACTGCTTTCATAGGAACAACATTGTTACTATCTGGCAGATGCGGTCCACATGGAAAGCTACCTAAGGAGACTTCAAGGGAAAGAAATTTTGCTCAACTTTGTTGGTGATTGTTGAAGACAGTTCCTTTAAGCATTCAGTAGTAAGTATTTACTAAGCAACTTGTAATTACAATCCAGTGTAGTAACACATCTATAACTTTAGTGAACTGTTCTAAACCTTGCGCAGGTTATATTTTGGGCAAAGCTGGTCTTATTTCAAATTACTAATCAAATTATTTCAATTTATTTCAAAAGGGTGTGAGATCCAGTTATTCGATAAGTTCCGTAATATGTTTCGAATAAAATAACGCAGAAGGAAAGTTAATATGTCGACCTTAAAGCGTGTAGTGCTTTAAGCGTCACTGATGAGTACTTCATAAGGCACTTAGTATTCCATTGCATTCGAAAGATGTTACTTTTCTCATGTTTAGTATTCACTTACCTCCCAATGCTTTACCGCCTCATCGTAACTCAGAGGTGTTCTTGGTTGTCGGGCTGTGATTTACATCTGGTTAATTCATCTTGCCCAACAAGCCACCCAAGGTGAGAAGGAGTCCGGCGTTTCGGCCAGGAAGCCCGGCTAAGAGTAAACCAATACCAGGATCCACTACCGTTCTGGTGTCAGGCTGTAAATTAGTGGCAAATCTCCCTCTGTTTTACAAGGGCGGCGATTTCCTGGAGTGGTGAGGACCTGGCGAAGGATTTAGGTAGGCTGACCTCGAGACCCGAGGGAGCCACAATGGCTAAACCAGTAAAACTCCAAAAACGGTGAAATTGTGCTGGGACCCACACAACGAGTGAATACGGATCATCTAAGTATTCAAGTAAATAAATAAGTATTATTAACTTGGGTATTAGATGGCCCGTCATGACTAGTGCGATCTCCAACAGATTTTCCCTTCGTTTCTTTGTCACGCTATCATCATCGATGGTTGTAGCTTTATTCGAGCGTTATGCCCTGATCTATAAACCGTTTGCGCCTGCTTGTGTAGCTTATTTATTTCTCCTAAAAACACACCGGGATATTGTGCAAGTGGACGTTCTATAGGTTTACTTTCCTCCGAAGTCGTTTCCACTGCTGTTTTCTTCCGTCTATCATCAGCTTTTCTCATTGGATTGCCTGTCCTTTTGCTTCGATTTCGATGTTTGTTCCCCTTCGGTCTCGAAAATGGAAATACTTTCGAAAGTTCTTAGTGTGTCAGTTCTTAGTGTCTTAGTATGGTTAGATGTTTTGTGCGATGGTCATTTTTGGGAAGACGTAGTTCAAACGCACTATACATAGTGCGGAGAGTTCCTGCCATGGTTGACATACCAGCCCACGCTGTTGTATATAGCAATGAGAATTTGAGAGCTATGGAGTCAAAAGTTGCGGGTCTATTAGATGATCACAGGTTTCTCTGAGAGGTCTTAACTCAATCCGTTCTGTGCAGTTTCTTCAGGACGTAATTTTTCATTAATAGCTATTTTGTCGTGACCTTATTCTATTAGTTGGCAACATAGGATGCCTTGTCGAACCTTTTTTCATGTGGGAATATAAGAGCTAGATGTAGAGGGTATATTTTTGTGGTACAGTTGCCATGAGTCAAACTTTCATATGTCAAGTGAGTCCAATCGTTGAACACAGATAGGAATGACGACTCAATTTTTCGAGTCGTCAGCCATATGCGACTCTGAGCGGCTGTTCTTCCTCGGTGGAAGACAGATGAAAAAGCGGCTCTGAAGAAGGCGATTCTGCCGAAACGTCAGCTACGATTGTGTTGTATGTGTATTATTGTATGGAAGTAAACATATGCTGTTTAACAACCTCGCGATTGCTAAGAGAGAAAACGACGAATTCATAATTCAATGCCAAGGTTAATAGAAAGTCGATCCTGGATACTATTACAGATAGGAATTTAACTTTTTTATTTCCTGCCTATTATAATTTTTACGGCAGGGTATTATGTGTGATAAAAGCACAGTAATGCTGAGATATTTGCAAAACTCCGGACCACAGGTGTTTGCGGTAGAGAACGAACGCGCTGTTACCCTTTCCGTGGCGAACGCGTTCACCACCACACCATACGGGTCCTTCGTTTCGCCTGTCTCTCAGTCCCCACTGGTAGGAATATCGTTACTTTTTATTTACCTCTGCCTATGCTTGTATTCTTTTAGAATAGGAATTCTGACACTGACTAGGTTCTGGTGAGAGTCAGATTCTTAATCAAAAGTGCTAGGAACTCTTTCTTTTCAACGCTGTCAGACGTTTTTTAGTAGGTAAGAAACGTTAATACGAGAGATAGGTAATATTCTTTAAAGATTTCGTTGACCGTGGACACGATTTGGATGCAGTTTGGAGTACAATCCCTGTCAGGATCCACATGGCGAAATTTTTTACGCCTAATCCGACGTCTCATGTGCTCAGTCGTTACTTTTTATTTACCTCTGCCTATGCTTTTATTCTTTTAGAATAGGAATTCTGATACTGACTAGGTTCTGGTGAGAGTCAGATTCTTAATCAAAAGTGCTAGGAACTCTTTCTTTTCAACGCTGTCAGACGTTTTTTAGTAGGTAAGAAACGTTAATACGAGAGATAGGTAATATTCTTTAAAGATTTCGTTGACCGTGGACACGATTTGGATGCAGTTTGGAGTACAATCCCTGTCAGGATCCACATGGCGAAATTTTTTACGCCTAATCCGACGTCTCATGTGCTCAATAGAATAAACTTTGTGAAGAGATTGTAGATCATGTGCAACAAGTAAACCAGCGGTGGTTATAAAGATTCGTTCGGTCATCCTTCTTGGGTGAATTACTGCGGGAGGTCCTTCATCTTTACAGGCTAAGATGTCATGAAGGGTTGTAAGAAAGGCACTTGTGGTTGGCAGTTCGAATGAATTCTGTAATGTTATAGGTCCTCGTTCTGTACCGTTCCTTGTGCTTTCAGTTGCAACTCATAATTCGAAGAGTAGAATCTGTGTTTTCCGTTCAAAGGAGATTGCTGAAGTACTTTTTCGTTTTCAACTCACCATGGTGGAAAGTGGTAGTGATCTCATACGTTCATCAGGATCGATAGTCGAATACCATATTCGCAAATATTCTATTTCTTGAGACTGGTTATTTTTGGAGTTGCTTCTAAACGTTCTTCCTGTATCGTGGTTACTTGTTTTCCGATTTTGGGTGTTCTAGGAAGAAACAATCCTTAGTGCATGGTCTGAGTATCCCTTTCTCCTGAAAGGAAAACCTTATATAATCCATTATTTGTCCTTTTTCTTGAAATTTCGGTTCTAAGCTCTATTTTTCCGTATTCATCTGTACCAAATTTTGTATTTCCACAATATTCCAATGTCTTTTTACTTTTAAATGAGTCGTTTAGGGCGTTGTGTGTCGCCCCAACAGGTGGAAGAACGGGCCGAATAACGTTCAGCTCAAAAATATTTTTTATACCTCTAAACACGAGTGGTTCACTAGGTCAGTGTTGTTGTTTGATCAATTCACTTCACATTCGCCCTTTATTTCATGCGTTTTAGGACCAGGGAAGAACGTCTTCGGAGTGTTGCAGCTCCCACGCCTCGAAAAAAATAGCGAAGCTTTCCTGCTTATTATGAGGCTGTCTTCATTATCGTATCGGTCGTTCAAGTTTGTAAATCTTGGTAGGCTACGTTACGCAGAGGGGCTCGAACAACAGAAGAAATATCTTGATATTGTGAAGAAAAATAAAGCACATGGAGATTGCTTGTAAGCTTGAAGTATTTTTAAATATTTGTTTCAGATATTTTTCAGTGTGCTTTTAGTGGGTGTGATTTTTAGGAATTTCCTGCTTGCAGTGGAACATACTCCTGTATATACTGTGGGAATTCGGTCAGAATTGTACTCCGAAGATGAAGAGAATAGGTTACGAAGACTGGGTGCTGACTTTTACAGGTATTGTTTCACGTTAAGAGCAGTCTCACGGTACTAGGACTAGCTTGAGCTCCATTTATCCTACGGCTACATATGTTTTGTTAGTTTCTTTTGCAGAACATCACGCGGCGGGTTAATAACGTTCCATGGTCCGGGGCAGTTAGTGATCTATCCGATATTTGATTTAAAGCGTATCGCTGCACGTCCCATTGGAGTTCGACGATATGTAGAGATGCTTGAACAAGTGAGTTTTTATACCTGTGTACTCGGTTCATACTACACTGTTAGGCAATGCTGTTAGCATTTATGTGGTTTTTTAAGCAAACGTTCACTCACCATCATATGAGTATATTTGACTGTTTAACTGAATCATGCAGGTTAGGGGTTAACTGGGGGCGTTTTCTGTATATGATTTATGACCATTCATGTATGAAAAATACTGTGAAAACAGGGTAGCAGCCTGTTTGGCCCTTTTAGATACCAGCGGTCCGAGTTTTGCAAATGTCTGAGCGGCTTTATGGTTTTTATAAGAACAATTCGTATATGACTGATTCATTTCTTTTTCGATTGTGTCCTTTTTCTCATTTTGTACAAAACCTTTCTAGCTGTCCTCTTCGAAGTAGATCGGCTGCTTTTCTACAATTATTTTACACAGTATGGTTCGACAAGAGTTTCTTTCGTATCTCAGCCTTGGAACGGATTTCTTTGTCTCAACGGTTTTTTCCGCGTTTGTCCTGTTTGCTGTGCAAATGGAGTAGCGTGGAGACTGTTGCTTTAATGAAGAAGACAATGTCTTTGCTGTTAACAACTAAATACAGTCACCTCTGTATCACCGAAATTATTGCTTGTAAAAAGGCAAGACATTAGCAAAGTGTACTTTCGTCATTGTACTATCACACTTTAAGTTTTTGGAAAAATTGTGGGTTCTCAACTATTTGCATGACAACTTTTCATTTTTTCTGAAGAAGTAATGAAAGTTGAGCAGAAACGAGGAGGCGATATAAGGAGCTTGCAACGGCATCAACGGCGGAGACGATTACGAACAAACGAATTACTGTCAGCTTTTTTAACTCAGCCATTCCTCTTGCCCAGGTGGGTGACTCAGAAACCTGGATGAAGCGTTAGCGGCTTGGAAGACCACACTCGGCGTTATCCAACGAGTTATCTAAAAAATACCCTTTAATGCATTCCTTATTTCACAACTGAGAAATCAGTCGGCGATCGGATATCAAACGGAGTGCCATACACGCCAAGGTGTGGATAACCAGGTGGGTCGCAATAGTCTTGATGACAATTAGTGGAGGAGAACTATTGGTGACTAGCTTCTTTGGGATCTGAATTGCGCGGTAGAAAGACCTGCAGAAAGACCAGACCTGCAATGCTCAAACTTTTTCAAAATGGTCTTAGAAGTAAAATATTGTGCTGTTCTTATTTACAAAGCTAGAAGAGCTTAAAGCACTATTTTTACAAGCTTACAAACTACAGGGATAAATGGTGTGGGGGCAGATAACATGTTTATACGCATTTTACAACCGTTATATTCCGCATCCTTTACAGTTAGCATTTTCAATAGCTCACTCAATGTCCACTATTTGCGCTTTTTAAGAAGAGGGATACAACTCTTCCTTTAAGCAGCACAGTGGTTTCATCAGTATAGGAGTTTTTACAAAGTCTGTGGACTCAGCTATTTGTAACGATAACACCCATAAATGGACTAATATTGTGTAGAATGCCTAGTACATCGTAGGTACCACTAGCGGACAAATGGAAATGAGCCAAGAGCTTTTCAAGTCTATCTCTGCTCGTTACTTTCAACTCAGTATATCAAATCCAGAAGTAGGACAAGACCTTCAATACTCTAAGGACCAGTTCCGTAAATGAGCTTGTCTTGTACAACGTTATTCATCATGCAATAGAATCGAATCAAAGAAGAAACTAGGATCTACAGTAATCTCTCCACTTTGACAGTATAACAATTCCAGTCTGAAGGCATCTTTTCACCTCATTGACAATTTTCAGTTTGTTCAGCTGCTCGTTCTCTTTTCATATCTCTGTCTTTTTTTACAGTCAGGTCCTACATATCCGTCATAGATAATCCATAAGAATGCTTAAGAATGGTTCTTTGTATCGGAGCAGAACAATCGATCCACTTCAGATTGTTATGGGAAATTCGAAGGCAATGAGGAATCATTGTTTGAAAATTTATTACCCAGACCCCGGTTGCTACATTCGTCCTCATTCAGATTCTTCACACTGTTCAATTGGAGGCATAGTTGTTTGTCGATTGTCTTCACCATCTTTATGTTTCTGTTTATTCTGGATGAGTCCATCGAGATTGGGGTCGCTATTGTGAGCAACGGTTAGTATGGAATGCGTGGATTCAAAAACTATTGCAAAAAATCGAGAATTATAGTCATTTTGCGTTTGCAACACTGCCAAAAGCCGATAGCACTGTCCACCAGGGTTTTTTTTTTGTCACCACAAGAAATGGAAATGTTCAAGAACTATTCAAAATACTATTTTTTTCTACAACGACTAGAAAGGAAAAGTTTTCAACTGATCAGTTTCTGAAGGATACGCCATATATTCTGCTTCAATCATCGTAGTGCTAACTAGCCCTTGCTATGAATTGCGCAAACCTACCAATGTGTGAGGTTGTTCGGAGAGTATTGTAGTTTTATTTTTAGTTTTATTTTTCTCATATCATATGTTTCACCAAGAATTTTTTCGAGTACTGTACTCTTATAGAATATTGCAAAGCTTATTTCTTGCATATCCGCTCAGTACGATCTAACGAACTTTAGTATAAATTGTACTTGTGACAAATTTTAACCCAAAACGTACGCGAAACATTTAGCGGAACTGGCCCTTCAGTTCTTCGTCGACTGCGGACGCTCTCATTTTTGACAATAAAAAATAGTTTTTCAGTAACGTCAATGTAGTTTTATTTTTAGTTTTATTTTTCTCATATCATGTGTTTCACCAAGAATTTTTTCGAGTACTGTACTCTTATAGAATATTGCAAAGCTTATTTCTTGCATATCCGCTCAGTACGATCTAACGAACTTTAGTATAAATTGTACTTGTGACAAATTTTAACCCAAAACGTACGCGAAACATTTAGCGGAACTGGCCCTTCAGTTCTTCGTCGACTGCGGACGCTCTCATTTTTGACAATAAAAAATAGTTTTTCAGTAACGTCAAGCCATAAGGAGATGTGAACATAACACTCTTGTAGAAGGGACTTCACCCTATCGTTTTATTGATATGATTGATATGTTTGCTGTTATTTAGTATGTGTTACCGTGCTCCATAATACAGATACATTGCTATCGGCATTGAAATTCCCAGTTAACAAACTATTTCGAAAAAATGTTTTTCGTAAATCGGCAAATGTAGTGGATGTCTTTTCTGATCTCATGCATATTTTGAGTTCCTTTCGAATAGTAATCGTATGAGCATACATAATATGCCAAAGAGGTTCTGCAACATATTGGATTAGAAATGAGCACCATAGTATTGATATCAGTCTTGGTGTCAGGGATTTATGGATACTGTAGTGTTTATAACGGAGATTATGGGTTAAAGGGTAAGATTTCAAGTGTTAACACACCAATATCGATAAATCTACTTCTAAGAATTAAAAGTCGGTCGTTGTACGACGCAAACGGCTCGATACAGTATTGAAGTAATTGACTAGTGATGATGAAGAAGTGTTAATGAATACTCAGTACGTTGGTTTCAGAAAATTTATGACAAATTTGGCAACTCGATGAAATTTGTTGCGGACGTTCGTCAACCATTGACGACGATAAATTGAAGGCTCTGGTGCAACCAAATGCACAAATCTGTTTGAGAATTTGCAGAGGAACTCGACGTGAGCACCCTAGCTGTCTCGGAGCTGAAATATCGAGGAAACCTGACGATGAACTCAGCGAAGAGAACCGATCTTTCTCCACAAAAACATGCGTCAACACGTTGCACCAGGCTTGCAGCAAAGGTTGAACGAGCTGTGCTACGAAACTCCATCACACCCACCACATCCGTCAAACCTCTCGCGTATTGCGAGAAGTCCTTCAGAAACTAAGCTGAAGTCGAAGCCACCTTAGGCAGCTTCATCACCAACAATTTTCTCAATTTTATGCAGCCGGAATAAACAAAGATTTTGTGCGCTAGCAAAAACGCAGTAGTTCTTATGTGAATTAATAAAGTTTGGTCTGACCTAAAATATCGCACCAACGACTCCGATCCTGTGGGCATTACAGGACACTTCTAACCACTACACTAAACACACCTAGTGGCACCTTGCATCCAACTTCGGTAAGAATATTTAATAGTTTGGTTTATTCGTGAGCTGATACGAAGCTGTTATCAGAGTTCACAGCGTATTGCAACGTTTCGTCGCCATCGCCTTCCTCAGAGTTTCAGTGGTATGGGTGTCTACAGCACCAGTGGTAATTTCTTGTCATGTGGGTGTCCAGAGTTGCGTAGAGTTGAGTGTGGTGGATCAACGTATTTATCAGTAGAACGTGATCAGAACATAAGTAGATTAACGGGAAATATGATAAGCAAAAATTGAACAGGGAATAAAAATCAAGAAGATGGAATTAGGGAATAATTTTGGCGGTAGCACACATCGAGAAGTTATTTGTTGTTCACCAACGAAAGTTAGGTGTTGAGAATATTTTAGCAGATGAGACAACGATTTTATGAGCTAGGATGTGTTCATATAAATTAAGGTGGTCATCGAATGCGCATCTTTCGACTTTGGGATCGCTGATGTCTGTCGAACAGAACACCCAGGTCTCTGTATGATTTCGTAATCTTTATTCTTAGTTAAGAACATGATCTGTTCCATGCAAAGAAGGGTTAGTCAAAAGTGCACTGATTAGGTGCAAATGTAGCTTTTCATTTTTGGTTTATTGGCAGTTGGCGAGAATTTTGTTGGAGGGAGCGGGTGGCAGAGTGGTAGTGATGGGAGTATGATGCTGGTTCGATACCGCATCAAGCTCAGCAAGCCTCTGATCCCTCCGTGGTCGGTAATTTGGTACAGGACTCGCCCGGGAAAAGTCGGTCTTTGCGATCGGATTGGGAACGCGCTAGCCCGGCTATCCCAGAACTTCAGTGACAATCAACTCAACCAGCATTCTACGACATTCATGTTGAAATGAAAATCTTCAAGCAGCAGCCGAAATCATAGTTAAAAGTTGGACGACTTTGGTGGATGATGGATGCGAGGGAACGAATTGAATGTGAGAATTGCTGGGATTTTGGTTACTCTTCGTCACCCTCATGTTACTGAATTTGCTGAACACCATCTACACATTTTTTGCAGTTCCTTTTTGTTACTATTCTCGATTTCAAGGATTTGGTGTGAATGCTATACCTGTTTTTTTATTATTACTTAAAGTCAGTCTATTGTCATTCATATACTGAAAGTTGAAAAAAACCTCGACGTTGATGTGCCATGTTTCCGATTTCACTAAGCATCATTAGAGCTGATTGAATGCATATCTGGCTTTTACAATGACTCCGGTGGCCTACAGATATATAGAGTCAGTGCTGGTATCCTCCCAGACGAGTCTGGTTCCAATTTGCCGACCCGAAAGAGTGGAAGCTTTGGTGAATCTGAGGCGCGGGGACCGATGTGCATTTCAGGCGACTCCGGCCACTCCAGTAGTGAAAGTTAATACACTTAAAGCTAGTTTAAAACAGTCTGACGTCTGCAGGTGTGTGGGTTGGTGGAAATCGAAAACTGGCTACGCTTGGAGTTGCGGTGTCGCATGGAGTTTCCTATCATGGTTTGGCGCTGAATTGTAACACCGACTTAGCGTGGTATGATTATGTGAGTTAGTGGTGAGAGAAATGTTCTTGATTCGTAATGAAATATTTATTTCCATTTTTTATATGTTTTTACCATAGTTATAATATGAGTATGTTCTTGAAAAAAATTCCAAAGTTTTCACATAGATTGCCCTTGTTTAGATAGTTGGATGTGGCATTGAAGGTGCTGAAGCGACATCACTGAGTAGAGAATGTAACCGAGGCATAATGATTGAGGAGGCAATGCCAAAGATGGTCCAGAGATTTTCTTGTGTGTTTGGTTGTGAAGTACAGTAAAGCACCGTTGTTGTAAAAGTGCGGTTCCTTTCCTTTTTATAGAAGTAGTTCCATCATCTACGTTCCCTTCCTTCGTGAATGCAACCTTTCCTCCCTCTCCGAATACGTTCTCACACTTTGTTTCCTGCTATTGTTAATTTGTTGATTTTAAAAAGTTTTAATTCTTGTGAGGAAGAGCAATTTTTATTGTTAATCTGATCACTATAAATGATATTTTATGTGAATAAATTAGTGTTGAAGATTTCGATACATAGTAAGAACAATACCCTTACTAGTCGTTTATTATTATTGCTTTGTTTCCATTAATTTTCCGGAAATACGGGCCAGCAAAGTTGTTCATGCAATCAGATAGTAGAAACTCTGTGCCCCTTTGAAGAATTCAACGCTGGACGTGGGAGTCTTCCAATGGAGAGTACCATAACGAAATGGACCACACCATAGCAAATAGAAGGTTTTGCCTAACCGATGTCGCTGTTGTCCAAAAATTCTACACAGAATCAGACCATCGTCTCCTTCTCGCTGGATTCTATTTCTCGCGGAAATGAGAACAAGCCGCTAAATTCAAAAACCGAAGTCTCAGAACCACCACAAATTGGGACTTATTCACTTCATTAGTCGGGTGCTGGGAAGATGCCGTTGTCGATAACATCGACGAAGAATACGATCCGCTTATTCAACATCTTCACGTTAGAGCTATGAAAGCTGAGAGTTCGAAAGTCACTAAGAGACGTCGGCCTCCAGAAACTCACGAGCTAATACGCCAGCGTGCAATTGCACGAGCTGCAGGCAGTCGCGAAGTAACATCCGAGCTTGCAAAACAATGCAGACAAGCGATTAAAGAATATTTTAGAGAGAGAAGAGCAACAGTAGTGGTCGAAGATGCCGAGGCTGGTAAAAGCATTCGCAAAGCCCACCGAAGCTTCGCCAATTACAGGACCAAGATGATTGCAGCCCGACACCCAGAAGGAACAGTTATAGCGTCCAGAAAGGCAATGGAGAAAACCATCCACGATTACTACTCAGGTCTCTTCGATAGCCACATCCATCCCCGTCTTATGACATAAGAGAGGATGTATATGCTGCTGCACCGGTTCTCCCTTCCGAAATCCGACATGCCATTTCGTTGGTGAAAAATCGAACAACACCAGGTCCGGACAGGATAAGATCAGAACAACTGAGGAACCTTTCACCAGTCCTCGTAAGCACACTGGCTCGGCTGTTCTCACGTTACCTGTCTGAATGCAAGATCCCTACCCAGTGGAAGACCAGCAAGACCGAGTTGTTGTTCAAGAAGGGGGACCTACACGATATAGGCAACTATCGCCCAATCTGCTTGCTGTCTGTCGTCTAGAAACTTTTAATTCAATTCATCCTAAACAGGACTGACAGAACACTGGACGAAGGACAGCCATGTGAGCAGGCAGGATTTCGAAAAGGATTTAGTACAGTGGACCACATCCACACGATAACAGGGCTAACTGAAGTATCGCGAGAGTACAAAAAACAGCTTTGTCTCACTTTCATCGATCTACAGAAGGCCTTTGAGATAGAAGTAGTCACCGAAGCCTTTGACAGTCAAGGAGTCCCTGGTGAGTACATAAAGATTCTTCTTGAGCTGTACAAAAATTTCACAACCAAGATTTCATCATTCTACAACGATATTAACATTGACGTCAAACGAGGGGTTAGGCAACGGCAACGTGATACCATCTCGCCAAAATTGTTTACGGCCACCCTCCAAAACGTCACACGAACATTGGAATTGGATAACATGGGAGTGAAAATCGATAATCGGCAGTTACATCATTTTCGCTTTGCTGATGAAATCGTCCTCATAACACCAGACATTAGCCGAGCGGAACGTATGCTTGCCGATTTTGATAAAGCCAGGGGAAAGATTGGTTTTCGACTAAATCTAAAGAAAGCGATGCTCATGAAGAACGGATTGGTTTCGTTTGCCTCATTCACGCTCAACGGAACGAATATCTCGGAATGTTCCAGTTATGTCTCTCTAGGTCGGGAAATCAATATGATGAACGACTTAGCTCCAGAGCTGAGCAGAAGGCAACGAGCGGCTTGGGGAGCTTTCAAATGCATCGAAGATGTAGTGAAGAGAACAAATAACACCCGACTCCTTGCCCACCTTTTCGACTCAAAGGTTTTTCCTGCCCTAACGTATGCGTCAGAAACCTGGTCGCTGCGTAAACAGGATGAAAGATCACTTAGCGTTATCGAACGCGCAGTCGAAAGGACGATGCTAGGAGTAACCCGTCTTACACAAGTAAGGGATGGGATCCGAAGCTCCGACCTGAGTGAATGATCAAAAATCAATGTTGCCATTCTGTACACCAAACAGTCGATGAGATGGGCCGGACATTTAGTGCATATGAATGACAACCGATGGACAAGAGCCGTTAATGACTGGATTCCTCGGGTTGTCAAACGCACAGCAAGAAGAACACCGATCCGACGGTCAGAGTTCTTCACGAAGAGCCTAGAAGAAAGATGTGATGCTCGACGTGTCCCTCGACCGAGCAAAGCGCGCTGGGCTACTCTTGCACGCGACAGTGAAAAATGGAAGATTTGATGGCACCCGCTCGAGTCACTCGACGATCAACGGGACTGTAGGTGATACGGGTGATACAGCTGTTGGCTATTACATGAACCAAATTTCTGGGTAGTACACAGGATCGACTTTCTATCAACCTCGGCATTGATTTATGAATTCGTCGTTTTCTCTCTCAGCAGTCGCGAGGTTGTTAAACAGCAAACGTTTGCTTCCATACAATAACACGCATACAACATAGTCGTAGCTGACGTTTCCGCAGAATCGCCTTCTTCAGAGCCGCTTTTTTCGAAAAAGAGTAATACCGTGTTCGATTCCCAACGTAGACACCTTCGGTCGCTACTTTTCCAAATATCTCAGCGTCATTGTGCTTAAAAACCTTGCATTAAAAAAACGAGCGTATCGTAAAGTTACTGCACCTTCCTCCCAGCAAAATCCCCATACCATTGCGAAGGTGAATTTGAGATATCCCCTGAAAATTCTCACATCGATATAGAAACAATGGCTAGCAGCAAATCTTTCATACATTGGAGAAAAAGTACGTTGATTCCTATACATCTGTGATGTCGTGGCAAATTTGTTGAACCCCACCAAACATGGAATCAATCCAACGAACAATACGAAAGGAAGCTTAATGATGGCATAGTTATTCCCACAATGGCGATTTTCTCGACATTCTTACACCTTCACCATTCCACCTAAGATGAAGCTTTTCCCAAAGTGTTCGCTTCAGATATAGAAAATTCGGACCTTGAATTAGCTTCCTTTTTCTTTCCTCGAGGAACTTTCTATTGGATGTGGTGGGTGGGGATACCATTCCAGCTTCTTCAGTAAGCACCTGACGCATATTAGGCATGTCAGGCACGGCGCGTTTGACTCATCTGAAAAGTAATTCACAGTCTTCAGTCCGGTCTTCTTCGATTTGACCCACAGTAAAAAGATCCGTTAAAAATTCATCATTGTGCACAACTTATGTTCTCCTTTCTAGGCTCTGACAGATATTCCCTTCTGACTTTTGCTTAGACTGATAGTTCATAATGAAATGATGATTGAGCTACCGAAAATAGTACGCAATGCGGTCAAGCAGGCAAAAGCTTCTGTTGGTGTGGATTTCCATGTAGGTCGTGACTTTATGTAGGTTATCATAGCCATTGGCGATTTCCTTCCTTGAAAAAATACATCCACGCGGGAGTCTCCTCTTACTTTTCTCACTCGTTTTTCCTATTTCAGTGCAAAACTCTCCATAAACAAAACATTGTGGAACACGCCCTTCACGTGACCACTGACCGCGTTTAGTTTGCTGTCATTAATTGAGCAGTTTGGTGAGAAACAGGTTTCGATGCCGATCTTCACTTGTTGAGAAAGTTTAAAAGGAAAATAGTCAAGCAAATTGCTGCATTTCATGTAAGTCAACGTAATTGGTAACTGATCGCTGCACGATAAAGACACACCCACAAACATTTCGCTAGAGGTTCATCTACCAGTAGGAAACAAGGCCAACTTCATTTAATAAAGGATATAGCTTTCGGCTTTGATTAATCCTTAAGAGACGCGTCACTCGTCCGACTTCATTAAACACCGTGAGAGTTGATTGTGTGAATGTTTAGCCTTTGTATAGAATGACTTGCGGTGGCATACCGATATGTCAATTCAGTCTTCTTATCCTCCCAAACGAGCCTGTTACCCATTGGCCTACTCCGGAGCGATGGAAGCCTTTATCAACTCAGGGCGACGGATCGAACCAGTTATTGATTTAGCGTCTATTTCAGTGCACCTTCAAATATCGCTAATAGTTTCCAATGTTCTTGCTTTTGGATGTGTGAAGGACGAGCACGTGGAACGTGAAACCGAGTAAACTCTCTATGACTTATCGTAAAAGTGTTGTTTCTATCTGCCAAGAACAAAGTTCCTCTCGCCAGCCATCACTTGATCGTGCCTCACCCTTTGTCCCATACTCGAGCGGCCAGTGTTGTTCGCACTACTGATGCTTGTCAAACGAATTCTCCCACTAATGTCCTAAAATGCTTTCCTTAGAACTGCTAGTTTTTCTGCGTTCTCCAAATGGAGTGGATTAGTGATAATCCCTATGACGGTGAATGTTCCGGAGAGTTGCCTGAAAATCTTCCAGTATAAAAAAAGCCATTATTCTGGATCTTTTGCTTTTCTTTTCCCAACAACACTAATCATGACATCTACAACAGATGACATCTACAACATTTGGTAGAGTTATTGAAAGTAAAAGAAGATGAAAACTCCCTTTTATCGTGTCTCATAAAGTTGTTTTAAGTGCGTCCCCCCACCACACACATACACACAGACACATACAAGAGACTATTCAACCGGTTTTCACCCGAACTAATAAACACGAGGTCATTCACCAAGGTTGGATGGGAATCAACAGCACTCTCTTTTACAAGCGAATCGAAACCTGCTTTGTTCGATTGTTGTTGTTGTTGTTGCTTGTGTTGCTGTTGTTGTTGATTGATTGATAGAGAAAAACCGCTTCCAGTACTTCTTTTCCGAGTTCATACAAAATGTATTGAAAAATTCAATTCCTCAATTGTCGATTTGATTAAGATCTAACATAGCAATGATTGAAAGGTAAGGTTGGGAGAGATGAAACTGAATGAAAACTGAAGTTACGTTCTACTATTTGAGCAATACGAGACTTTTTTCCTTTTAAAGAGTCTCATGAAACCCTTACCTTTGTGTTCCTATACCATCACCACAGCCACTCGTCCATCTGATTGAGCTCTGCGATTATGTCACTTCCATGACGGCTACATTTTCTGGTATTCGTTAACTTTTAAGTAGATTTCGAATGGAAATATTAGACTTCCTAACTTGATAACTCCGTTGTACGAACTTCCTCTTGGACGTCGTACTTCTATATCCAGAAGTAAACCCTCGTAAAGGGCTTCCATAAACCACCTTTAGTGCTCAAGTTAATGCTTTCAATGATCATATCGTCGACTTTAGTGGTTTGAATGGTTCATTTGGATATTCCTTGGTTCGCTTGGTTCATTCGAATTTTGACTTATCCAAGTCCGCACATTTGAAAATGCGTACCGTATTCACCCGTTATTGATTGGTGTCGAGGGAATCAAAGAAGATGAAGGACGTCCAAAACATTTCCCCAACCCTGTTGTGAACAAACAGTGGTATTCGTCCCATTCAAAAAGATCTTTTTTTGTCTTACCTGTTGGAATTAACTCCTTGGTGACATATGTGATATTGTTGGGGTGTCATGATACTATCGAACAGTACTTGTTTACATTTAGGGTACAACTTCAATGAGAGAGCGAAAAGAGGATGATAGAATCTGACGAAAACACCTGTGGAAATATCATGCTGGAGAGGAACGGGTAAGAAAAAACTATGTACGATTAATAACGCATAAGACCTAGAAAACCTCGGCATTAACAATCGACAAGCAACAACTTAAGGGTGCAGTTGGTAACACGCGAGCCATCGGAAGCGGAAATCGCGGGTTCGATCTGGGCTGATGTCCAAGTTTTGCAAATATCTCAGCCGAAATAGTGGCTGTATTTACCAACAACAACTGATAGAAACCTCATGACAGCTAAACAAAAGCAATTAATAAGGATGTAAAAAATAGTAAGCAATGGAAAGTGGTATTAGCATCGACAGAGGATGAAGTTAAAGAGACTGTTCTCTCTATCTGCATACATTTTCATATTCCCTCTGTTAATTATATAACGTTCTAGATGGTAGTGTTGTCATTAATGCATTCTATTAGTACGAAAAGTTAGGTTTGATAGCACCCCTCAGGTCAAGCAAACCTTCTACCCCTTCAGGGTCAACAAACTGACACTCTGCAAGAACAAAAATATTCCTCGCTTAATCAATAGGCCAGCATATGTCATTGCATAGGCCAACTATGCATTCGGTCATTTTTACAGTGCTACGAATGGAGTAGAATGCGTGCTACACACTGACTGTTCTCTCTATCTGCATACATTTTCATATTCCCTCTGTTAATTATATAACGTTCTAGATGGTAGTGTTGTCATTAATGCATTCTATTAGTACAAAAAGTTAGGTTTGATAGCACCCCTCAGGTCAAGCAAACCTTCTACCCCTTCAGGGTCAACAAACTGACACTCTGCGAGAACAAAAATATTCCTCGCTTCATCAATAGGCCAGCATAAGTCATTGCATAGGCCAACTATGCATTCGGTCACTTTTACAGTGCTACGAATGGAGTAGAATGCGTGCTACACACTGAAAGGTTGATCAGCGCCGAACGTTTTAACGCTTATATGCTGCACTGATTACGTGAAGTCATGAACGGCATCGAATTTACGACACTCCCGTGTAATTCAGAACCTCATAGTCCAACAGCTTTTCAGGCAATTCCTAACTCTTTGCTACATTGATTCAGAATATCTTAAGAATCAGATTCCATTGAAACTCGGTTACAACCCTTCAGGGTCAACAAACTGACACTCTGCAAGAACAAAAATATTCCTCGCTTAATCAATAGGCCAGCATATGTCATTGCATAGGCCAACTATGCATTCGGTCATTTTTACAGTGCTACGAATGGAGTAGAATGCGTGCTACACACTGAAAGGTTGATCAGCGCCGAACGTTTTAACGCTTATATGCTGCACTGATTACGTGAAGTCATGAACGGCATCGAATTTACGACACTCCCGTGTAATTCAGAACCTCATAGTCCAACAGCTTTTCAGGCAATTCCTAACTCTTTGCTACATTGATTCAGAATATCTTAAGAATCAGATTCCATTGAAACTCGGTTACAATAATCAATAATATTTTAGACAATTGAGGCAACACGAAGTTGGTGTATACGGATGAAGGCGCCGAAACGTTATCCGAATAAAAGTTCGTACCAATCTCGTGTTAGTCCAGTCATGTAGGAAAATATCGATTCGGAATATTTTAAAAAGGTCTAGTTCGCTGCTCAAAATTAGATCAGCGAGGCTAAAGCGTTTTAATCCATAAACTTTGGTGGCCCTGCTTAGAAGCTCCTAAGCTCTATCTCCTTCTGAGGGGACAGATTTCCCTCAACAAAGCATTTCTGCTTTATTCTAACCTACACGAATACTATCTATCGATTACCTAACGTTCTCACAAGTACAACTGTCAAAACAATTTTCAAACAGACCGTCATTTAACCTCAACATGTGCATAAATCGTTGAGCTTACACGAGATTGACAAAGTGGTTTCATTCGGCTAATGTTTCGACTTCTTCGTCTTCATCAGAACCGATTATTCGAGTCGATGGTCCTCAGTTGTTCGTCTTATCGATATGGCGTCTTCGTCTTGGTACCACGTCGGGTCTTTTTCGGCGGAACACCGCACTAATGAGGCACGATTACCCTGCAGTGCTCTTTTACACAGGACGTTTCTTGTTACCTACCTGACAACAAAGGTACGACAATGAAGACTCCAGATCAAGAAGATGAACAACTGTGATAATTCGGATAATCGGCTCTGATGAAGCCAAAAAGATCGAAAAGATCTTTTTAAGGTCAGAAACCTTAAAAATAAAAAAAAGGATAAGGCTCTCGGCGTTGATCAATCCCTGAGGGATGTGCCATGCATTCGACTTCATTAAGTATCGTTGGAGGTGATTGAATGCATATCTAGCCCTTGCTCGCGCTGGCCTACTGATGTATCGAGCCTGTGCTGCTATCCTGCAAAACAAGTCTGGTGCCAATTTCCCGACCCCGGAGGGACGGAACGCTTGGTGGGCCATTGGCGCGGGGGTCGATTCCACGTGTGTGTCGCAGTGGCGCCTCCAACCACTGCGCCACACGTTCCCCTTTTTGCCGAAACGTTAGCTGAATAAAACTAATTTATCAACCTCGTATAAACTCAACGGTTTCTACACGTGTTGATTACAATTGTCAAAGTTTGATCTTGTTGAAAGCAATCCTTTCCAACTCTTCCAAAATCCAAGAAGAAGAAACTAGAAACTAAAAACCACAAAACATAGAAAGCCGTACCAAGGAATGTTTATTTACATATTTCAATGGCTATAATTCAGGACTTAACGAAGCATAAAACAGGACGGAATACGGATGAATCACCTTGTAATACTTCAGAAAATTTGTGATGATGGAGACGAAGAATGTAAACCGTAGGAAACTGTGAATTCCAAGGAAGCCTATCCACAGGAGTTATTATAGCTTCACATAGACGTCAAAAATGAATAATTGGTGAAGATACGGTATCAGCCAGATGACCTACCTTGAATTTCCTTGGTCCAATATTCGGGCAATACCGATACAGGTGAAATAGTGTTTAAGCGAATTGTGCAATGTGCCGTACGCCGTGTGCTGTGACCGTCTTGTTCCAGAAACATAGTGCTACGAGTGACCAAAGTAGTAGAAGTATAAGTAATATAAACTAGAACAAAGTAAAAGCATAGGTAGTTCTTTCATGTAATTCGATCGATAAGTACTGATTAGTACTTGATTAGTGAATGAGTGTAAGGACGATGGGCGCCATCATGGCAGCTATCGTAATGCACTGAGGACTTGACGATTTCATATTGAGCAATTTCAGCACGTTATCCAGACCGCCCTTCTGGAAGATGTTGCTCAACATCTCCTGCCATTTGGAACTGTTCTCCTCGAACTTTCCTGCTCCATCCCTCGCCACCTGAAAAAACCACTCTTAGCTTTCGCTACAGAACCTGTTAAGGCAGAAAAACTTGTAGAAAGTAGAAGTGAAAAACATAGAAGTGTCATGTTGAAAAAGTTGGCGAAGTTATAGAATTAACTGAAACGACCTGCTATCCTCCGGTTGCGAATTTAGCACAATGGTTTAAATGTGCCCTGTGATAAACACAGGATCTTAACCTTTTTATTTACTGCCTATTCTTTTTAATGGCATGGTATGTTGCGAAATATAACTTCTATAATGGTGAGATATTTGCAGAACTCCGCACCGCGAGTGTTTGCTGTGAGGAACGAACGCACTATTGCCCTTTCAGGGAAGTGACGCGTTCATCACCACACCATGCGGGTCCTTCGTTTCGCCAGTCTCTCAGTTAGTTCTATCGATCACTGCCATCAGCTCAGACACTGGATCGATCGCTAATTAAATCAAAACCCCGTGTTCACCAAGACTTCATGTATGCGAGAATAAAATCACTGATTTAACAGATTAGTAGGCATATTGGCTAAATCGGCAATCAGTTGTAATGTTATGAATGGAGTCAAAACACGCTATTACCCTTTCCGATGACTAATGCATTCACTCCCAGGTCAATCCCTTTGACGGGTGATTGTTAATGGCACTGATCGATAGAAAAATGGCTGACAGACAGGGGAAACGGACGACCCGCATGGTGTAGTGATGAACGCGTTAGCCGCGGAAAGAATGGTAGCGCGTTCGTTCCCAGAGCAGAGTCCTGCGGTCCGGAGTTTTCTAATATCTCAGCATCGCTGTGATTGTACTTGGTATAATGCTCTGCCGTGAAAAATTGCTTTCCGCTTCACTGAGCCCGTAAATGAGTCAAAGCAGACGCAAAATATAAATAGTTACAGGTAGGTTTTTTTGTCAAAAGATTATTTCTACTTCACGATCACTTCATTCACGTCAGACGTGATCGTTTGCTGAAATAAGCGAAACATCCGTTTTTGACTTGAAAACCATCGTGGAGGATGATTGAGAGAAAAACGAAACGAAGAGTAAACGGGAAAAGTAAACACATAAGTGTAAACATAAAACTTTTCCTTCCCTAGTTCGGAAAGCAGTGTTGAATCATTAAAGGCCTGACTAAATGCATAAATTTGTGACGCTTCTTGGTGCCAAGATTCTATGTAATGAGAATTAACGAACGCATTGATTGTTGCCGTAAATGTCGTATGCTTTGTAAATCTAATACGATTTCGAAATTCCTTTGTGAATCATGGAGTGTGTGCCACAGTAGATGAAGATGCCCTCCAATACACACGTGGTCTTATGTTCGACCTCGAGCTTCGTGCTCACTAAGCCTTCTATCTCTCAAGGGTCAACCAGCCAGGTCCAGACTTGTCTGCGAAGATAGCAGCACTGACTCGATACATCGGCAGGCCATCACAGGTCAATGTAGGGGCCAGATATGCATTCAATTACCTCTAACGATGCTTAATGAAGTCGAATGCGTGGCGTATTCCTGAAGGATTTGTCATCGCCGAACGCTTTATCCTTTATCCTTATGTGAATCAGAGAATCAGAAGAGTGTTCTCATTATTGCTAAGCTTCTTTGAAGTCCTATATTAATCCAAATTACAGATGAACCAAAAAAAAGAAGCATCTTACTTTCGCTCTATTGACCCAGGTGGAAAACTCGGGTAGTCGAATGGCTGCCACACGTTCTCGCAAAAAAATCATGCGTGCCTCATCATAATTTCCATTTGGTTCTATTCTATTCTAAGTTATTTTATTCAGATTTTCTCTCTATGTACGTTAACATACCCGTACTAGTGCTCTATTAGGCCGTCACCACACTCACTTGCTTATCATAGCCGACTGGAATGAGATTTTCCATTTTCTGACTATGTTACTATCACGCCTTATTGTTTTTCTCCACAAGGAGACCACGCTGTGCTATGAAAAAATCCCCCGCTGTGAATCGCAGTTCAACATCCGGAATGCAACCCATGTAAACTCGCAGGTGGTAAATCATTTTATTCAGATTTTCTCTCTATGGACGTTAACATACCCGTACTAGTGCTCTATTAGGCCGTCACCACACTCACTTGCTTATCATAGCCGACTGGAATGAGATTTTCCATTTTCTGACTATGTTACTATCACGCCTTATTGTTTTTCTCCACAAGGAGACCACGCTGTGCTATGAAAAAATCCCCCGCTGTGAATCGCAGTTCAACATCCGGAATGCAACCCATGTAAACTCGCAGGTGGTAAATCGTTGAGGGAAAGCCGACTGTTTCTTGAAAAGTGATAATTGAGAGAAAAAGACGTCTTGTGATAAGGTAAACTTTCTGGAACTGTAGGCTATCTACGGATAATAAGTTGGCATACCCAATTCATAGATTATAGAGAAACGACAAGTATTGTGAATTGCTGACTAGCCTAACATTGTAGAAATATAGCAGCAGTGAAACTGAGTAATCCCAGGATCCATACAGAAACCCTTGACGCAAAGAGACAAATATTGAAACACTGCTTTATTTGTCCTTACGCAGTACAATACCGCTTAACCAATATAGCTCATAGGTGTTAAGACTATTGTTTGAATTCCCCTTTAGAATTCTCCCCAATTTCTCTATTCGTAGAATGATTAGAGGTGTCCCAAGTCAGTGAGTCGATCTTTCTTCCTGGCTAACCGATCCACTATGCGTTTGACAAACTGGTGCCAGACTTGTCAGAAAGAAGAAAAACACTGATTTGATACATTAGTAGGCTTTCAAAATAGGTCGAGAATGGGTTAGAACAGTGGTTAGTGATATAATCCATCAAGACAACATCACGGTACACTGGTTTTGACCACCTCCCCGACGCTCTTCGCTCGTAACGCCCTGGCTTAGTCTTCTCCAAGACTGCAAGGAGAATCGACTCGACCTGCATTCTACGACATTCATAAAGAAGACAAAATTCTTAAGCAGTAACCAAAACAACACTCATGATGTTCGAAGATCTTTGTGGACGATGAATATGAAGGAAATGGACCGAATGAACGAAATGCTGGGATACCACAGTACATGTGATGATGGGCCATGAAAAATAAAATAAAAAGATAAAAATTAAAGTTAGGTTGTGTGTTTCTTGAGCACGTCTCACAAATGTTAGAGACAATATTTCTACTTACTTGTTCGGCAAATTGTGTGACTTCGTCGAGGTAATTATCAACATTAGCTAGAGTCTTCTTCTGCTGTTCATTTGCCATTGAATCCAACACCTAAACTGTTGGTATCCTTCTCGATATTTTAGGGAAAATCACCAATAAGTTCGGTATCCTAAAGGGATACGGTCTAATATTTAACAGCCAAATTCGTTAATGTCAACACTGTCACCTACCTTCATCTTCTCCTTGATTCCCGTCAGCAGCTCTTTAACCTTCTCGATGTTTTTCTCAAGTTCCTAAAAAAAAGTTCTATGATTCTGTGTATGATCTGAGAAAACTCACCAATAATGGGCACTGTGGACATAGAAAAAATTTACCATATTTTATTCTCCTTCATTTAACGATGGACTCAGAGTCTAACGTTGTTCTCGATCGGTCAGTCGATCGATCAGTCGCATGAATCGATGTGATAGATGAGGAGCAGTAAACTTCCCTCTGCCTCGCAACGGAGTTTGACTATGGTGAGGAAATGTGAACGCTTTAGGAGGACTACCTCGAGCTTCCAGAGAAAACCAGACTCAACTACTGTCTAGCATCTGAACAAGGACAGCAGACAACAGATCGACGGGCCGCTGTGGAATCCAGCCAAGATTGTGATCACCAATATCTATGGGTGACAGTTGCAGAGTGGACAAGAAATCGAGTAGAAAAAAAATTGCTCACATCCGCAACAAATATTAGAGAGAGAGGGAGGGGGGGGGGGGGGG